>JAJEJO010003512.1:0-73865 GCA_020662805.1 Glaucomys volans
ATGTTTTATATAAAACATGAAATCAAATTCTACTTTATTTTTTTTAAATGAACATTTTTAATAGTAAAAATATATGTGTATGTTTTAAATTTCTCTTTTTAAAAAGACATATAACAATACTTAAGAAGACTGGATTTAACTGACCCTACCTTCTCACGGCCAGCCATCCACCCTGGCACAGATACGTTAAGGCACAGGCTCCAGGAGGGGCGTGTCCACCCTGGCGTAGCCTGGAGGCCGGTGAGCCCACTGCTCCTGCAGCTTCAGCAGAAGGGCTTCTCCCTCCTGCTCACTGAGCCGTCCTGCATCCCGAGGTAGACTCTCCCAGCCATGTCCATGAACAGGCCCGTGTCCACCACACCTGGGATCATTTTGATAGCTGTGTTCACTTCACTCCTTTTGTGCACCTGGTCAAACTTCTAGTCCAGGATAAAATTGCCATTATCTGTCACCACAGGACCCGCCTTGTTGACAGCTATCCAAAGTTCAGCCTCCCCACCAAACTTGCAGGTCACAGCTCGGCTCACCGGGACGTAGGCCATTGGGATGACCTCAGTAGGAATTCCCTTGTGCCACTGTTCCCCCAGGTTCTTTGAATCTTTCCTGAAGTTGGTGACCACGATGAAACAGCTGGCATAGCCAGCCACAATCTTCTCCTGTGTCAGGCAGCCCCCACCACCTTAATGAGGTTGAGATCAGCATCTACTTCATCAGCTCCTTGGATGGCGAGGTCAAACTCTGGGTGTCAGTCCAAGTCACTGAAGGTTAGACCATCCTGCAGGATGAGCTTCCAGGATGGGCCTGGAATGAAGTAGGAAGACAGGCGAGGCTCAAATTCTGCTTCACTCTTCCAGCTCTCTGCTGCACAGCATGGACAATTGTAGAGCCACTTCCAATTCCCAGCACTTGCTTATTCCTCACGTGGTTCTCCACCGCCTCACCGCCGGCCAGCCTCCTCGCCTCCTCAGCCTTGGACATGGTGGAGGCGGCCAGGCAGACGCCATTGGAGTAACATTAACTAATTTTTGATACCAAACTAAACATCTATATATTTGTTGCTGATTTTGATGTAGTCATGAATGTGTGATTTGAAGGTCCAAAAAATTTTATACTTTTGTGTGCAGGAATTTTTTAAAAAATCATGAGTTATCACAAAAATAGAGTGATCATTTTATCTAAAGCACAGAAGTCACAACGAAGTCAATTGGGAGCTGGGCACGGTGGCGCACGCCTGTAATCCCAACGAGTAGGGAGGCTGAGGCAGGAGGATTGTGAGTTCAAAGCCAGCCTCAGCAACTTAGTGAGACCCTAAGAACTCAGTGAGACCCTGTCTCTAAAGAAAATACAAAATAGGGCTGGGATGTGGCTCAGTGGCCAAGTGTCCCTGAGTTCAATTCCGGTTCCAAAAAGCAAAACAAAACAAAAGAAAAAACAAAGTCAATTGGGCCTATCATATTATATTTAGAAATGTCTCTGTTCCTTTATTTTGTTCATTGGTAATGAGAACTGAACACAGCGATAATTTGCCCCTTAGCTACATTTCCATTATTTATTAATTTTTATTTTTTAACATTTTATTTATATTAGTTCATGCTAGTTATATATAATATTAGGGTATACTTGGACAAACTATATAAAATCATGTGAAATATTTTAAAAATATAAAACTTTTAAAAGGAAATTTTTCTATATAATAATGTGTTTGTATTTAAAGTACAAACAAAAAAAAATCCATTACTAAATCCAAAGTAATGAAGGTTTACACAGATGTTTTTCTCAAGGGTGTTGTAGTTTTATCCCTCACACATAATTGATCCAATTTTTAGTTCATTTTTGTATATGATGGTGAGAAAATGATGCAAATTCATTTTTAGCCCTTGTGGCTATTTATCCATGGACAACTTGTAAAAAAAAAAAAAAAAAAAAAAAAAACCAAAAAACTATTCTTTGCCCCTTAATGGTCAAGGTATCTTTCCCAAAAATCAGTTGATCATAAGTGCACATATTAGTTTCTGAATTCTCAAAACTATTCAATTTATCCTCTTTCCACTACTGTAGTTTTGATTACTACTACTTTGTAACAATGTTTGAAATTTTAAAATGTGGACTCTCTTCTCTCAAGATAATTTTAGATATTGTGGGTTACTTGTTATTCCACAGAAACTTTAGGATAAGCTTGTCCATTTCTGAAAAAAAGAGGTCACTGTCATTTTAGTAGGTATTTTATAACTAATCTGTAGAAACATATCTTTATTTTTTCCATTTTAACAATATTAAGCCTTTTGATGAATAAATATGGAACATTTTCTATTTGTATCTTATCTTCTTTTAATAATATTTATAGTGTCCATAGTATAAATTTTGAACTTCTTTTGTTAAATCTATTTCTAAGATTTTTGGTTTTTTGATGCTATCCAAAAAAATGACATTTCCTATGCATGCAAGAGAAGAAACTGGGCATTATCAAATTGTAAAGGACTTTAAAGGACACAATCAAGAAGTCAACGGGACAAAATAAATGCCACTCATGTATCTGATAAAAACCTAGTATTTTTTAAAAACACCTTTTTACAAGTCAAAAGGAAGAAAAAAGTAGCCCAACTTTAAAATGCAAAGATTTAAATTTTCAAATAAAATAAACAAATAGCCAATAAAGACATGAAAAGATGTTCGATTTGATCATAAAAATGAAATTCTGTCACTTGCAGCACATGAATTGAGCTACAGAACTTTATATGGGGAAATGAAATAAATATTGAATAAAAAGCACTGCAAGTAACCGTCTGTGAAATCCAAGAATGTGGATCTCCTGGACGTAGAGAACATAATCATGGTCATCTGAGGGTGTGGAGTGGGGAAGGAAGATTCAGATGGGTTCAAAAGCACAGTTTTATGGGAAAAATAAGTTCAAAGCCTCTAGCATCCAATTATACAGAAGGGTGACTATAGCTATGAATGTGCAATGCAAAGATAAGAAGAAACCATCTCAATGTTTTCCCCATGGTGATACAAAGTATTTGAGGTGAAAGATAAGTGAATTACTGATGAATCATGTAATATATACATGTATTGAAACTTTCCTCTGAACCTAGTAGCAAAAATTCTTACCTATAATTTAAAAATTATTGAAAAAAGCAGTGATTCCCCAGCCACTCTCAAATCACAATTTAACTTGCCTTAGGAAACTTTTAAATGACTCATCAGAACTAAACTATCTCCTGTGTGAGATGACCTGGAGTGGCGATAAACAGAAAAGGTAGAGCCATGACCCTTGGAATGAAGTATGCTGATGACTCTGAAATCCAAGATCTCTGTCACACACACTGCTTCCATGTCTCTTATGCATAAAATCTATCATACTTTGCAATATTTAGATATGCTAATCAATTGAAATCCAATCAATCTTTGTGGATGTTCCATTGTTCCATAGACACAAAGAGCTAACACAAGGAAAAGACATAAGGTAAAGTTTTGTGTTTAGCTTTTTTTTTTTTTTTTTGTACCAGGGATTGAACTCAGAAGTACTTGACCACTGAGCCACATCCTCAGCCCTATTTTGTATTTTATTTAGAGACAGGGTCTCACTGAGTTTCTTAGCACCTCGCCATTGCTGAGTCTGGCTTTGAACTCTAGATCCTCCTGCCTCGGCCTCCTGAGCTGCTGGGATTACAGGCTGCTCTACCACACCCAGCTGTGTTTAGCTTTTGAACAGGACTTGTACATACTCCAGTGGATCATCTGGAACTGTTTTTTTGGTGTGTGTGTGTGTGCAGTGGCATGTGCTCCAGTTTCTTTTAAGACCTAAAAAGGAACAGGTGTAATTGGGAGTATCTCCACAGTTGACCCCCCATTGCTGTTGACTCCACGTTGACCATCCACTGCTGTTGACCACCTTTGCTGTAAACTGTCCTTTACTCCAATGCTAACTCCAACTCTTATTGACCTCAAAGAGAGATATTTCTCAGAGCTCATGGAGCCCTGGCATCTCCATATTAGCTGCCACAGAAGCTGGAAGCTCTCTGACAGAGGCAGAGCTCCTCACTCAGGTCCACTTCTGGGTCCTGTGAGCAGGAATACTTGCTACAAGGGCCCCAACTGGACCATCACCCTAGGAGACCTTGCAGAGCCCTAGGTATGTCCTATCTGGATCAGAATACCCAGGGTGAAGCCCAGAAATCTGCGTTTTGAAACTGCACCTGCATGTCATTCTGACGTATCCTTCCCCCAAAATCTGACACCAACTTTGGGGAGCCATCCTTATCTAGCAGAATCAGATCAGGTTGAGTCATGGGACATAGAGGTCTGACTTCTAGGAACTGGCTACCACGGAGGTATGTCCCAGAATGCTGGGAAGTATGTGACACTGTGTGGGAGTGGTTCCCTGTCTAGCTCTATCATAATTTCCCTGAAAAAATGGCTCCCCTAACTCCACCTCATCCTGTTCATCATGAAGCCCCTCTGGTTCCAGGCCCATTTACCTGTGGGAATATAAATAAAAAGAGAGTTTGTCTACTCCGTGTTGTTAGAGGCCACACTGGTATGGTTAGACCCATTATGGCCCCTCTCATTTAAAAAGAGTATTGGCTCTTGTGTGTTTATTAATTAGATAAGTTTATGGGTTATTGATTGATTTATAGCCAACATCATCCTCCTGCAGTTAATCCTGTTCTCATCCACACGGGACGCAGCTGAGAGACCCCCACAACCAACCACCTTATTATCCTCATTTTTTTTGACAAATGGACACAGAACTAATTTCTAGAAGTCTATTTTCCAAGAGGTCTCCAGGTAGGAAACTCTGAGGGAATTCTCTGACACCAGCCACTTGATGTCCTGTTGATCTTCAGTCAGGAGGCAATTGGAGGAAGGGATCCCATCAAACTTACTATGTGCTGGCTTCCTGGGAAGGTGGGAGCAGTAGATTTTCAAATCTGCACTCTGGGTGGGCTCCAGGAGCCCTCTTCTTTCTGGGGATATTCAGAAGTAAGATGCTTTTGAGCAGGAGCTGCTTCAGCAGACAGGGAGGACGAACTGGAGAGAATCCTCTCCCTTTCCAATCTCCCTTTACCTTTTTATCAGGAAGGACACTTGTGATGGCAGTTAGGGCTGCCCCACTAATCTAGGCAATCTGCCCCTAGGCAATCTGCTTGTGCCAAGATCCTTAATATAATCACAACTGCAAAGATGGCTTTTCCTTATAAATTTACAACTTCCAGGGATTAAGTCAAGGACATATCTTTGGGAGTGAGCCATCACCAGTCGACCACACCTGTCAACCTTGAAGAAATTAATGCAAACTGAACAAGCACAGAGACACCATTTTCTCATCTACCAGACTGGCCTGGTAGGAAGCAGTGGTGACAGCCAGCATTGGCCCCTGAGTGGAGAAATTCACACAGCTTCAATGTGTGCCATTGTGTAACATTTCTGAAGGGAAGTTTGCGAAAAAAAACTTGTGAAAAACCTGTGAAAGTTGGGCATGGTGGCACATGCCTGTCATTCCAGCAATTTGGAAGGCTGAGGTAGGAGGCTGGCACGTTCAAGGTAAGCAAGGCCCTAAGCAACTTAATGAGGACCTGTCTCAAAATAAAAAATAAAAAGGAATGGGAATGTGGCTCAATGGTAAGGTATCACTGGGTTCAATCCCCAGAAACAAAAACACCTGCACAAGTATAAGCCCTTGACTCAACCATGCACTTCTAGGATTTTATACTAAGGAAATGACTGGGTGTATAAGAAACCTGTAGGAGTGAGTTCATCCCAGTGGAGAGCTGGAAACAATCTCAATGTGCCAAACAGGGAATTGAGACATAAAATCATGGTGCCTTCATGAGTTTGTCAATGTGAAAAGAGGTTCATGATAGTACGTGACAGTAGCCAATTAGCCTGGGGTCAAGGTATAGCCTGGTGATGGAGAACACACTGAGCATGTGCAAGGCCCTGGGTTCCAGCACCAAAACCCAAATAAATCAAGATTAACAGACTTGTTTCCCATCCTCCTGGAGAACTGATGTCAGACTGAGTCTTCCATCAAGACCTACTGTAAACTCTGAATAAAACATCAAAATCAAAGAGGACTGAACTGATTTCCAGACATCAAGACAAGCCAAGGACTTGATGGGCCAATGTATGAGGAAGGAGATGCATCTGAGTGAGTTCCTTTTCATCCCTGTTCGTCCCATCAGAGTCTTTGGAGACTTAGTGCCAGGCACAGAGGCCAAACTCTTGAAAGCAGGCAAACCATGACCTGCCCCTTGTTTTTGTGTGGTCTTTGAGCTAGGAATCTTCTTCATATTCTTTGGTGGTTGAAAAAACACAAGGAAGGATAATATTTTGTGACACATGAAAATTACATGAAATTCAAATTTCAGTGCTGACAAAGTGATATTGAGACCCAGCCTTGGCTCAGGAGCTTATGCATTTCTGTGGCTGTGTTCAAGCAATCACTGCTTCCTACCAGGCCAGTCTGGTAGATGAGAAAATGGTGTCTCTGTGCTTGTTCAGTTTGCATTAATTTCTTCAAGGTTGACAGGTGTGGTCGACTGGTGATGGCTCACTCCCAAAGATATGTCCTTGACTTAATCCCTGGAAGTTGTAAATTTATAAGGAAAAGCCATCTTTGCAGTTGTGATTATATTAAGGATCTTGGCACAAGCAGATTGCCTAGGGGCAGATTGCCCACAGAGCTTGGTCACTAGAAAAGAGATCAAAGGCTCCCAGGCTTCTCGTTGCTTCTTACCCTGCTCAGTCCTACAGGACACAGGGATGCAGTATCTCAAGGGGTATGTGTGTTTCTCCACTATGGCATTTTAATTTACATTTTTCTTACCACAGTATACCCAAGATCTGTTAAATTAAGACGAGAAAAAAGTTGGGCATGATGGCACACGCCTGTAATACTAGCTACTCAGGAGTCTGAGGCAGGAGAATCCCAAGTTCGAGGTCAGTTCAGGCAACTTAGCGAAACCCTGTCTCAAAATAAAGAATAAAAGTGCCCAGGGATGTAGCTCAGTGGTAGAAGGCCCCTGGGTTCAATCCTCAGAACCAGAAAACAACAACAAAAAAGTTCTGTTGTCACAGATTAAAACAGGAAGTGAGACCTGCATTTCATGTAAATGTGCAGTGAATGTGACATCAGAAATAAGAGCAACAAAGGACAAAATAAATACACTGCACATCACCCAAATTAGACAGATGCAGTGGCTTGCACCTGTAGCTCCAGCTGTTCAGGAGGCTGAGTCAGGAGGATCACTTGAGCCATGGGATTCAGGGTCAGCCTGAGAAGCATGGCACTTGTCATTCTCTTGCTTTAGCCTCCAGACAGCATATATATATATATATATATATATATATATATATATATATATATAATTATTTATTTATTTATTTATTTATTTATTTATTTATTTATTTATTTTTCCTGCAGGGGATTGAACCCAGGAGCCCTTAACCACTAAGCCATATCCCCAGCCCAGTTTCAGGTTTTATTTTGAGACAGGATCTCATTAAGTTCTTAGGGTCTTGCTAAGTTGCTGAGGCTGCCCTCAAACTTGGGATCCTTCTGCTTCATCTTCCTGAGTCACTGGGCTTATAGGTTTGTGCCACTGTGCCCAGCTAAGGCAATTTATTTATTTGATTGTTTGTTTGTTTGTTTGTTTATTGGTAGTGGGGATTGAACCCAGGGGTGCTTAACCACTGTGCCACAGTGGTTTGAACTCCTGCCTCAGCCTCTGAGCCACTGGGATTATGAGCTTGGCCTCCATATCCAGCCATTGAGTGAATTTAAAATCAATAAAAATACAATTGCTTAGTTCTTGGATGATATAATAGAAGTTAGTGGTAAAACAAATTTGATTATAGTTAAAATGTGTGAAGTAAAAGTATAAAACATTTAGAAGGAAACAGGAGAAAGTTTTTTCATGACCTGACATTAGGCAAGCATTCTTAGATGGGATACCAAAAGAATGATCTTAAAAAAACAATTGCACTTCATCAAAAGTAAAAACCTCCTTTCTGTGAAAGACACTATTAAGAAAATGAACAGCGAGCCACAGATGGGGACAAACATTAACACATCACTTATGTGATAAGGACTCATACCCAGAATATATAAAAAATTCAAGCCAGGTGCCATGGGCATGCCCGTAATCTTAGTGACTTGGGAGGATGAGGCAGGAGAATCACAAATTCCAAGCTAGTCTCTGCAGTTCAGTTAGACCCTATCCCAAAATAAATAAAAAGGACGAGGGCTGTGGCTTAGTGGTAGAGCATCCCTGTGTTCAATCCTTAGTACAAAAAAAAAAATAATTCGACTCAGTCGTAAGACAGGAATCAAGAATGACCCACTTAATGTATGGACAAAAGAGACATTTCAGCAAAGGTCATATAAATGCCTATTAAGCACATGAAGGATGATCCACATCAGTGGTCAACTTGGAAAAGCAAACTGAAAACACCTTGAGATACCACAACACACAGACAATTGTAGATAATAGGCCAACTACCAACGGTGTCTGCTCTGAAAATACATCTGGTCACTGAGTAGGCCAGGCTCAGGGAACCCGCTCCAGCCAGAACTCCATCTCTTTCTCTGCACCCCCTAGATGCTCTAGAGAAGCAGGGGCAGTGGCACGCTTTGGTCTCAGGTTATCAGTGTCAAGTAGGAGTTGGTGTCCACCCATGCTCAAGGTATTTGAGTATTTTCATTTTCTCAGAGCCCAGTGACCCGTGTGAGTGAGCAGAGCTTCCTGTGGAGAGGCCAGGAGGGACACTGGTGTGTGTTGGTGTGGGGTAACATCAACACCTAGAAAGTCTCTGCTCTTGGGGTGAGATGAGGAGGACCTCAAAGGACAGGGCCAGGAGGCCAGGAGGCGGGGTGCTGGCCCCCTCCTGCTCTCCATCCTGGGCGGGGATCAAGCCAAGTGCCCTAGGTTGTGCAGTAAAGGGCCATCCTCTAACACACCGAAGAGCTGCCCCTATGCAGCAGGCACACACCTGTTCTGCATGGACCCACTTGCAGGTGCCCTCAGGCCCTCCACTCTGTCCCGAAGCTGCCACCGAGGAATACATGAGCCATAGAATGTCCAGAGCCTCTGCGTCCAGTCCTCCAAGTTCACAGTACACTGGGCTTTTGCAGCTCTGGGATCACAATCAGGATTGCTCCTTCTGCAGTTGCGTCCTCTTCACTCGGATTCTGGGTTTGAAATTGTTTGTAGGAGCTGGGAGAGGCCCCGTGCTGGGGTGTGGGGTGACACCCTTGACCAGCCTTTGGGAGCCCTGGGTTCCATCTCCAGCCCCTCAAGAACCAGCTAGTACAAGGCGGGCACAGGCATGGCTTGGCGTGGGCATGGTCAAAGCTGCCCTGGGCCCTTTGTCTCAGCAGGTCCTTGATGGTTACCTCTTGTTTCCCCTCGCAGGCCAGGTTCTACCAGCCATCTCCATGACCCTTTCCACTGGCCTACGAGCTGCTCCTCAGCCCTGCTCACGGGGATCATTGCTCCCCTGATGCTGCAATTACGTGCTGTCATATCCTTGGAGGCTTCGAACCCTGACCCACTCCCACCTCCGAGTCCCTTCTAGAGGACTGGAGAGGTCAGGGAGGGAATAGGAGTGGTGCATACTTCCCTCAGATCTCGCAGCCAGTGAATGAGAGAGGTGGCTTCAGATGGAGGCCTCTGGTCCCAGACGCCACTTTTACTCAATTCCCATGACTGTCTGGGAAATCTGTAAAATGGACCGGTAAAATAGGCCTGAAGGACTTTCCAAAGCTGGACTGGACAAGGAGTCGCTTTTCCTTTTGTGGGACTCCAGTGCCTCTAAGTGTCCACTCCCTGAATTTCATCCTTATTTGCTCCCAAATTGTAAATAACCTCATTCTGGTGGGAAACCCCTGGCCACTTCAGCATGACCTGGGACAGGATCTTTGTCCTCCTGGGCCTCACATGCATTCGTTCAAAAACAGGATGATGCCAGGTGAATTGAAATGATGAGATAAAATAATCTGTCTAAATCACCCCAACCCCCACGACCCTCACCTTGGGATTGAACCCAGGGAAGCTTAAACACTGAGCCACATCCCCAATCCTGTTTTAGGTTTTATTTTGAGACAAGGTCTCCCTAAGTTGCTTAGGGCCTTGCTAAACTGTTGAGGCTGGCCTTGAACTTGAGATCCTCCTGCTTCAGCCTCCGGAGTCACTGGGATGACTGGTGTGTGCCACCACACCCAGCCCATCTGTTTCCTGATTGAAATAAGGGCCTAACTGTTAGCTCTGGTGCTGTCAATCTCAGACCTTTCTTTATGAAGCTAGTGGCACTGTTGTCCCCTCACCTTTGCCTTAATGAGTGAGTCAAGGCAGGTGTAGATGCTAGGGAAGGGTGCCCAGGGCAGGGCCACAACCCTTTCAAGCTTCTTGAGCCATGCTGTGTACACCCTTTGAACCAGTGGTGTGAGGGAGGAAGGGCAGGCAATGCTGAGATGGGAGAGGCCAGGCCTCACGTGCTCCCTGCTCAGTCTCAAGACTGTTCAGAAGGGAAGTCCCTCACCTGACAAGACTCTGCTCCTGTTAAAGCTGGAAGGGCAGAGAATTCCTCACAATGGAAGCATAGAAGTGTGTGTTTCCCCAGACCCCTTCTCCTGGACAGGGCCTGGGATCTTCCAGAAGCAAGGCTGCTGGGTGCCTTCACAGCATATCTCTGTTCATTAACATCCAACTGGCACCCATGGGGCAGAAGCAAGGCTCAGAGTCAAGCTACGACAACCTCAGGCAGAGGACTGGGCCTGCTCTGGGATTTGTTCCAAGGTCTGGTGCTTCCCAGGCATGGTCCTGTGAACCATGACAGCCTCTTAACAAAATGGAGCCACTTCACAGTGCTGATCTCCAGTCTCACAGAACAAGGAGTAGAGCAAGTCCCCTCCCTGCACACCCCCAGCCTGCACTCCCCATGGCTGCTGAAGCATGTCTTGCACCACAAACGCAAGTAGGGGCTTCTTCAGGGTCTGCTGCCTCTGGTTCCCAGGAACAAGTCAGCTTGTCATCTTGAGGACATAAGAGATTCTCCAAGGTCAGGGTAGCAGGAGAATGCTGGGTGAGGTACCACAGTTCCAGTGTCCCTGATGGAGGAGGGCTTCCTGTCTCTGAAACCAAGGTGGCCATCTTGGAGATAGAATTCTAATACAATCTAAAGACCACCAGCTTGATTTCCAGCCCTGTGAAGACATTTATGTTCCTCTCCAGCGCTTCTGAGGTCTTGGGTGGCTTCTTTGAAAGTCCGACCCAGATGTTCCCCCAGGACCACTGTCCTCATGCCTGCTGGATGTTTCTGAGGTCTTTGACTGCTCTGAATCTGTTGTAGTAAAGGTAAGGCAGACCTTTGGAATGGGTCAGAGAGAGCACTAGAACAAACCTCTTATTCTATGGAATGGCCTTCACTTTAAGTTCCTATCGCCGGATAACATCCAAACAGATTTCACTTTCTCTGACTTGAGCCAGACCACCTGCCACAGGATCTGGCTCCTGCAGTGGTGGGACCTGGGAACATGGATTTCTCTCTGCATCTCCTGTTAAGTGTGCCCATGGCAGCAGTGTGGTGGCCCTGGGGGCCATGTGGAGCACCTGGCAGCCACCACTGGGGAGTCAGTCTCCACAGGGTGGGCTGTGAGGAGTTGTCCAACCACGTGGTTCTAGGCATGTTGTCACACAGAACAAAAAGTAGTGATCAGTCAGTGTGGTGTCCTTATCTAGCAGGATGACATGAGCTGGGGTCCAGACAACAGATGGCACAGCAGCAGCATGGACTGACTGAGGCCAAGCAGCAGCATGGACTTCGCTGGAGCTGCAGACCATCCTGCAGAAGCAGGTGAGGCTGCAGAGGGCTGCTGTCCACAGAAGCAGAGGAGATGGAGGAGCACTGACCTGACAGCACAAGCCTGGGAGGCAGCTGGGAGTCCTCCTGGCATGAGGCTGCTCAGCGTCCCTGCTGCAGAAGACACTCAGGTTCCTCCAGGTCTGGGAGGCAGGCTGGCCAAGCTCCGCCTGTGCTGCCACCATGTAGATGTGTGGGTCACTGGGAATTGAGGCCAATCAGGTACCTAAAGTTTGTTGTGCTCTGATATGCGTGGTCACCTGGTCTGGGGAGGGAGCTTCCTCCTCACACTCCAACCCTTTGGAATGAAGACCCCAGTTTTGGAGAGTTTTTCGGGCTGTTCAGGAGGTGGGCTGACAGCCTCATGTGCTGCCCTTGCAGGACCCTATGTGGCTGTCTTGTTGGCCTGTGTACATCCTGCCCTTTCTGCTAGCCAGGGGTCTGCCCCATGTGACTGCCTTCTGACTGCCACCTGCCTTTCACTTGGGGGCTCCACATGCATTGCTGTGCTAGCAGATTACAGTGCCATCAGCTCCTTCTACCAAGGAAACTCATGCACACTCTTTAATTAAGGTCAGTTAATTTGTCCAAAACCAAACAGCCAGTAGGTGCAGTCTTAAAAATCTTCACCTGTGCTTGAAGTCACCAAGGTGACTCCCTAGCTTTGGTGGGTGGACAGCCAGAGCACTTTTGTGGGACTCAGAGGATGGGAATGGGTTAGCTTTCTAACTTGGAGCTATAATCCTGGAGTTCCATTGTCCAGGCCTCCCCTAAACTTCACCTTTGACCCGTATTGATTCTGAGCCCCATCCCCTGTCCTTCTTTGAAAATCTGCATCTCTACACTTATATTTTTAATGCATTATACTTATACATATTAGTGGGGTTCATTTTGGCTTATCCATAAATGCATATAACATAGTTTTCCCCATTTCAAACCCCATTGCCACCCCCTTTCCTCCCCACTCCCTTCCCTCACCCCTTTCCTCTATTCTATTGGTCTTCTTCCTATTTATTTAAATTAAATTGGTGCATGATAGTTATAAATAAAATTGGAATGCATTGTGACTTGTTCACACATGCCCCCTCTTATAATTGGTTGATTTCATTCCCCAGTTCTCCTTTCCTTCCCTTCCATTCTCTCCTTTGTTCCCTGTTTCTACTCTACTCCCCCTTCTCTTTTCACAAATCACATTTTTTATTCTTTTTTTCTCTGTAGTTTTCACATGTGAGAGAAAACCTTCAACGCTTGACTTTCTGAGTCTGTTTCACTTAGCATGTTGTCCAGTTCCATCCATTTACCAGCAAATGTCCTCATTTCATTCTTCTTCATGACTGAGCAGAACTCCATCCTGTACATGTGCCACATTTTCTTTATTCATTTGTGTATTGATGGGCACCTGGGCTGGTGGCATAACTTGGCTGTTGTGAAATGTGCTGCTCTAGTCCATGTCTCTTTATCCCAGACACAAACTGTAGGTCCTAACATTTCATCGAAGAACACCATTGTCTTTCCTCTTGCTCCTGGGGACAAGCAAGGTCAGCAGTCCAGGTGTCACATCCACAGTCCAGTTGTGCTGGGGCAGTGCAGCACATAATGACAAAGTCAAAGGAAGTGCCTGGAGAGAACACAGGAGATGGGTGGATTATGGGAGAAAGCTTGTGAGATCAGCAGCCTCTCCAAGGAGAGTTCAGTGGCCACAGGGTCCTCCATCCCTCATGGTGCATGGCCAAGTGTGCCTGCCTCCCTCAAGGCATTTTGTATAGTGGTGGCTGCCTGGACAGGTGACAAGTATCCTTTCCATGGTGTCTTCAGTCCCACACCAATCCCCACTCAGAGAGGGGTGTTGTATGTTAGTGACAGCATCAGCATTAGCATGCTAGGGGGACTTGTCTAATCAGCATCCCAAGGAGCAGCAGTCCTGTGATACATGCAAAGAAGTGGCTTATACAGACAACACCAGCCTTCCCTCGTTCCCAGTGTGCACGGAGAAAGCCCAAGTCCTTCAGGATAGCATGTGTCTGGACTTCCCAGCCCAGACCTGCTCTCACTATTCCTTTAACATGGCTAGGTATTTTGAGAACAAAAAGGGGGCGTTCAGGGACATAGTGTTTTACAGTCCCCCTTTCTTTAGGTAAAATAAAACCAGGAATTCTAATTCCTGTCCTAAAGTTAGGGTAAGTGGTAGGCTTCAGAATTTGTCCTTTTTTTTTTTCTTGGACCTTGAAATATAGCATTAGATTGTTTATTTAGTATCTTTCTGACTTAAAAAACAGACACTCATAGCTATAATCTTTCCTCTTAGAACCACCTTAATCATGTCCAAGAGATTCTGTTGCATTGTATTGTCATTCTTATTTAAGAATTTTTCAGTTTTGGGGTTGGGATATAGTTCAGTGATAGAGCACTTGCCTAACATGTGTGAGGCCTTAGATTCAATTCCCAGTAATACACACACACAGAAATTTTCAATTCTCCCCTGATTTCTCCAATGAACTTTTCATTCAAAACAAAACAAAAGGGTATTGTTTGATCTCCATGTATATGTATAGTTTCTGTGGCTTTACTTGCTCTTGACCTCTAACTTAATTTCTTTTTGACTTGACAAGATCAAAGGAATGGCATTAACTTTCTGGTATTTTCTAAGTCTGGTTTTGTGGCCTAAAATATGGTCTATTTTGGAGAAAGTTCCATGAGCAGCTGAGAAAATAGTGTATTAAGCTGTTTTTGAATGAAATATTCTGTAGGTATCTGTTCCTTCCATTTGATTTCAAGTATTTTGTAGGTGTGAAGTGTTTTTGCTGATTTTATGTTAAATGTTTTATCTATTCGTTAGAGAGGTAAGCTAAATCACTCAATATTTTTTGTGCTAGGATCTGTCTGAGACTTTGTTGAGTAGCTTTTATTTCACGGAATTATGCATTAATTATTATGCATTAATATTTGGTGCATAAACATTTTCTATTGTTACCTCTTCTTGTTGGATTGTTCCTGTTACCACTATCTGGTGACCCTCTTCACCTCTTCTGATTGATTTTGACTTAAGTCTACTGTGTTGGATATGAGTCACTATTCCCTCTTGTTTTTAAGCTCCATTTAAATGGAATATCATTTTCTATCCTTTCACTTTCAGTCTGTGGATGTTTGTGCTTCCTAGGTGTGTCTCTAAGATGCAAGCAACACGTAATCATTTTTTAAATCCAATCTACTAGTGTGTCTTTTTATTGGAAAGTTGAGACAGTTTACATTCAGTGTTATTATAGGAGGTATCTATTATTTTCTGCCATTTTGATTTATTTCTCATATTTAATTTGATCCTAATTCTCATTTTTTAAACTACTATTCTAATGAAATTTATTCTTTCCTGAACTCTGCTGTTTTTTATCTTCTGTGTGCAGGATTTCCTTAGGTACCTTGTGCAATGCTGGTTTAGTAGTCATGAATTCCTTTATCTTATTCTTATCTTGGAAAGTTTTTATTTACACTTTGATTCTGAAGGATAGCATTGCTGGATATTGTAATCTTTGTTGGTAGTTATTTTATTCCAGGGATTGAAACCCATCAAAGCATGCCTGGGTTTTCAGAGTGTTTTCTAAGAAATCAAATATTTATTTGATTGGTTTACCTCTAAAATGTGACTTGATGTTTCTCTCTTGAAGGCTTTTAAAATTCTATCTGTATATTCCGTAAGAGAATATTCTATCTGCATATTCTGTGTATTTGGCATTTTAATTGTAAAGTGTCATAGACAGGTTCTTCGGTTCTTTTCTATTTGAGGTTATAAATGAATGTTTGCCTGGATGTTTGTCTACTTCCCAAGGTTTGGAACATTTTTTTTTGCTATGATTGTACCAGTGCCATTAGCCTGTACCTCTATTTTTTTCTTGATGCTAATGACTCTTAAATTTGGTCTCTTAGTGTTGTCTCAGACTTGTTATATATTCTGATCATAGTGTTTTTCCTTAATACTGTCTGAATATTCAAGGTCACAATCTTGTCTTCAAGATCTGAGATTCTGTGTTCTGATTGATCTAACCTATTGAATAAATTTCAAATGTATTTTCTTTGATTCTGAGTCTTTCATTTCTAATGTTTGTATTTGTTTTTTTAAAAGAACCTTTATTGAAATGCTGTTTCATCATCTGTATTTTTTCCCTTTATTCATTCCTTAAACCTTATTTTAATCCATTAATCTTTTGACAATCAACTTTTAAAATCATTGGGGATTCATTCACTTCAGTATCTATGGATTCAGTTATTGGGTGGCTACAAACTTTTGGAAGCATCTTGTTGACCTGCTTTCCTATGTTTTCTGAGATCCTGTATTTACACATCTTTGTGATGGACTTATTTTCATCTTTTTTGGGAGGATCTTTAATGATCAGTTATTTATTTTTGTAACAAACCCTGGGCTGGGAATATATCTTGTTATACACAGGATTAACATAATCCAAGTATCACTTTGAAAGAAGGGAGTAATAACCAGGAACAGTGGTAATTTAGGAGCAAACTATGTATCAATGTATAGTAACAAAGTTACTGCTAATGATCTCTACAATGTTATCCAAAGAGGAAAGTGGTTCCAAAACTACGTAGGTTTTTTAGTCAGGTTTTCAGTGCTGTGATCAAAATACCTGACATGAACAACTTAGAACAAGTCTGAGACTTGGCTTGCTATTTCAGTTTCAGTCCATGGTTGGTTGACTCCATAGCTCTGTGCCCAAGGTGAGGTAGAGCATTGCGGTGGAAGGGCATAACACAGGTACACAGCTCAGAATATGGCAACCAGGAAGGAGATAGAAAGATAGATAAGAGAGGAGAGGAGAGGAGAGATCTACTCACCAGGAACAAAATATAACTCTGAAAGGAATATCTCCAGGGACCTGCTTTCTCCAGCCATAGTCTGCCTGTCTCGGATTACTACCCAGTTAAACTATTCAATGATTAGGTAACACCTTTGCTAATCTAATTATTTTACTTCTGAATGTTCTTCCATTATCTCATGTATGAGTTTTGGGGAAAACTACATATCCAAACCATAACATTCTGCTCCTGGCCCCAAAAAGCTCATGCCCATCTAACAAAGCAAGATCCATTTAGTATATTTGCAAGAGTCCCCACAGTCTTAACAGTTCCAGCATTACCCAAAAGTCCAAATTCAAATTCTCTTGAGACACAAATTCTAAGTTCTTTTTCCCTGTAAATGTAAAAATCAAATTACACATATTAAATATACAATGGCACAGAGTAAACATTTTTACTTCTCCTTATGAGGGAGAAATAGGGGCATACAAAGAAGGAACAGGAACAAAGTAAGACCAAAATCCAGCTAGGAAAACAAATTCTGTAGCTCCATGTCTGTTATCTGGGCACGTGGCATTTGTGATGTTCTGTTCAAAGGGCTTCTGTGGCTCTGCACCTTTGACCTGGCTGGCTGAAGTCCACACAGCTTCTCTCTTGCTTTGTTTTTCTTGACTCCTGTAGCTTTCTTCAGCAGATGACCAAATTTACTGTCATCTCTTACATTTCGGGGGTCTGTGTCACAGCTCTGTCTTTCTTTTCACAACTTCATGCATCACCTTCTCAGGGGAAGCCTTCGGGGTCTCCAACTTTGCTGTACTTTTCCTGGCCTCCAGGCTGTCATTTGAACTCTCAATGGAAGCCTCAATGAGCCCTAACTCTAGCATTCAGCATTCCCGCATAACCAGCACTGTGTGGTTGATACCAGGATCTGCCACCATCTTGAGTAGTAGCCAAGCCTCCTGGGATCTTAACTGTAGCAGCTTCTGAGCGGCTGTGTGGCTGAACTTGGTGAAAAAGCTTTCTGGTCACTCCTGTGAAAGCAGGGTGCCCTCATGACCTCTTCTTTTTTGGGGGGATGAGGTGTACCAGGGTTTGAGCTCAGCATTCAACCACTGAGCCACGTCCCCAGCCCTATTTTATATTTTATTTAGAGACAGGCTCTTACTGAGTTGCTTAGTGCCTAACTTTTGCTGAGACTGTCTTTGAACTCTCTATTCTCCTATATCAGTCTCCTGAGCTGCTGGGATTACAGGTATCTGCCACTGCACCTGGTGCACGACCTCTTCTCAAAGGAATTTGTTTTTACACTCAAGCTTGAGATGGGTGTGGTCTTCACAATTTTTGAGATGCCCTCAAGATGTCTTTCCTATTGTCTTTTTAAAGTGCTTTGCATCTGTTTAGAGGATGTGATCTTCAAAAATCACCCTTCCTTAGCCCCAGGTTCACTTGCACTTTTGTTTTGTTTTGTTTTGTTTTGTTTTGTTTTGGCCATATCACAAGCTTTTCAAATCCTTCTGCTCTTATTTTCTGATCCTCATGGTAAACTTGGCTAAAAGGCTTCAGCAATACCCAGGACACCTCCTGAATGCTGTGCTATCTTGGCATTTCCTTCACCAGATTAGTTAGTATATCACCTTTAAATTCAGCCTCACAAAAATCTCGAGACATTGGCAGAATATAGACAAATTCTTTGCCAGAACATAATTTGATTCCTTCTTCTCTGAAACCTCATGAATCCATTCTTTGCTATTCACAATCATATTGGCATTCTGGTCTTCTGAGCTCCCACTGGAATTGCCCATTAAGCTCTGCTCACTGCATTCTAAAGCCTTCCAGCTTGCATCTCTATACATTTCGAAATTCCTCCCCCTGAAAGCCAGGTCCAAAGGCTTCTGAATAATATGGTCAGGTTAGTCACAGCAATGACCCCACTACTGGTACCAGTTTCTGTTTTAGCCGACTTTTGCATTGCTATGAAAAATACACCTGACAAGTACAAGTTAGAGGGAAAAAAAGTTTGTTTTGCTGTTTTAGAGGTTCAGTCCACAGTTGGTCAACTCCATAGCTCTGGCCAGAAGTGAGGCTGAACATTGTGGTAGAAGATCAAGAGGGAAAGAGGTCAGGACATGGCAACAAGGAAGGGGAGATAGAGGGAGGGAGGGATGGGGGGAAGAAAGTAGAGAAGGAGGAAGAGAGAGAGATGCTTTTCTCACCAGGGACAAAGTATAAACTTCAAAGGCAAACCCCTAGTGACCTACTTTCAGCCACAGTCTACCTGCCTGTAGTTACTGCCAAGAAAATCTATGTAACTGGATTAATCTTCTAATTAGGTCATGCCACTCATAATCTAACCATCTCACCTCTGAACATTCTTGAATGATCTCAAGGTCTTGGTGGATACCACATCCAAACCCTAACCACAGGATAAAATAAAAATATTAAGCATTGATGATAGTGTGCTAAATTGAATGGAGGAAGAGATAAAAGTAAGGAAAAGAAAAAGCAGGAAATAAAGGTGAGGGAAGGAAGACAGAAGGAAAAGTGAGGAGAGAAAAGCTGAAGGAGAGATGGCAGGAACAAAGAGGAAAAAAGACATGATGAGAGGATTCAAATTATTGGCAAAATACATAAATTAGATCTCTGACAACACAAATTTGGGGAAGACTGTAGAAATCGGTTTATGTTGAGCTGCTGATGCAATAGCAGTCATAAAAGATTCCATTTTCTCCTTGAAGAGGTTAGTAAGATGGAGAGATTTCTTTCTGGGGTTTTGATTTTAGACTCTCCTACCTATTGTTTGTGTCATGCAAATGTCACATTGTTTGCTTGCTATCAGCTCTGACTCAGACTGGCCAGACTCATTAGGGGACTCTGTATACTGAGCTCTGTCCTCTCCTTGGGGGAGCACTGTTATTTTAGAGCACAATTTACCCTCCAAGAGGCTTTTTATTGTGCTGGGGACAGGAGTGTAACTCTCCAGGGCTGCTCACCAGCTCTCAGCAATGTAGTCTTTGGACCCATCCAGATGGTGCTGCACCCCTTGTTCCAAGAGCCTCAGTCCATGTCCTGGTGGAGGTGTGTGGGACATGGAAGCCTTGCTCTGGGACTTTCTGTTCTCATGGCTGGATGTTACAGAACCACCCCTTTCCACCCATCTCTGATCCATCCCAGTTCCACCCCCTCAGCCCTGCTTTATGTCAGAGTTAAGACCACCAGCTTCAAATGAAAGCACCCTTCCCCCCTCCACTCTACAGACTTACAGAGTGGCAGCCATGATTCCCTTTGCCACCTAGAGCTTCCTCAAGTCTGTGTTATAGCCTCACTCTTGTGCCCAGTTGGACTCTTGACTGGAACACACACCAATCCAGATCAAGTAAAGCCTACATAACTATTGGGTTTTGTGCATTCAAAAAGAAAGTATGCCATGAATAAGATAAAATATAAATGATTAAAAAATGACACAAAAAGAAAAACAATGTTAATCTGCAAGGATTTCTAGTCTCTCACTTGGAAAATCCAGACAGTCTATTTAAACTGTTTCTGCTCCCCTGTTTAGGCAAAACTTACCTTGCTGGAAAGTGCCACCACTCTTTCCCATGCTGGCTCACTTCATAACATCTGAGTGAAAAAGTCTTTATCTCATTTTCATTAGCACAAGAAACAAAACCACACCAAACCACAGTTACTGGGCTGTAGTAGAAATAGGATTTTGATACAATATTCAAGTCTATTCGCAACAAAGATTGCTGAAACCTAATCAGTGAACCTTTTTTCTTTTCATATTCAGTTGTCCTTCTAACTTCCCATTACCATCTCCCTAAAACCCCTGCTCCCCTTCTCCCATGGACTGACTTGGAAGGCCCAAGATGCAGTGGTAAATGACACTTTAAACGGCATGAGATTGGATACCACTGGGGTTGTCCTGAAGGCCAGGTGAGGAGTGTGGTCCCTAAGAGGGCCTCTCTCCACTCCCATTGTGGGCTTGAGGGCTTGGTACATGGTGGCAAGATGTCCTTGCTCTCAGTGGGCCCTGAGGATAGATTCTTTGGTGCAATCTAATTAAGGATAGAGTCATGGGAGGAGGGGACAAGTTGTCCAGAAGGGTCTAGGCCAGTGTCTGAGGTCACCAGGAGAGAACTGCAGGGGTCAGAGCTGCTGGGTGAGGGGTGCCATGGGTGTCTGTGGGCAGTAAACTGTAGCTGCGAAGGTCACCCCAGGGTAGTGACCATTTTCAGGGAAGATGTCAGGGAGTGTGCAGAGGGCAGTGCCCAGGAGTAAGCAGGGTGCCTTGCCCATTGTCAGTCCTCCTTGATCACAGGCAGCTAGTCCCCAAACTGCACAGGGCAGAAGGCACATAGGCAGTGAGTGGTTCATGAGGCCAGGTCAGGTCAGTCCCTTAATTCTGACTGCTCTCTTCTTTATTCCCATCCATCCTTCCTGATCACTAGAAAGTCAACTCCAGGAGGGTATGAATGGTGCATGATATTCAGTATGCATTTGCTGTCTGGACAAGTGAGGACACCAAGGTGATAACCCTGCCACCCAGCTCACCAGGATGGTCTTGTAGGTGTTGCTGCTGTCCACATCCAGGCTGACATGGATGATGCAGCAGTTTCCCACTTACAGAGTTGTGGTGAGAACTGTAGCTGCAGAACCAAGACATGGAGGCTCTGGTTGCATGTGGTAGTCACGAGCCTGGTCCAGGCTGAAAAGAAGGAGGTGCTTCTGGAGGTCAAGCTGATGTCAGTGATCCCTGGGGAGCCAAATTTCAGAACTGTGGAACATGGCAACATCAGCAGAAGCCCAAACCCCACAGGGCACTCCAGACAACCATCCTACTCTAGGGATTCAAGAAGATATGCCTAGGAGCCAAGGCATCATGCTCCTTTTTGTGGATGTAGGTTGGGGTGTGCTGGCACCAGGAAGGAAAAATGAGAATTGTGGCCAATCATGTTATTCTCCTGGCCCTCAGGAGGCTCTGAGACAAAGCTCATGCTGGTAGCTTCACAATGGAGCTGCAGAAGTCAGCCAAGATTACTCTGGGCATGGCAGTGATATCCTGGGTGCTGAGATAAGATCTGCAGTCAGAAAAAAAAAAAAAGATCTGAGTCGAGTTGATCACAGGATTAAAAGTGGGAGCTGCAGCAGCTGAGCTCTGTGGTGGGGCTGGGAGGTTGAATGGGAGTGCCAGCTTACCTGAGGGCCCTCCATAAGGACACCTTCCACCTTGCCCCTGACTACAGACTGTGCTAAAGGCACTGTGCTAGGTGCCCAGTCAGTCCCCAGGGTAGCCCTGGCCCTCTGAGAGATTGTTTAGTATCATGGAGGAGAAAACTGAAGCCCAGAGAGGTGAGATGACCCACCTCAGTCATGGGCTGCCCAGCATTGGGGTTGGGTTCCAGCTCCAGCCTGCCCATACTCAGCCTGAAGCTTCTCTGGACCACCTGGATCCAGGCACCTACTCCCTCCAGCCATGGCTATGATCTTCTTAGTCTTCTGGGTGTCAATAGCTGATTAGAATGCAGGCCCCAGCTCTCCTGACAGCATAGTTAGTGGGCAGCTGTGAAGCGACCAGGAGATACACTCAGGCATCCCCTAAAGGTCTGCCCATAACCTGGAAGCTGACGTTACAGCCATCATCAGATGACAGGTCCAATGCTGAGCATGGGCTCAGGATGCCGGCACTCTAGAGCTGGTTCCAGGGACATCCCACCCTGACTGTCCACAGTTCTGCCCAGTCTCACCTCTGGGGTTCACTGAGGTGCACAGAACCTGGTGCTCCTCATGCAGGAAGCCATAACTGTTGCAGCAGCTTGATTAGGATCATCACTTCAAATTCCTGGACCTGAGGATGCCAATGGGTGAGTCAGGATTCAGTGCAAAACCTCCCCACTGATGTTCAAACTGTCACTATAGAGGTAATGTGTTGTATATTGACAACTCAGAAGCCAAGGTTTGAAAGCCCCTGAATGCAGCACTACCACATGTCTTCCAGTACAGGTGACTTGTAAACCCCAACAAATTGATGGGCCTCAGAACAAGAAAAATCTCTTGGTACTGTGTGGACTATTGAGCAGTCTTACACTGCCTGATAAATGTGGAAGAAAAGGAAACACTGGGGTCTATTTGCCTCTCTTTCCCACCAAAAGGGAAACCCAGACCTTTTATTGAGCTTTTAGGGTGCTAAGGACAACACCTGATTCTTCTGAGCATTCCACTTCGTAATTGTCCATCCCATAAATTGTTATCATTTTAATGGTGTACAATACAATAGTCTTCATAACAATTTGAATAATTGTGGCTACTTACCACTTTGGGCACTCTACACCCCTCACCACCACTTTGAGTCACATTTCTCCATGACTGAGGATTTTTTTGATGAGAAACTCTGGTGAAGGGAGTCAGCCTCCTCCTGGAAGTGCCAATTGGATGTGACACTCATTGCCTCCCTGGCATGGACTCCAGGTCCATCCCTTTAGAAAAGCAGCTTTCAGCTTGCTGTACAGCTCTTCCTAAAGTTGAATGTTTGAGTTTTGAAGACCTTTGATTCTCCACCATGAGATTTCTCTTATTGGTTGACTCAACTCAGATTCTGTGATTGTCAGTGTAAGAAATAAAAATGGTACACTGAAGAATAATTCTGACTTGTCCCCACAAGCATCATGTCACCAAAAATGGCATCTTTATGCTGAAAAATGTATCCCCCCCACTGCACATTCAGCCACATTAGTGATTTTGTTACAGAGCTGGGCCTTCTGAGAAGTTGAGATGGCATGAATGTCCCCCTTCAAACACTGATTCTTGCCGTCAAATCTGAACTATTTCAGACATGTTGTGCATGAATTTATTGGAAGGGATCAGAAAGGGGAAAGAAGGCACTCTCAAGGAAATGTGACTTCTTTGAGAGCAGAGGCACAACATGCCTCTTATTCCTGCTTTCAGGTTTTATTGGGGGTCCTATAGGAGTTTCCAGAGATTCTCACCCAGGTCCATCTCTTGACTTTTGACTGACAGCAGATGACATCTGATTTTCAAGTCCCCACTACCATGACCACTCTGAGTCACTTTGGCACCTTCTGACTGGGTCTGATTGTAACCTGTTCCTATAGGGAATTATCTTTCCCTTCCTGAGTTCTGGGATCTGATCTGTGTAGGACTACAAAAGTCCTCCCACTTTAGGACAACTTGCGTTTCTCTTATTGGCAGTATTTCAGGTCTTCATTTCTCCTGCAGATAACAGGTACTTTGCTGAGGTATATAACCTATCTGGTCCACTTGAGTCAGGCAGGTCTGCCAGTAAATAGCTCCTTGGAAAAGAAAGCACATGGGGGTCAGCAAAGTGGGCCCATTTTATAGACTTATTCTCTTAATTTTGTGTTCCCACCATTCATATCTTCCTGCCCCTTATCGTCTCCTCCCACAAGGAATTTGGGTCCCTAAATTTTTGGGGGGTATTGGGTATTGACTCATTCTGGCTGCTTTCTGCTGAGAGAGGGCAAATTTGGGGGTAAGTGACCCATAGTCCTTGTGCTCCAGCTGATGGGGCAGGGAGAGTTATGGGTATTCAGCACAGGGATGTCCAGAGATCCATGGTAGCAGTTTCTTGGTGACTGGACATGGTATACTGAGGGCAGAGGTCACACTAAGGCAATAATAAACAGGACAGCAAAGCAATATTTTTTGTAAATAATCAGGGCAAAACAATTAGTATTTCAGTCAGTCTCTAAACATCAGGAAGACAATAACTCATTCAAGCTTACGGTAGGGTCCAGCCTGCCATTGAGTTTTGAATGAAGGCCATTCAAGTCTTTAGAAATATAAACAGAGTTATTAGAAACATATACACATTTAGTTTTTATAATGTCACAGGTGTCCCCTTCTGGTATGGTTATCTAATGCCATTTTTGTTAAACAGCTTTCTCATTACTGTTAATTCTGTTTAGCACAGAGATCCCTTAGGCTGCCACTTAGGGGTCTCTGCATAAAGTTAGGGCTTCTACTGGCCACATTAAATTGTTTAGACACATCTGAGGGATATATAATGGGGTTAGAAAACCATGCCAATAAAGAAACAGGTCAAGTTTACCTATGTTGGAGGGTAGGAAGATTTGTATGTCTGTGAAATGAGGTTTAAATTGACTTAGGACAACTTGTACCTCTGGCAGTCTTCTGTGATACTTATCAGACACTCCTATATGAGAACCCTTCCCTTATAGCCTCCTGTCCTTTATGTAGTTTTAGTAGGGCTGACGTAAGTTTACATCTCAAGTTACATTAAAAGTTATCATCTTTCCTTTTAATAGTCCATGTATGACTTTGATTTGGTTATGCTTTCCTGCCAGGTGTTTAAGACAAAGTTAGTAAAAATTGAACTTGTTCCTCTCTCAGTTGACTGAGATTGCTCAGGGATCACTCTTGGGAACTTTGAGAAGCTTCTTGGCTCCTTTGGTCTTGTTCTACTTGTTATGCCATCTGCCAGAATGGGTCAGGATCTTGCTGACCACATATGGCTTCCTTTTAGAAGCATCATAGACATGTCCCACTCCAATAATCCTCCTCTTTGTAAACTGTGCACAGGATGGCTTCCTGTTCTCTAGGGTCCTCATAATCCCCCTGATCAGTAGGTTGGGTGACTCACCAGAGTTGCAAAGTTTGAAGAGAAGTGCTGTCATTCCCTGGGTCCTGGCCAAAATATTGGCTGCTTTTTTGTTAGCCGTTTACTTCCTTGTCTTGGTCTCCAAATCTTGGGTTTAAACAGTGAGTAGTCCAGTTTCACCAGTCTCAAAGTTGGAGTAATGGGTTTTAACTTTAATGTCTATAATTTATAGTACAGTCACCACTTCCATTTAATTAGGGTTAATATTACTGCTGGGAGTCAATATCATAGCCTGTCATCCCATCATATCCCCGTAGGTGATGTCTTATTGTCTTTAATTGACTCAGGCTGTTTTGTTAGAGTAGTACTTCTGCAAAACTCTAATAGGCAACAGTTAAAAAGTTTTACAAGGAAAATAGAAGATAAAATTAACAAGATAAAAAAATATTGGTTTGATCGCCGGGCGCGTGTGCAGGACCGGATGGGTGCCCGAACGCGGAAGAACCGGCCCAGCTGAGGCTCCAGCTTCCGAAGCATGGGAGGCGGAAGAGGCTGCAGGTTGTCGATTTTGGTCTTGGCCCCAACGGGTTCCCCCAAGAGAGCGGGGAACCCAAGAGAGGAAGAGGAGGCCCCGCGGCGGCGGCAGAGGGCTCGGACCCCCACCAGTCCTCGAAGCGGGAGGGGGGCAGGGAAGGGCGAAGCATCGATCTCAGGGCTGAGGAGCCTCAGGCACTGGGTTGGAGCATGGGGGGCTGGACCAAGTCCCTGAGCATGGGGGGCTGGAGCTACCGAGGTCTCCTGGCCGTGCCCTGCGCAACTATGAGGTCCTCGGTGTTACCGCTGCCCAGGCAGCCGCAGCACCTGTAGCCGAGCGCCGCTGGTGGTCCTCAGTGGGAACGATAGCAGCATGAGTTCCGCCGCTGCCTAGTTTCCTCCCCCTCCTCCTGGTCTCCCTCTGTGCTCCTTCCAGTCTCCTCTTTCCCACACCTCGTCCTTATTTCCCGTCCCTGTGCTCTTTCCCTTGCCCCTCTTCCCCTTACCCCTATCATCTTCTCACTCTCCCATCTTCCCTTTCCTTCCCCTCCTCCTTCCCCTTCTTCTTCCTTCCCCCATCCTCCCACTCCCCCATTTCCCCGCCCCCATCCTCTTCTTTGCCCCTTCTGCCCTGTTCCCCTTATCCTGTCCTGTATTTCCATCTAGCTTCTTTCCATCCCTTTTCCTCTTCCCTCCATCCTTGTCTTTCCTCTATCCCTTTTTCCCCTTATCCTCTTTCTTCATTCTGTTACCCTCCAACACAACCTCTCCATCCTTCTCCCCTCCCTCACCACCGTCCTCCCTTCCTCATCAGCATCCTCCTTCCCTCCTCCTCTCTTATTTTTCTCCGCCCTCAGCCCCCACCCCCAAGACTCCGCCCCTTAGCCCCTGCCCCCTGCTGCCAGTCCCCAGCAGCTCAGTCCTACAGTGAGTCTTGGGAGACCATAGCTAAGCACCAGGAGCTGAGCACTGACCGCTGTGCCTGCCTGCAAATCTCCGACATGGCTCAGGAGAAAATGGAGCTGGACTTTGAGCCTAGCACATCTCATGGGGACACCCTGGGGAGATCCAACAGTGTTCCCCTGATCCATGGGCTCAGTGACCTTTCACAGGTTTTTCAACCTTACACATTTAGAACTCGGAGGAATAGCACAATTATGAGCCGTCACAGCTTGTTCCTGTCATCCTCACCTAATCGTATTCCTAGTAGCAGACTGCTTCAAATCAAAAGGGAAGAAGGCCTGGATATGATGAATAGAGAAACTGCACATGAAAGGGAAGTACAGACTGCAATGCAGATAAGCCAATCATGGGATGAGAGCTTGAGCCTGACCGATAGTGATTTTGACAAGTCGAAGAAATTATATTCTCCTAAGAGAATTGACTTCACTCCAGTTTCTCCAACACCTTCACCTACCCGAGGATTTGGAAAGCAATGCTTTTCACCATCCTTACACATGTTTGTGAGTAGCAGTGGGTTGCCACCAAGTCCTGTTCCTAATCCAAGACGGTTTTCCAGCAGGAGGAGTCAGAGTCCAGTCAAATGCATTAGGCCCAGTGTTCTCGGTCCTCTTAAAAGAAAAGGTGAGAGATATGGGTTTAGTTTTATTTTGCTGCATATGATTTCCAGTTTTCCCAGCACCATATGTTGAAGAGGCTATCTTTTCTCCATTGTATATTTTTGGCTCCTTTGTCAAGTATGAGATACCTGTATTTATGTGAGTTTGTCTCTGTGTCCTCTATTCTGTACCATTGATCTACCTGTCTATTTTGGTGCCAATACCATGCTGTTTTTGTTACTATTGCTCTGTAGTATATTTGAAGGTCTGGTATTGTGATACCCCCTGCTTCACTCTTCTTGCTAAGAATTGTTTTGGCTATTCTGGGTCTCTTATTCCTCCATATGAATTTCATGATTGCTTGCAGATTACTACAGTGATGCAGCCACATCAATGTTCATAGCTGCCCAATTCACAATAGCTAGATTGTGGAACCAACCTAGATGCCCTTCAATAAATGAATTGATAAAGAAACTGTGGTATATATACACAATGGAATATTAGCCATAAAGAAGAATAAAATTATGGCATTTGCAGGTAAATGGATGATGTTGGAGACTGTTATGCTAAGTGAGATTAGCCAATCCCAAAAATCCAAAGGCCGAATGGTCTCTCTGATAAGTGAATGATGATGCATAATGCGGGGTGGAAGGGTGGCAAGAATGGAGGAAGGATAGATAGCATAGAGGGAGGGTTGGGGTGGGGGGGTAATAATAACAGAATGAGACAGACATCATTGCCCTGTGTACATGTATGAATGCACAGATGGTGTGATTCTACTTTGTGTACAACCAGAGAAACAATAGCTGTACTCCATTTGTGTACAATGAATCAAAATTAAATAAAAAAAGAAGAAAAGAAAAGAAAAGAAAAGGTGAGATGGAAACAGAAAGTCAGGCCAAGAGACTCTTCCAGGGCACTACCAACATGCTGTCTCCGAATGCTACACATCTGTCTGATCTCAGTTCATGCTCAGTTCATGATATTTTGGATGGCAGTAGTAGAAGCAGTGGCTTATCCTGACTCACTGGCTACAGGCAGCGCTCCTGCAGAGTCTCCAGTAGCATGCTCCAATTCATGCTTTTTGTTCATCTTGATGGATGATCTCTCACCCAAGTGACTTACCCATTTCTGATTCAGTGCTTTTTAACTGCCGTTTCCCACATAAAATATTCAGTGAGGAACACAGAGAACTTTGATCCATAATGAGGATTGAAGTTTGACAGATTTCAGTCATTCTGATGCTGTTATTTTGGAGCATCTCTCCCCTCTAAAGTTTAATTACTTACTATCATGTCTGTTTTTGCTGATCTCATTTTGCATTTAGTGACTAAATCTCAAAATACTGATGTTTGATCACTTAGAAGATTTGCTTTTCCTTGGTGCCTCAAAGAGCACCTGCTTTCGAGTCTGTAAGCTTAAGGGAGGCACTGATGTGAATTTGCTTTCCTGGTTCTTTTCCCCAGCAGTGATGTGATCAAGTTGATTAGAAATTCTCTTGCTTGAGAGGTTTTTCTTTGTTCTGTTGACTACATAGTTTCTAATCTCTTTATTTCCCAGCAATCTGCAAATTGCTTTTGAACAGATTACATTTTTAGTTTTCTGCATCAGCTTAGAGCACATCATTTCGTTTCCTTGTCCTGTTTGAGCTGCTACTTACTTGCCATTTCTCACCAAGGGAAAGAAACACTGAGTCTCTTCCGTCTCTATCCTTGTCGCTTCTTTGCTGTTGGAGTGTATGATGTGAGCATCAATTTTAGTGCTGAGAATGTAAATGAACTTACAGGATGTCTATGTTAGTCATCCAGGTTTTTATGACTTTGCTGCCACAGTTGATAATTGTCCTCCCAAACCTGTTGTCCTAAGGAATATATAAAATATTGTTATTTCTAGGTGGTGTTATCAAGGAGAAGAAATTCCTGCCTTGACCAGATGTGTGGAGCATCTACAAATGAATGAATAATGTATTTGCGTACAAAAAAATACTGGTTTGTATAATGGCTTTGAACCAGAAGCATAATTTGTAATAAAAACTCTAATGTATTCTTCATATCTATTTAACCTCCAGAAAGACCCATAACTTTATCAACTCTATCACAGGTGAAATGCTTTACAAGTTTTACTTTCTTTTGAAACACTTTTATAACCTTTTTAAAAAATTTGTTCTAATTAGTTATACATGAATGCACAACTTTTCATTTCTCTGGTTGTACACAAAGTAGAGTCATACCATTCATGTAATCATACTTGTACATAGCACAATAATGTCCATCTGATTCCACTCTTTCCCACCCCCATAACCCCTCCCTTCCCCTCACTCCCCTCTGTACAATCCAAAGTTCCTCCATCCTTCCCTTGCCCCCCGACCCCATTATGGATCAGCATCCACTTATCAAAGAAAATATTTGGCCTTTGGTTTCTTGGGGAAGGCTTATTTCACTTAGCATGATACTCATCAACTCCAATTCATTTACCTGCAAATGTCAAGATTTCACTCTTCTTTAAGGCTGAGCAATATTCCAGTGTGTGTATATACCACAGTTTCTTTATCCATTCATCTATTGAAGGGCATCTAGACTGGTTCCATAGTTTAGCTATTGGGAATTGAGCTATTGTAAACACTAATGTGGTTGTGTCACTGTAGTATGCTCATTTTATGTCCTTTGGGTATAGACTAAGGAACGGGATAGCTTGGTTAAATGGTGGTTCCACTCCAAGTTTTTTAAGGAATCTCCTTAAATACTTTTTTATATTTCACCCAAACCCTTACTTAGTTTTGTATTATATCCATTTTATTTTGGGATTATAGTAATCTTTACAACAAAAAATCTTTCTTCAATTGAGCTCATTCTAGTATGATTTGAAGCAAACCTATCATGGAGTAGGGTGTTTCCCTGCTCGCATCTGTGTGTCACCTATTTCACTAGCTCAGTGGGGTCTCTCACATCACAGATTCCCCATAAGCACTAATCATAGTTTGGCTAAGCTCAAACTTGATGGTTTCCACTGGACTGAAGTGGCTTTGCAACCTCGTGCCAGCTCTGCCGAATCAACGCCACACATAGTACCTCCACTCAGCAGAGACTGCAGGCCCTTCAGAGCTCTGGCCAGTAATCCCCTCGATGAACTTCCTTGCATTTTAACAGACTCTTGGGCAGTTGCTAATGACCTATTTGGGCTGCCACTCTGAAAACTAAAGTCTGGCAGATTAAAGACATCTCTCCATGCATCCCTGTGGATGGCAAAAACAAATCAAAGCTGCTGATGAAACTTTTCCCACATGCATAAACCCACAGGAATGGCTTGTTCTCTGATGAGACCATTCAGAATCAAGCTGCTCACTGTGCCTGCACTGCCCTGGCTGCTATTCTATTGCTCCTTGGATCTGTCATCACACCCAGATATGACAACACACCCACCAGCACAAAGGGAAGGTCTCTGTTTCTGCAGAACTGCCACTGAGTGTCAGACTGCAGCTACTGCTCAAAGCTGCTATAATTATCTCTTGGCAGTCTGAGGATTTTGGACTTCAGGCCCTTCCTGACTCTTCTTAAGATAGTGTTGGTGTTTTATCATCATTGGTAATTTTCAGGTTTGGAATAGTCATTTCAGTTCAGTTTGTCAACTAGTCACACGGTTGTAGCAAGCATTTGGTTTTCTGGACAATTTGCTACCTGACCATAGTACCCCCCCTATTGCAAAAGCTACTCCACAATTGGTTGATAATCAAGTTAGTCAATGGACCTTCCATGTTTCCTGCCATCTGTAGGCATCTGGCATTACTGCCCACTGAAAAACTTCCATCAAAACCAACTCAAAGAGGCCTTGATTCCCTCCCTCATCTCATGGTCTGTGAATCTTGCTCAACCAGGTGGTCATTAAATGCAGCTGTCCCCAGAAAGAGACCATCCCCTCAGCTGCATCCTGAGTAATGATCAGGATGACCAGTTTGGCAGTTTCTACAAAAGCCAAACATATACTCACCAGAGAACCCAGCAAATGTCACTCCTAGCTGTTTATCCTAGAGAAATAAAAACATATTCACACAAAAGCCTGTACATAAGGGACTGGGGTTGTCAATGGCAGAGCCCTTTCTTGGCACTCATGAGGCACTGGGTTTGATTTTCAGCACCACATAAAAATAAAGATATTGTGTCCACCTTCATAATATCTTTTTAACAATATTTTTTAAAGCCTGTAAATGAGTGTTTAGCTGCCTCTATTTATAATCACCCCAAAATAGAAAATACTCCAAATGCCCTACAACTGTTGAATGGATCAACAAATGGTTATTCATTCATGATAAATCAGCAATAAAAAGGAACAGATTATTGAAAAATACAGCTTGGATGAATCTCAAAGACATTTGCTAAGTGAAAGAAGTCAGTCTCAAAAGTTTACATACTGTTTCCATTTATGATTTCCCCAAAGTTGAAAACTATAGTGGTGAAGAATAAATCATGTATGCCAGGGATTAGCCATGGATGGGCAGTGTGGCTACAAATGTGTGGTTTGGGAATCCAGGGGACTAACAGAACTCTTTCTGCTACCTGTTTGTGCTGCTCATTGCACAGTCTGTACAGATACTGGAATGCAAAGAACTGCAAACCAAAAGGCAAGTCAGTTAAAAAATAAAAGACAAGAAGTGAGGTGGACTATTGGCTTCAACAATGTTCATTTTATTAAAGACCAAGGAGGGCTATTAAAAAGTTTCCAGATAAAGAAACCTGAAGAGACCTGACAAATGCAATACCCAGATCCCATTCTAGAAGGAAAAAGGGCCACAATATCCTTTATATTAATAGATAGAAAAAATTCCTGAAGTTTCAGTTCTAACTATTCTCAAAACCTGGAAAATTGATTAATGACCTTGAGTTCTATTCCTGTGATCTTTTCTACATTAATTCATAGACTCAATTATTAAGTATTCATGTCATACCTGCTACATAAAGACAACTGATTTGTGGAGATAAGGCAGGAGAAATTCCTCTCTTCATCTAAGGCTTTGAATGCCAAACCGTTCATCCATTCTTCTTTTTTTAACACTCTTAACAATTGGAATATGTTTATACATGGGCTGGGATGAAGAAAGCTTAAAACCAAGTAAGGGTAAACAAAGTCCAAAAAATCAAATTTATACAGAACTAAAATACTCTTCCAATCAGCCACAAAACAAATTGATTCCAGAATTGATGTGCAAATGGAAAGTCAACATTCAATAAGCCTGTGCATACAATATTGCAAGACTTTCTTTGATTTTCTAACCTCAAAAAATAACCACCATCTGTAATGAAGAAAGTATAACTTACAGAAGTGAACAAAGCATGTTGTGTATACCTTGAACACTACAGAGAGCAACATTCTGAAAATCCAGTTTATTTTCCATGTTTTGGACAGGTCCAGTCAGTTTGATCAGTTTTTCTGCATATGTAATAATTTATCAAAATAAGTTTACCCACAAGACTCTTTTCATCAACTCTAAAAATCCTGACCTGACAACATAACCCAAATAAAGCTCTTGAAAAACATCTCTTAAAATTTGGAAGAAATTGTAGCAAGTCTCTCCTATAACGTTCTGCACTACAAATGACTAAAGAGCAATTTGTTTTATAATAAAAATATGGCATTTGCAGGTAAATGGATGCCATTGGAGAATATCATGCTAAGTGAGATTAGCCAATCCCAAAAAACCAAAGGCTGAATGATCTCTCTGATAAGTGGATGATGAAACATAAAGGCGGGTGGGAGGGAGGCAAGAATGGAGGAAAGATGGATTGCATAGAGGAAAAATAGGGGTGGGGATGGGTGGGGGAAGGAAAAATAACAGAATGAGACCAACATCACTACCCTATGTACATGTATGATTACGCAAATGGTGTGACTCTACTTTGTGTACAACCAGAGAAACAACAGTTGTACTCCATTTGTGTAGAATGAATCAAAATAAATTAAAAAAAAAAGGTGACTAGCGCAACAGTTGAGTTCAGGAAATTAATGTTTTAGTGCACGTTGCTCCATTTTTAGCCAATATGCTACATTTTCCTTATTTTCTTTAGTTTGGCTTTTCCATTGTAGGTGCAGCAGTAGGTTTAGGGACTAAGCCTTTATAAACACTCAGATCAGTTCCATCCTTAACTGGCTGTGCCTGAAGATTTCCTACTACAGGGAATCCAGATAGCTGTAAGTCTTTTGAATTACCTTTCTTAATGACCAGCATCCTTGGAGCTCTAGATTTAGGATTCAGAGGCTACTCTAAGAGAGGAGCTTGGGAGATTTTTTTGGTTGGGTGTATGTGTGTCTGGGCATGTAGGCCCCATACACCTGCAGCTAAAGATTTATTCTGATTTGGTTCGCTCAGTATTTAAAGATAGAAAATCCTTAGCCTCAAACTGTTTGCATTCTCTTTTATCTTCTTTCCTCCCAGTTTCATTGTCAGGTATGTTGTTTTCATGGAGTCCTTGGAGTCCTTTTCCAGAATGGGAAATACTGCTACGAGAACGGAGATTTCCACCATGGTATCCTCCTTGATCACTTATGTTTTCAGTACCATTTCTGCCATGCATATGCCATCTGTTTTTTTCTTTCCTTCCCAAATTACCTCCATTAGAATGTCCAATCCCAGAATCAAAGCCATCTGAAGCATTGTCTTTGATGTTGCACATCATAATGATTTTCCATCCATGAAAAATTTTCAGAATGTTTCTCAAAATTCAATGATGACCTTGTTGATGATGGTAGAGTAGGAAAATTAAGCCAGGTGGGAGCAAATTCATGCTGTGCCATTTAGATCCAATCTCTCCAACTCAGTGAAACAAGGCTTCAACATCTATGGAAAGTCCCTGTAATCCCAGCGACTAGGGAGGCTGAGTCAGGAGGTTCATAAGCTCAAGGCCAGCCTCAGCAACTCAGCGAGACCAAATTCAAACAGGACTGCCCAAGAAGGTGTTGGTTTTTTTCTCGTAATCTTTATGTTTTCCAGTTTGTTTTTTTATTTTGTGTCCTCTGAAATAATACCCAAGTTTTTTGAAGACGCTCAACCTGTGACTTTTTGACATAAAGTTATTTCAAGTCAGCTACCCATACTTTTGTTTTAAAGTTTTCATATGGCTATTTCCAGGACTAGCTAAGTTTCTTGGAACAAAGTCTTCTTTATTATTCCATGTATTTGTCACTGTTGTACTTAACCACTCCAGATGAAATATCCAATTTATGAGCCAAAAAGCAGAAACAAACAGAAAATTTCACATCTGAAGAGCATTCCTAAGCATCAGCACATAAAAAGACACAAATAGCTATCTCAATACTACCATGCTGGTGAAAAACTGCAACATCTTAAATTTCCACGTAAGTAAAAGATAAAAAGAAAAAAAAAAACACTATGTATTCTTTCAATGTCTTCCTTTAGAAAAGCTGTCCCATTCTGACATGAAAAGGGTTGAGGTGAAAAATTCCTAAAAGTTTGAATAAAGGTAAAGATAAACTGCCATGAAACTTTAACAGTACTCAAACAGTAATTTGAAGCTGCTGAGAGTACTCAGTACACAAATCAAACATATCTTAAACAGCTTCGTCTGAAGAACAACAGGATGCCGGGAGAGCAAAAATATCACCAGCTGAAACACTTTAACCACTTATATAATCCGTTTGAACCAAAATACTGAAGAAATGCCTGGGTCTCTTTTTAAGTAGTTTGTTGAATCTGGTCACTGCTATCAATTCACTTCAGAGATGATTCTTGCCAATTTTAATAAACTTCTGGGGCAAAATTATCCCAAAACATTTTAATTCCAAAATGGCCACTTGAAATACTGGGGGCTTTTTAAACAAAACCTAGAAGATGATCTTCATATCTGGATAATTCAATCACCTTCTGCCCCACCAGAGGTGTCCCTGGCTTGGGGGTGCCACTGTGCTCAATCCCAGTCTCAGTTTCCCATCCATTTTTCTTTAACAGTATTTGCTGCCACAAAAGCATTAGAATTTTTGGTAGCTCTTAGGAGTTACTTTTCTAAAGCATTGTGGGATATTATCTTTGCAGTTCCATTGGGAATTTGCTCATTTTACAATGTACAGCTTTATGGGAACTTTCACAAACCATCTCATTGAGAGATCACTTTTTTCAGGTTGGAAGTCTCTACTTATCAAAATATTTTGTGTGCTGCTACAAGGAACAGCAAATTCCAATTCTAAACGGCTCAATTCATAAGAGGAATTTATTGACCCAGTGATTGTAGATTGACCAGGATTCCATCTTCACTTCTTGGTGATGGTCTTTGCCCTGCCTTTTTCCTCTTATCAAGCTTATTCTCAGGCTGCCTTCTGTTATACTGGCAAATATCTGCCAGTGCAATCAGACGTTTCCAAAGAAAATAACATTCTCTAAACCAAAATACTAAACAGGAGGCCCAGTCCTCACTGACTTTATACCTTAGAGCATCTGTTATCCCTTAACCAATCACAGCAAAACACCCCTGGTACTATACACTGCAGAAGAGGAAAGAAGACGGGAGGGAGGGCACCATCATGTCTGTAGTACTCATTCTTTTTCATTTAGTTATGACACTTCCTTTGCCTAATAGTAATTAACTACTATTTACTTGATCCTCTTGCATGCTGCCTGTTTACACTTTTTGACCATTTGAAATTACAGGGATCTGGGTTATAGATCCAGGTTACATTAGTTAATGGGAAACAATAATGAAAGGTCAGGATGATAGCAACCTCTTCAGTACTTAAGCAGAGAGGCTCTTTGGGGATCTGGAGGGCCAATTGGGGCATGGCAGCAGCTCTGGCCATTCCACAGTGAGTCCTAGGTGTCCCTGGGAAGTGCTGGTTCTTGACTTTATTCTGATGTAGTGTTTTCTGAGAGCCCTCTTAGTCCCAACACCTAGGAGAATGTCTGTTGGGTTTCTACCACATTCCTGTCAGTACAGGCCACTGGTAGGCATGCTCACCAAAGAGAAGTGTCTGCTTCTGGGAAACCCTGTCCATGATCTTAGGCTGGGGTGATGTCACAGGGCATCAGACTTGCTTAAAAATGCCAAGAAACCTCTACCAGCAGGCCCTTGGAGGGTTCCCTCAGAGAAAGAAGAGTAGCAGGGCCTTTCAATGTTCTCACAGGAAAGAAAGGGACTGAAATTCCAAACCTTGGTCCTTGTGTTCTGATAAAAGAAAATTTAAAATCATACACCAAAAGTCATATAAGAGAACTTTATTATAAGTGATGGGTTAAATAAAGTAAAGGCAAAGTGAAGCTTAAGCAGAGAGCACCCTCAAGAGAAAGTAGGTCATCTCTGTGCAGAGAACAACAAAGGAGACAATGCTGTATCCGAATTTATTATTGTTTGATGTTTAATGGAAGAACTGGGAGCCACCTTCTGTACTATATGCCAATCAGGTGTTCAACTCCTCCTTCATGTCAGACAGTGGAATTTTCGACCTTAGTCGGTTGTCTCTGGAAATGTCATGGTGGTCATTCTATTTAGGGGGGCTTCATATACAAGTCAATCACATGTTAATGTGGGCACTTGAGTCAATAGTTGGTCAGACATTATCTTAGTGTGTCTGTGCTACAAAAGGAATCTTCCTTTGTAGGTGAGCAGAGACACCTAGATCCATAATTCCTAGCTTCACATCACCATCAATGAATGGATATTCTTAAGAACTGATCCCATTAATCCTTTTCTTTTGACATATTTTCCCATTAGTTCCTTTGTTTCTCTTTATTTTCTACAAATTAACTACCACCCTTTTCTTTCTCAACTATTTTGAAAGTAGTTTACAGAGGACCCTAAAGTAAATGAAAGAACACTTGTGACCTTGCCATGCTTTCACTGCTCATTGCTAACTACTTCCTAACATTCCCCCTCAAGGACTGGAGGCCCTGAATCATGCAGGAAATAAGGGATGATGAAGTCAAATCAATAAGTACTTCCTGCTGATTAGGAGTGTCAGCCTATAGGGTAGGTATCTCCAATCCTTGCTTTCTGTCAGTGAAATGCTTCAGATTATGAGTAAGGTCGATCGAGGGGGCCATGACAATTCTCTGGTTTAGTAAAAACATATTGCAAAGTCATCTCGGAAGCAGATGCCTATGAACAAAACAAGAAGACATAAGTATTGGGAAAAGATTGATACAATAGACACAACATCTAAATACACCAGTGATAGGATAATGACTATGAATATCAGCAGTTTCTTCCAGCAGGAAGTGTCAGAAAACCATGAGCTAAAAAGTTGATCCTACGACAAAAGAGGCAAAGACATAGCATCTATTCAAAAATATAAATCTTTAAGGATTTTAGTTACATTGCAGAGTGGTCAGGAATGTAAACATAATATTCACTCTGGATAACAGCACAAGTGCCACTCTCGGCTGCAGTGAATACATCCAAAGCCATCCATTTTTGTAATACAGCTTTTCTCAGGAGAGCCACTGACAAATACCTCTGTCAGTGTCATGGACAGTGTGTGGGTATAATTGGTCAGAGCTTCCATGTGTCAGATTATGTTCTGCAGACTAATCTGAGGGGTAAATGTCAAAGTTAGATAGTCAAACTAGTGAAAAACAGATTAAGTTTAGCTATGTAGGAAGTTAGGAAAATTTGTGGGTCTCAAATTGACAGAACGAACTGTGACTCTGACAGTTTTTAGACACTCCTGTAGAAGAACACTTTTTTATAGACTCCCAGTTTTACTTACTTTTGGGAGACTGAAAAGTTAACATCTTAAGCTATATACATATTTTTTAAATTGCCTTTTCTTTTAAATCTTCATGTGGGTCTGTGTTTTGGTTACACTCTCCTGCCAGGTGTTTAAGACCAAGTTGGTCAAATATTGGACTTTTTCCTATCTGCTGCTAAGAGTCAGCTGAGATTTTCAGGAATTGCTCTTGGGAACTTGTGAGAAGCCTCTTGGTTCCTTTAGCTTTCTCCTACCAGTTGTGACTATGCCAGAATGGGACAGGGTCTTACCAGCCACATGTGGTTTCCCTTGGAAACATCAGGGGCATATCCCTTTCCAGTGACCATTTTGCAGAATGTTCACTGATTGGCTTCCTGTTTTCTAAGGTTTCCACAATCCCCCTGATCCAGAGGTTGGGTAATTCACCAGAGTTGCAGGACATTTAGAGAAGTCCCATTATTCCCTGAGTTCCAGCTGACCTTAGAGGGCGATGGCCAAAATATTGGCTGAGTTTTCCTCTTCCTTGTTACTTCTTTGTCTTTGGTCTCCAAGTTTTGGTTTTAAGCATACAGAAGGCCAGTTTCACCATTCTTGAAATGAGAGTAATGGCTTTGTGTCAGTACTGGAAGTCAACATTATATCCTATCTTTTCTGTAGGAGATAACAAATTGTCTTAAATTAGTGCAGGTTGTTCTGTTAAAAGTAGCACTTCTGTAAAATACAGGTGACAGTTTTAAATTTTTGTAAGGAATATGCAAAGTGGAGTTAATACAAGCAACCCCATATTGAGTTTGTATAACTCTGAAACAAGAAATACACTCTGTTTTAGCACTAATGTATATTTGATCAATTTAGCCTCTATAAAAAACCCATTAACTGGGGATATAGCTCAGTTGGTAGAGTGCTTGCCTTGCAAGTTCAAGGCCCTGGGTTCAATCCCCAGCACCACACACACAAACAACAACAACAACAAAAAACACCCAAAAAACCCAAAACCCATTAACTTATGAACTAATTACATATGAAATCCTTCACAAGTTTTATTTTCATTTTAAACTCTCTTACAACCTTAAATATCTTTTGAAATTTACCAAAATCTTTATGTAATTCTGTGTTATAGCCCTTTTTTGTTTTGAGATCACAGCAATCTTTACAGCAAAAAATCTATCTTGTGAGAACAACTTTAAATAAGCTTAATTCTGGCCAACTTTAGAGTCATCTTAAGATGGAGTAAGGTGAGAGGCAGAGTCTTAAATGAATGATCAGAAATAGACTTCTTATATGTAAATGTATCTCGCTTATATAACAATGAAACATTTATGTAGTTAAAGCAGAACATATGTAAAACAGGTCTTTAAATGCCAATGTGGCCCTTTTCTGTCAGACACAATATGTAAAAGAGAGCACTTATTGGTTACCTTGCCTGTACACCTACATAAACTTTCATAAACTATTATAGGGCTCAAACAAACTTCTTTAGCTCTCAGATGTATACATATCTCTAGTCACATATATTTAGGTGTCAACTATATTGCAAAAACCTAGAATAACAAGGGGACCTGTCCTCCCATACAGTAGCCTCATCACCCTGCTAAGCTGTTTCAGGTGGGAAACCCAAGCATCAATGAGGGTCATCTCCCCAAGTCATGAAGCAGTCACCTCTCCAGGCCATGAAGGGATCATCTCCCCACATGGAGGAGTCATATTCGCTGCCAAAGAGGGATCATCTCCCCAGACTATAAGGGATCATCTCCCCAAACTATAAGGGATCATCCTTCCAGTCCATGGAGGGGTCTTCCTCCCACTCAGTCCAGGGGTCATCCTTCTAGGAGCAATACTGGGTGTGTTAATTTTGCATTTAAGTTATGTTACTCAAAAGCAAACCATAATTTGGAATTCCTTTTCAGTGGGATGCAAAGAATTCAACTTTTAAATGTAGTGCTTTGAAACAGCCATAGTTTCTTGGCATTGCAATTATCAGGGTACATGAATTAAGTCTTATGGGCTGAATATCCTAAACAATGTTACTTAAAACTCTTGTTGCAAAATTAGTATGCATCAACGTGAATTTTTTGTTTGTTTTTTTGTTGTTGTTTTTTGTTTTTGTTTTAACAAGCAGGGCTGTAGTATTGCAGTGTTTTTGGCAAAGCCAATGCCATTCATGTTTCAAGAATTCATCCACAAGAGGCTGAATCCCTATCAGTACTTCTCTTAAGGGGGCACTGTTTCTTCCTGGGCAGGTGGCCTCCTCCTTAAACAACATCCTGTTTGTGATGACATTGATCATCCTCCTTATTGTCCCTTTGACCCTCACAGCCTTACTCACTTTTTAGCTGACCTCCAGGAGATCAGACTGTTTCTTTTCCTGGACGGCAAGTGGAGACTGGATCAGTCCATGTTCTGGTGGCACTTGCAAGTGGAGTTATGGCTTTTTGGGTGATAAAGTGAGTACTGAATTTACACAGCAGATCTCATCCAGGAGATGCACTGGACACCCTCCATGTACAAAAACTCTGCCTTAGTCTTCATTTCCCAGGTTGCCTTCTAGGGGTTGGAGCACAAGATGTGGTTGAGACTGACTAGTCACTTTGGTCATTTTCACAGTGTCATCAGTTCAGGTGAGTCCCCATTGTTGGTTGTACCCAGGGACTCCTGCTGGGCCTGTTCTTACTGTGGGCATGTTTTCAATGGAGGGCGGCCTTTCTCATGTTTTCTTTAGGCTTCCTTGATGTCCACTTTGTGGGCACTGCCAACACAACACAAGCTGGCTTTAGTATCTTTTCTTCCCAGGCATGGCCTTAAAGACAATCTCAATTAGCTGTGAGAGGTTTATATCAGTTTGCTGGCTCCACCCATCTGAGTTTTTTCCAGGGTATTCTGTCCAATGAAGTTCACATTGAACATACAGAGATTTTTTTTTTTTTTTTTGGTCCAGGAATTGAACCCAGGTTCCCTTCACCACTGAGCCATATTTCCAGCCATTTTTATGTTTTATTTTGAGACAGGGTCTCCTCCCTAAGTAGTTCAGAGCCTTGCTAAGGCTCTTAGGACCTTGGTTAATTTCTGAAGCTGGCCTTAAACTCGCAGTCCTCTTGCTTCAGGCTCCTATGTCCCTGGGCTTACATGTGTGCAAACCATACCTAATCCATACAGAGATATTTAGGGGTCTCTTTCTGGAGAAACCAACAGGGCCATGAAACAGGTTCCTGAATACATAGGGACTGCTGGAGGACATTGCTGAGCTCTGTGGGCAGAAGGCAGGACTCCATTCAGAGCCATGTGCTTTCAGGCAAAAGCTCAGGGTTCAGGACACACAAGGTGGGGGAGCACTGAATGCTCTATCTCTCCTCAGCTACCCTGGTTTTGGGTGACGGGGCCTGGGGAGTTGGACCTGGGCTCTGAGGCCAGACAGGTGGCTCCTATTTATCGCTACATGGGCATGAGCCCTACTGCTTGTGGTGCAGCTGCAGCATAGCATGGGGAGCCCAGGGCCTTTAGCCTTTTTAGTCAGAACTTAGTTGTTGCTTTCATCCAAAGCCTGTGTAGTTGCAGTTTTCTCTGTACTTGAGCTGCTTTTATCCACAGCTGTTTTCCTTTCTGAAGTTGTTTATCCTTACTCAACTTAGGAAGTGTTCATGAGAGTTGGTGTGAAATCTTGAACCATCTCCCACTCAGTCTCCCTGGCTTCCTGAGCAGTGGTGGGACCTCTAATCCCCTGTTTCCTCCTCTGGTCATCCACCATGACTGGAAGCAACCAAGAGAACCCTTAGCAGGGCTGAGATGGTCTAGCTGTAGAATCTTCAAACTGTGAGCAAAATAAACCCCTTCTCTTTATAAAGTTGGCTTGCCTTGAGTATTTGATACAAATGAAAAGTGTTCTAACAGAGTAAAATGTGCTTTTGTGAAGAAAAGTGGGAATAATTACCTTGTCTGCCTCCTTGGTCCATCCAAGATTTGAAAATTATTCATAAGTATTACTTCAGGTGTATGCACTGATTTACATAAATCCAAAAAGTGGGTGTTTCTCCTTATGACAGTATACAATTTGAAATCTTAGTTGCATTACCAAGTTGTTCAGTGAAATGAATAAAAAATTCATATTTAAATTGTTTATAGGTTCTTTAGACAAAGTTAAAACTCTGCCTGAGTATTGCTATCTAGCCATAAGAGGCCTTTAAATAGGAACAATCTGAGAGTATTATGTTGTCAATCACTATTCTTCCTGCAATTATACAAGTAATCAGGCAAAATTAGATAAAAACTAAATGGGGCAACCAGGATAAGGATGGTGTGCCACGTACTCACTAAGGAGGTGACTGGCTGGCCTGGGATTTAGGATATCTGGACCCCAATACTATAATATACGATTCAGTGAAGTCTACAATGAGAATCACAGGTTTGTACATCCTCTGAATATGGCAGTAGTTTATTTTCATTTCTGTGCAAAATTCCACTTAAAAATAATAGAGATCAATTTATTTATCCTTTGATTATTGATACCTATTTGAATTGTTTCCAGTTTGCACATAATGCTGCTGAAATTTTTTAAATAATGTTTTTAGTTGCAGATGGACACAATTCTTTTACTTAACATATTTATTATCATGCAGTACTGAGCATTGAGTCCAGTGTGTCCCAAGTGCTAGGCAAGCACTCTACCATTGAGCTACAACCCCAGTCCCTATAAAGATTCTTTCACAGGGTGAACAATGGTAGGCGTTTCCATTGGGTGCATGCCTAAGAGTGGATCATAGAGCGACAGCTACGGTCTATTTCTATCTCTAAGAGATGCCACCACAGTTTTTGGGAGTGGCTGTGACCATTTACATGCATAGCAGTGTGTAAGATTCCACTTGCTCAACATCCTTACAACTCTCATCAGTGGTTTTAAGCCACTGCATATTTGTATCACATTATGGTCTTTCTTTTCAATGTGCATGGCACTGAGAATTGAAACCAGGGCCTTTCATAAATCAAACAAGTGCTTTACCACCAGAGCCAACCCCCAAGCCCTGCACTGTGATTTGCATTTGAGTTTAATTATTGGTGATGTGGAGCACCTTTTCACACACACTGGGGCAATTTGTATCTTTTTTAAAAAATGGCTAGTCAGACTCTTGCCCATTTTTTTCCCTGACTGGGTTGCCTGTATCTTTCTCACAAATCATCACTTATTATTCAAAACAGGTGGAGTCTGGATATGCGGTAAATGCACAGAAACTGCCTTAAGAGCCAACACCTTTATGTACTGTGCATTAGTGTATGGGGCTGTAAAATAGACCTCACTGCCCCAAGCCTCACATACATCTGCAGAAGCCATGTCAGAAGGCCTATAAATCTGCACATGGAAGCTTGGCCCACATTGGCACTTCCTATAGTATTTATGGAACCAAACCCAAGACCTCATTCAGTACATACATATGTTGGTTCACATTCAATTCCTCATTGTATTATCAAGAAACTGATGCCCAGATATTGAAAGGGATATGTCCAGACCACAGGTGAGCAAAGTTCAGTAGGGATCTGCCTCCTACCATAATGTTTGATTTGAAATGATATCACCTATTATGCTTCTCTGTCCCTCTTCATGTGACCCATTTCCTCTCCTTACCTGCACATGAGTACACAAACATACAAATGTGCTCATGTACACGTGCACATGTGTACCCACACTCACACACAACCTATAAGGTTGCCACTATGAAATTGGGGGCAGAGAAGAGAAACAATAGGGAAGTAAATAGTGGAAATATTCATAGTTTAGAGGTAAGTGGGCCATGGGGCAGTGACATATTTTATGTGTTTCATATGCCCAGGGACAAGCAAATGACCAAGAGGATCTAAAAGTTCCCAGAGTTCTAGGGAAGACAGGGGTAGGATTTTATATTCTACCCACCTAAACCTAAGATGAGTCCATCTACCCTTGTGTAAAAAAGGAGAAAGTGTTGGCCTTGTTTCTGCATTGAGAACATTCTGTACTTTTTTTTTCAGAACACGGTATTGAACCCAGGAGTGCTTAACACTGAGCAACATGCCAGTCCTTTTTGTATTTTATTCAGAGAAGGGCCTCACTGAGTTGCTTAGGGCCTTGCTAAGTTGCTGAGGCTGGCTTTGAACTCATGATTCTCCTGCATCAGCTTCCTGAGCTGCAGGTATTACAAGCATGTGCCACTGCACTGGGCTTGAGCTCTGATTTTATGGAGAGAACAATACTTTGAGTTCCCTATAAGTACTTCAGAGCAATGTGAGGCTCTAGAAAGAGAGAGATTGATTTGTTCCTAAGCCACCTAGCCTATGGAACTTTGTTGAACTATATTTTCTGATAGAGAAGCAGCAACCCTTCAATTTTATTGCACACCATTGTAAGAATCGAGTCCCTAACTGCTTAGTGTGAACTGTGTGATACCTCCATCTAATTCTAAACATAGTAGGATAACAGTGCAAGGTTAATTTTCAGATGAAAGCTAAATTTAAAGTTCAGTTGGTCTCTAAAAGCATCTTGCTGATGCACAATGGAAAGGTAGTCCCAAAGGAGAAGTGACTTGCCCAAGATCACACTGCTAGAACTCAGGCCTGCTACAGATTACTCCATGGTGTCTCACCCCTTGTAATTCTCAGCTTTCCAAGTTTTGGGTTTTGGGATTTTCTGTGTTTGACACCAAAGGGTGTATTGCATGGGTTTCATCTCATGCTGTATGCTCTCCCCAGGAAGTAGGTGCCAATGTGATCCCCATTGTGCGTGTTGGGAAAAGCATAATGACTTCTCTAGAGTCACATAATGGTAAGAAAACAGAAATGCTAAACCCAAATCTGTCTCCTTAAATCAAGGTCCGTGACTTCATTGATGACTTCTCAGTTGGAAGGTCATCTGTGTTTTCATAACTTTATATAGTTAAGGAGATGAAAAGTCAGTACCCCAGAGGGCACTTGGGGAGGCCTAACTATAGAAAGAGGCTCAGTTAATTAAACTTTGAAGAGGGTAGGTGTCCTCAATTTTTTGGTGTTAGAACTCAAAAGAACTTGCACTCTGGTAACCAGGCACACATCCTAGAGACAGTCCCTTATCCAGCTCACATGGAGGGAGATTTTCAAGAAAGTAAGAGATTTTCTTGATGTGTCCAAAACTTCGAAGGTTGTAGGCACAAAAAGGTCCAGAGTAGGAGCATTGTTAGATATTGACTTAACACTTGGCCAGACCCTATGGCCATTTATCAGGAGGCACCCATAGGTAAAAGGCAGCCCAGAGAAGACCAATCCAGGCAAGCTCTGATCTGTGATGACATCTGAGAAGTCCTTTACCTTTCCACTTCAGTGTGTGTGTGTGTGTGTGTGTGTGTGTGTGTGTGTGCGCGCGCGTGTGTGTTTAGAGGGGAATTGCAGGGAACCTGCAGTGAAAGGTAAAGGATACTAGATGTCAGAACTGTGGTGGTATTTTATATTAATACTACTGGACATGGCTGGCCAGGGTGGATTTTAAGCATTGGATAGTAATTCTTCTATTCAGCTATCTATCCAGAGACCTTCCTCTATAATCTGGTGTCACCTGTGGTTGGAGGTCTATACACAAATTTATATATACCTGACCTAGGTAATAAATTTTTTAATGGCAGTGTCCCCTGTGGGGCCAGCCAGGGTGGCTGTGTTATATGTTGTACTGAATGTCAGGCAATCTCTTTGCCGACCTCCTTGCAGATCATCAGGGAACCATTTGTTTCCTTAGGGAAAAAGCAAGTGCACCACACAACCAAGTATAATACCCCTGGTCTGAGGTAAGATGACCCCTCTGGAGAAGAGTCTTCACATTCAGGTACTTGAGATGGTCAGGATAGGGCCAGTACAAATACCCAAGCATGGGGACTCCTCTAAGCTCTGACCTAGCACTTTACCTCTTGAATGACCTACATTTCCGTTCCCCAAGGAATCTGGAATGTATTACTCCCCTGGCAACCTGGTAGGTATAAAGCTCCAGATCATATATTGTAGAAATAACAAAGAAAGCATTTGGCATCATTTTCAATTTGTACTGGGCAATGGGTATTCTTTTTTTTACTGTTGCTAGTTTTTGCTTATCTTCTAGTCCCACGTAGCCCATAGAGCAGTAGACTCCACTGTACTTCTTGTCCTTTTACAAAAACTAACAGCCTTACTGGGAAAGTATTTGTATGAAAAGGAGTGAAGTTTACACAAACAAAAGAGGTTAAACTCTGCTACATATTTTTGTAACTATGCCCTGTCACAAAATAAATCACTATGGCCCACAGGTAAGGAGCTGTGTCCTCACATGCCTTTTTAATACTGCAGTGAGAAGTGCCACTGCTTGCAGCAGTTCAGCCTTTCAATGCTGGTGGAAGGGGAAGTGATCCAATTGCACCTTCATTCGGCCATGCTGCAGGGACAGTGTATATGTGTCCCTGGGCTGTATCCGTTTCATAGGTGTGTCATAAGACAATGCCACAGATGGTAGGCTTAAGGATAGAAATTTATTTTTCCTAATTCCAGAGGCTATATATCAAGGTGCTTGCTGGAATGATTTCTTTTGAGGCCCACTCTCTGACAAGTAGATTGCCATCTTCTGTCTCTATGCTTGCACAGCATTTTTCTTATGCTTCTCTGTGTCCTCATTGTCACTTCTTATAAGTAGACAAGTGGATTTAATTGGATTAGGCATCATACCAAATATGGAGTGACATTAATTACATCTTTTTTTTTTTTTTTTTGTACTGGGGATTGAACCCAGGGACACTCGGCCATTGAGCCACATCCCCAGTCCTATTTTGTACTTTATTTAGAGACAGGGTCTCACTGAGTTGCTTAGGACCTCGCTAAGTTGCTGAGGCTGGCATTGAACTCGCGATCCTCCTGTCTCAGCCTCCCAAGTGCTGGGATTACAGGCGTGCGCCACCACGCCTGGCATTAATTACATCTTTAATAACCATATATTCAAATAGAGTTACATTCTGAGGCACTGGGTATTTAGAACATCAGCATGAGATTTGGGGAAGGGACACAATTCAGCTGATAACATAAATTAGTTTCTTGCTGAAGACTGACTCCCTGGATAGAGAATGCTGAGTGAAAGGATAGGCACATATAACATTGTAATAGCTATATTAGAGTCACATTGGAGCTGCAAAAGTGACAGCGCCAACAGAAATCTCTGACAGTTGCTGCTTCAGGAAGGATTTCCTGGGTGTTGGCATCCTTTTTGCTTTTGGCAGATATCTTGTCCATGTGGCAAATAAAATCACACTGTTAGGGCTGGGGATATAGCTCAGTTGGTAGAGTGTTTGCCTTGCAAGCACAAGGCCCTGGATTCAATCCCCAGCACCACACACACACACACACACACATACACACACAAAATCACACTGTTCCATTTATTCCCAATTTCCAAGGCAATCAGCTTGAGTCATCTTTCAGTTGAAACCCAAACACCTATGTTTGTTCTTCTCAGAGTCAGATTCTGGGCCCTGTGATGTACTTCATTGCAACCTGTAGTCTCCAAGCATTTGCCCCAAGAGGAACCTGGATTGACAGCTCTGTTTCTTAAGATGTCCCTTAACATAAAAGAAGGACAAACAATTATGTCTCTTAAGTCAAAGAGTCTTCCTGGTTTGTCTTCTCCAGGTGATTTCTCCAAAGTATGGAGGAGATAAATTTCCTCCCTACAGGAGCAGATAAGAAGGAATTTTATAGTTCTATCTCTGGGCAGTTCTCAGTTCTGATGCATACTGCTGGGAAGTCATTGATATCTAGAAGTTGAATGGAACATGTTTTAGTATTTGCAATGAACAACCTTAATTCTTATAAGGGGAGGGCTGATCCCGACATAAACTTCCTGTTAATCCTTGGTTTTAGAGATTGGTGGATTACTTTCATAATTCTATCTTCCACTAGATGAAGAACAGGAAAGTTTGCTGGCTAGTGTTTCTGTCACCTCTTGTGCCTGGCCTTATGTGTTTGTGGCAGCTTGTGGCCTTGTCTTCTTGGGTTCTGACTAACATATACTAGATTTTGACTGAGATTCTCACCAGTATCTTGGACTTTGTCAAAGTCAGGGGTGTTGTAACTTGCCTGGGTCTCCTGCTATGTCAATTTTGTGATTTTTACAAATGAGATGAAAGATAGAATTGTTATTAAAGTGGATTGCAATCTTGACCTTCATATTATTACAGCTTGGCTCAGGATGAGGTCTGGACTTGCAATGTGTATTACTGTCTCCATTTTTATAGATGAGAAATGTCAGTGTCAGTGGTGCTCCAGGGAGCACCCTGGGCAGAATTCCTTGCCTAGTTTGTGGCAGAAACCACCAAAGACACGTCAAAGTTCAGGACCACCTCTGTCTCTATCTCTCTGAAACACACACACACACACACACACACACACACCAGACACATACAACTAAAGATATCATTGATGGATGAAATGAACTTGAGGGTGTGGGGCAAAATAATTGGAAATCTGGAAGCATAAGTTTGAAGAAAGATCATGAATTGCACATTTCCTATCATCCTACAGTTTTATTTCATTGTACAAGAGCAGTTTTTCTATGTAATAGAATCTATTGAAGACTCCCAAATTTGTTCAATGATTGACAGGTTCAATGAGAGTTAATATATTATTATTTTGTCATCAAATTTAAAGTAAAATAGGGGCTTTTTCATGCTTTAGATTACTTTTCTTTTATGCTTTAGATTACTTTTTTTTTTCAGTTGGACAAAATTAGTCCAAGGAATATAGTTTCCTAACTTACTTTATTCTTTGTTTTTTTATATTATATAAATTTAAGTTGTTTAACAGTATGTTTAGCAATAGGTACAAAGAGAAAAATTAGTGGCATAGGTAAGAAATTTAAAACATACATCAGAAAGTATGTTATGTATTCACAATGGTGTATTATAATCCAGCCATAAACAAAGAAGAGATCCTATAATTTTCAGCAAAATAGATGGAACTAGATGACATAATGCTAAGTGATGAAAGACACAGAAGGAAAAGTATCACATGCTGTCTATTCTCTATTATATATGGAAGCTAATATAAAATTGATGTGAAAGTAGAGTATTGACTCTGGCTAGGAAGGGTTCTGGGAAAACAAGTGTGGAAGAAGGGAGGTTGGATATTATCAGTACAAATGTATGCATATAGGAAAATATCACACCAAATCTCATTAATAAGTACAGTGGATATGTACTAATAAAATCCATCATTTCACATAATTATTCATTCTGCAGTAACAACAACTAAAATCATACTCTCTTTGGAATTTCTAGTATATGATGCATTATTATTAATGATCATCCTCTAGTAACCACCATTCTCTATGAATTCAACTGTTTTTTTTTCCCCAGATTCCACTCACAGAGTATGCAATAGATTTCTTTCTGTGTCTGGATCATTTCACTTAGCATGAAGTCCTTCAGCTTCATCTATGTTATTTTAAATGGCAGCATATTCTTTTCTTTTGTTACTGGGGTTGGACATAGGGTTGCTTTGCCACTGACATGTATCCCCAGTCATTTTTACTTTTTACTTTTAAGATAGCATCTTGCTAAATTGATGAGGCTGAACTTGGACTTTTGCCACCAATTCCACCTATAGCATCCTTCTTTATAAATGCTGTATGATAAGCCAGGTGTGTATTCACAATGGTGCATTATAATCCAGCCATAAACAAGGAAGAGATCCTATAATTTTCAGCAAAATAGATGGAACTAGATGACATAATGCCCAGGTGGCACATGCCCAAAACTCTAGGGACTCAAGACACTGAGGCAGAAAGATCACAAGTTTGAAGTCAACTGCAGCATCATAGTGAGAACCTCTGCATCTTAAAAAATACAGTCTCAAAATAATATTAAAAAATGAAAAATATCATATATGAATGCATTTTTATATGTTCGACATGAAAGCTGAGAATAATCACCTGACATTCGATGTTAAACATCTTTGTACCTCTTCTCCATTTATCCTCCCTAGGCAGTTATATTAGAATGCCATTTTGTTTTATCTCTCCTTGGGAGACTTGATGGGGTGATATGTTCTGTTACTGCAATATCTTATGATCGTTCTGCATTTAAGACCTGCATGAGAGAGAAACTAGGTACCTACAGGTGCTTCATATCTTATAGTTCCTAAAGAATATCAGCTTCTGTATACCCCTCTCCTGATACAGAGTGGCTTGAGTTTTGGGGATGGAGGCTCTTGTGGGAGCAGATGGACACACTAGTGAATACAGAAATATCTCCAGTAAAACCTTGCCTATGTTTGAATTCCATGCTGCCAGGGTCAAGGTGATAGATCCATCCAAACTGATGTTCTGCTACAGCCACTTGTACTTGGTTCTGGAAAGGCCAAGGCAACCTAGAGAGGTAGACCACTGTTAGTAACAATCCAACCCAACTCCTCACATTAAGGAAACTGGATCTACCATTTGTTTTTGTTTTTTCTAGCTATAAAATAATGTCAGATTAGAAATAAAACTGCAGAAATTCATAAAGAAAACAAAAATTGTGATTTATCCTATCACTCAAAGTATTTCTCTGTACATTTTTTCACTTTATCTGGGCATACAAACACATACAGATATGTCTTTAATATTATAAATCTACATTCACATTAAGTGATTTAATGCAAATACCTCATAGCTGATGTAGATCTTTGCAGGATCCTACCATCCACTATCTTGTGACTTCAGAACAAGACTTCTCCACCTCAACACTATAAAATTTGGGATACGCCATTCTGGCCTGGGGGGCATTCTGTACATTGCGGGATGTTTAGCAGGTCTAAGGCCTCTATCCACTTAAGGTCAAGAGCAAACAGTCCCCAGAAGTTTTGACACCCCAAAATGTCTCCAAACATGACCAAATGTTCCCACAAGGGCAAAATCACTCCTATTGGGAGTTATGGGTCTAGGAGTAAAGGGGGGTTAAGTCCACTGATCTTAGGTGTCTTGCATCTAACCATCAACTTCCATAGGTGGTTGGAGGCTTTGTGTCCATTCTACAGATGAAAAACTGAGACCAAGGTCTCAGTTTGAGACCAACAAATAGAGCAGTCCTGAACTCAGGCTCCCTTCAGGGACACGATTCACAGCATAACGAGGGAGTGGTCTGTGCAGCTGTGCTATGGTCTGGGCCTGCTGTCTGTGCAGCCTCCTGGGCTCCACATGCAGCACCCAGCTCACTTTTCTCTGCATCAATCCAATCACCCTTGCTCTTCCTCAGAGCCAGCCATGTTTAAAAAAGTAAACACATAAGCCAGAAAATAAAATGCTTCCCTCTCCCAGAAAGCCTTGATAAAGTCATGGGAGGGACAACAATCACACAGGGACAGAAGACAGGCATTGGGGGTCTTGGTGGTGGGAGACTGAGAAGCCAGGAGAAGCCATGTGTGGCAGGCCAAGGTGTAGGATTACCAGAGGACACAGAGCTCAGGCATTTCCTCTTCCCTTAATTGGACTAATCACGAGCCTAGCATGAGCATGATTGGGAGCTTGGCATGGGGTGTTAACAGCTACTGGCAATCTGTAATTGAGTCAATGCCTGCTATATATGCTTGTTTGTTTCAAATTAAACTCGAGCCTGTGTCTTCAGAACTTGAGCTCCCGGTGTGGTGTTAGGGTGTGGTGTTAGCGCCGTTGCACTCATCCTCCTTGCTCCCACAGGCTGCTCCTGTTCCACTTCACAGCACCAACAAAAGCAGGCAAGGAACTGAGGGAGAAAATCCAGGCTGTTCAGCAGAGAAACTTCCATTGTTCCACATAGTGGTTTCTAACCACTCTTTAGAATTCTCCAAGATAGAAAAATTTCACCAAAATATTTTGGGAATGCATATAAGATTGCCATGGCCTTAATTTCCCAAAAAAGGATTTTTTAAAAAATCCCCCATATATAGCCATTATCATCTCATGAAAGAGCTTTTTAAAATTGGAGTAGAGACAGGCATGGTGGTCCACGCCAATAATCCCAGTGGCTGTGGAGTCTGAGATAGGCGGATCAAGAGTTGAAAACCAGCCTCAGCAACTTATCAGGTCACTAAGTAACTCGGTGAGACCCTGTGTTTAAATAAAATGCAAAACAACGCTGGGGATGTGGCTCAGTGGTTGACTTTCCCTGAATTCAATCCCTGTTACCAAAATATATAATATATTGGAGTAGAACTCTGATTATTCAAAATGGAGTAGGGAATGGGCAGATGTGCAATTACATACCAACACACAACCACCCACGCTGGCATATAAGAAATGCAACTGTAGAAACATCACAGTCACACGGACTGTCCTGGAAAAACTGCATCTGGGCCTAGAGCCACCGAGTGTTCAGAAGCCATGCTGCTTTCACACAGTCCAAAGGTCCTGAGAACTATTTTGGCTGTTCAACTTACATTCTTTCATTCATTTTAATGAGTGAAAAATCACTTGTCTTAGGTTTGTAATTGTACACTTTTATATACATAAAGGTAATTAAAGCACACTTTTGAATTACTAACAAATTGCACTTCATTGCTATTACAAACTTACGAGTTTTTGGTGTGTATTTGTCACTAGACAGAATTTTGGATTTGTAACAGGTCCACTTCATGCTGTGAACATAACTCTTTCTGCTCTGCCGTAGTGGCATATTTTACACCTGACATGTTTTGTTTCCCTTTTTCTTCTCCTGTTGCACCTCGCTAACTTTAGGGAAAGCAAGATCAGCCTTCTTCCTGTCCTAGGTAGTTATCTGTCCTTGAGCTCTCACACAACACAGGAATCAAGAAATTCGGACTTCAGGAGCACCACTAGATGGCCTAGGAAATGGCTTCCTCCCAAATCTATGAGGGGATTATCAGCCTGGATAAGGCACACCCAGAATGTAGCCTTTGAATCACCACTTTAAAAGCTGGCAGTTCCCTAAAATGGACAGAATCACAGTCTCTGGCATAGTAGTCAGCTGTATTTCTCCTTTGCTTGCAGGGCAATAAAAATGTTTCCTTTCTTTTCAAATCATGTTTTTGTTATTGGATTGGCACTGGAGCAAGGACTGGGCTTTGGATAACAGATTCCTCCGCAGGACTGCACCACACACAGAATGACAGCCTTTCGCATGGAAGAGCAATTGCATCAAAAGGAAGCTGGTTCTACATGAGATAATGAAGATCACTGGAAAGAGCAACTACAAGGGTAACCTTAAAATCATTGTTCCTTATTATTAAAATTATTCTAACAATAATGTAACAATAGTATAAATAATGGCATGTTTAGAAAGTTCTGGAAATGAGTGATAGAGATGACAGCACAACACTGTAGTGTACCTAATGCCATAGAATTGTACACTTGAGAGTTATAATGGTAAATATTATGCAGTATTATGTTACAATAGAAAGAAAATATAACAGCAAGTTCATCTCCAGATTCATGAATCCAGGGGTGGATTCATGAGCCACATCTCTAGCCCTTTCATTTAACTTTTTATTTTGAGATAGGATCTTGCTAAGTGCCTTATGGCCTTGCTAAGCTGCTGAGGCTGGCTTTGAATCTGTGATCCTCCTGCCTTAGTCTCCCAAGTCATTGGGACTACAGGCATGCACCAGTCCAGCAAAATAGACACATTTCTTGAAAGATGGGAAATATTAAAAGTTTACATGAGAAATAGATAATCTGAACAGTTCTATTTATATTTAAAAATTTGAATTGACTGAAACATTCCTGTTAAGTCTAGACACAAGTGGCTTCACTGCTGAATTTTAAAACTATTTTTTCATTGTACTGGGAACTAAACCCAGAGATTTCCACATAGTAGGCAAGTGTTGCACCACTGAGCTTCACCCCCAGCTATCTTTATTTTGAGGGACATTCTCACAAAATTGCTGAATCTGGCCTTGAACTTGCAATCCTCCTGTTCTCAGCCTTCTGAGTATCTGGGATCATAGGTATGCATCAATGTGCACAGCAATACCAAATGTTTAAGAAAGAAATAATGCCATGTTTACACAAAGGTTTACAGAAATGTGAAGAGGAGGCAATATTTCTGTACTCTTCCTATGAGACCACTGTTATTCTGCTTTTAAAAAGACAAAGGCATCACAAAATTAAACAACAGAACAATCTCTCTCAGGAATACATATGCAAAAATAATATAAAATATGGCAATATGAAATATGGATAAAAAGTCATGACCAAGTGAAAACTGTCCTAGCAATGTAAGGATAGATCAATCTTTTAAAACCAATAATCATCTTCTTTAGTCTGTTGATATGACATCATAATAATAGATAATCAGTTGGGCAAGGTGGCTCATGCCTGTAATACCAGTGGCTCAGGAGGCTAAGACAGGAGGATCTTGAGTTCAAAGGCAACCTCAGCAACTTAGGCCCTAAGCAACTCAGTGAGATCCTGTCTCTAAATAAATACAAAATTAGACTGAGGATATGGCTCAGTGGTTGAGTGCCCCTGAGTTCAATCTCTGGTACCCACCTCAAAAATTGATAATTATCTTAAGAGATGCAAAACAAAGCATTGGGGCACAATGTGATACTATTCACGATGAAAATGCATCACACCATAAATAAAAGGAAAGTTCAAGATCGGGATATAAGGCATCTCCAAAATTCTAGAAAATATACTTAAAGGTAAAAAATCAAATTCTTTCTCTACAAAATAAGAGACAAGGCCAGGAGTTTGCACTGACTACTCTTACCCAATACCACCCTGGAGGTGTTAGCAGTGCAGTAAAGCAAAATAAGTAAAACAAGACTGATAAGGGAGAAATAAAGCTGTGTCCAGCACCAACATGATGGTCTATGCAGAACATTTGCCAGAAAGCTCCTACAAGGAATAAATCACTTTAAGGTGCTCATGGGATACAAGATCCACAGGAAAACCCACAGGATTAACTTAAGAGGAAAAAGGAGGAAAAGTAAAGGCAGGGAAAATGTTCATTACCATTGTGAAAATACAAATGAAAATCTCAGTGAGAAATTAATTCACAGCCATCAGAATGAGTCAAATAAAGACATTGAACAAAAGACAAATTGTGGTGAAAAGGTAGAAAACTGACTCACTTTATATATTGTTGGTGGGAATGTAAAATTATACAGCACTTTGAAAAATAGTCTGATACTTTCTTAGAAAACTAATCAGCTAAACAACTATGGTACTCCTTCACATTTACCCCAGATAAATGGAAACAGAGCATCACAAGAATCCTCAGGTATGTATACCCCGGCTGCACTCATCAGCATCCATTTGTTTTGCCTCAAAAAAAAAAATGTCATTATAAAATGTTTGGAAAATTTGAGTTTTCAGTCCAAGGAAAATACATTTTCAAACATAAATACTATAACATGATGACTTTTTTCTTTCATCTTGTCTGTATTTCCTAAATCTTTCTTAATAAGGAGAAATTAATTTTACTGATGAAAATTGTTTTAATCTTTCAGAATTAATAACAAATAATAAATAACAAATAAATTATTTGTTTCTGCAAATAGAAACCAGTTACACAAAGAAAATTAAAACAATATCATGTAAAATTATTTAAAATAAATCGTGTTTCCATATCTTTTTTTTTTTTTTTTTTTTAGTTCTGGTGATTGAACCCTGGGCCACTCACAACCCCAGCTGTTTTGAATTTTATTTTTAAGACAGGGTCTGTCTGGCTAAATTTTTCATGCTGGCTTTCATTTGTAATCCTTCTGCCTTCATCTTCCTGCGTAGCATGTCTCACTGCATTCAGCAGAAATCAAAATTTTATAACAGCAACATTTAAACAGACATCAGAAAGTTTTAAGTACTTTTGATTAAGTTCCACAACCCATCAAAGATATAATTTTAATATGTTTTGATAAAAACTATTCAAAGCCTATACCCTGAAAACTACACATACAAGACAATACTGAGAGAAATTACAACGACTTAAATAAATTGAGGGATATGTCATGGTCATAGATGAAAAGATTCAATGTTGTTATAAATCTCAGTTCTACCTCACACTCAGTTATAAATTCATTGTAACCCCAAACATAACCCTAGCAGGTCTTTTTGTGGGCACGGAAAATCAAATCTAAAATGGACTTTAAAAAGCAAAGAGCACAGAAGAGCAAAAAAAGAAGTAAAGAGCAAAGCCGGAGAAACAATACTGACCATCCAGATCCAAGGTCACTACAAAGCTCATCAAACAGCACACACAGTGTGTGAGGACAGAGACTAAATGAGGGCGACAGAGGACACAGGCACATTCACAGCCAGGTGGTCAAGCGAGCTTTGACAAACATGCCACGTCAATGGGAAAAGCAGAATCTTTTCCGCAAATGCTGTGGGAACAGTCTCAAACTTTACCTCATACAGTAGGCCCAAATTAAGTAGAAATACACCACAGATCTGAACCTCAGAGGTAGGTTTCCAAAAAGATATAAAAATCATCATGACCTTGGGTTTTGCTGAATTCTTGTGGAAAATACAAAAAGCATGAAGTACTAAATCAAAAGAGGGCTGGATGTACCTCAGCGGTCCAGCACTTGCCCAGCATGTATGAGGCCCTGGGCTCAACTCCCAGCACAAGAAAGATGCTTACAACAAATAAAAGGATGATCATACACAATACTGGTGCAAACGTGGAGCAGCAGGAACTTTCTATGCTGTGGTGGGAATGGGCAAATAGCTTGGCAGATTCTTTAAGTGTCCCGCTACCTCATGGTCCACACATTCCACTCCTGGGCATCAGAAGAGAAGTGCAAGTGCAGTTCTACACAAAGACCATGGAGAAATGTTGGCAGTCACTGTGTTGATGAGAGCTGAATTCTGCCTGTACATCAAATGTGAATAAGTCAATGAGTAAATAAGTTACCATATGTAAAGAAATATTCAGCACTGAAAAGGAAAGGGACTGATACACATAAAGTATACAACTGCAAAAAAAATCAAGAAGATGGACAAGACCATAGAGAATATATGATTAAACAATATAAAAATTTATTTACAGTCAACAGCAGCAGTTACTTGCAAACAAGAAGGTAATAAAGGGGAAGCAGAAAACTGCTGGAAGGAATGGATACATGTAGCAGACTGGATGTGCTGAAGTTTCCTAAGGGCACAACCTAAATGTGTGCAATTATTACAAAATAATTACACCTCAATAAATTATGGGGGAAAAACCCTGACAAATTATATACTACAAGTTTAGATAAAAAGAAAAGAAGCAAGGGACCAAGCCAAGGAACTAAAAGAAGGTTTAAGTAGGAAGACATCAAGACCCAAAAATAATATTTCTAAATACCAAAAGATATTTATGTACAAACAAGCCAGTGTAAACACTAGAACAAGGTGAAAAGGAATGAACTAGAGCAGCATTATCAAGGCAGCTCCTGGGACACCAGAGTTGCTTCTAGGGAACCACAGGTTTGAAGCTATTTTATTGTAATAGCAAAATACTGTTTGCCCTTTTCATTCTTATTCTCTGAAGAATGTGAAGTCCAGTTTGCCACAGGCTACACAAAACAATTTGAATGTACAATGTAGAAAGAGGGGAATCCAACGGCAATCTAATTGTCCAAACAGCAAGATTTGCAAAACTGTAAAATAAAGTCACTCTTTCCATTGATAATTTTTGTCATCAAAATATATTTTACTAAAAATACTATGTGTGGTAACACATAATAGTTTATAATATTTTAAGTGCATGCAGTATTTTTTAAATTATCAGTTTTAATTCCCAATGGGCCAATATTCTCAATATCCCAATATTGATAGATAACCCCAACATAAATTAAAGCTCTTTGGGATATTCAGTATTGGAGAAGGGCTATTAATCTCCCATCAAGGACCTCTCTGGCAGGCCCCTTGTGAGGGATTACTGCCCTTCTGCGGCACGGCCAACCACTTGAGAGAGGGTCCCCACCTTCTAGAGGGATGTCCCTCCACATGTGGGCTAAAGGTGCAGATGGTACACAGACATGACTTGTTCATCAAAAGCCCAGCACAAGAATCCAGACGCAACCTTTAGGAACATGTACCACTTTACACTACCACACACACCAACACATGATACAGGGGCTTGCCCTGTGGGTATCTTGGATCTTTTCATCTCCTTTTCTACCTATTCATTTTCACTGTATTTTACATGAGCATTGTTCTCCAACAGTTTTGAATTATCTGAAAATTGTTATTCACCATGGAGACATGGAAAAGCACTGAACTATACATCTCTCAATAAATAGCAATTTGTATGATCTCTAAAGCAAAATGTTATGGATAGAAATTAATTCTACTTCATTAATGACAATGCAAAGTGCTTCTGCTTATAAGAACACCATTTCTAATATAAATGTCAATGCAATCACACTTACAATGGTAAATGGTGATGACAAGAAAACCATACATACTCTTTTCAGTGAAGAACTTTTCCATGGGTCTCAAAAATTGGTTGACTTCTTTAAGTTCACCATTGCTAGGTTCCGGAATATGAGGGGGTAACTGATAAACATTTACTAAACATTGCATTTTAAGCCAAAAGTTCCATCACAGTAAAGTAAAGGAAAAGGGAAGGAAAAGCTTATATTAGACTCCACATCTGGCCAGCAGGACAAGACACACTGAGGAACCTGGAAAACAAACCTTACAGGATGCTTTAGAGACAGGTGTAAAACTCGCGAAAGGGGCTGTGGGGCCCAGCGGGTAAAGCTCCCAAAGGTGGAGGGTGGTGAAAGAAGCTCGCCAGGCGGGTTCACCAGAATCAGACAAAAGTAGTAGCTTGATTTTATTGGAATGTGTGTCCAGGGCGAAATCTCCAGCCCCCCAGGGTGAAAGTCCGGGTGGGAGAGCCAGGAGAAATCGCATGTGGCTTTGGCTGCTCAGGGTTTTTATACAGAGGAAAGGGGTCAAGGGGTCCTGTCCAGGAAAAGGTAGACCCAAGGTGGACGTCAGGGTCAGCAGGTTTGCCTCATTGGTCACTTCTGGCACAATGTGTTGCTAGGTGACTGTGCTCCCTCCCCTTCAGCCGCCCAATTTGACCTAACAACAGGAATGAGGTGAAAGACTCCACCTCCTACATCCATCTCCATCCTCACACAAACAGGTTTACTTCTGTTTTGGATCAGCTTCCTTATCAGTAAAAACCAATAAAAACTGTCCCATAAAAAGGCCCATAACTAACAGAAGCCCTAAGTTTAGCCCTTGATTCCCTGCTTACTAGTTGAAAAAGGACATTGGAAAATCACTTCATTTCTCAGCACTTCCATTTTTCACCTATAATATACAAGGAACATTTTCTCTAGCCCTTGTGAGATCTGCAAAAGACAATGAACATGCAAGCTCTATATTAAAAGGGAAAACTCTATATCAGTTACTTTGCGAAGTCAAAATGCTGCCACTGATGAGACTCTACTGTGGGTACCAGACCTGACTCCTTTAGCTGCTGCCCTTATTGCTGTTTCCTGTGTTTCCACATCTGTTTCCTGTGCTGAGTGAGGGAAAGAGCTGAAGGTTACTGCTATGCCCCTATCACTGACAGTGCCATCCTGTGCAGAGCATGTGAGGACCGGAGTCACAAACTGGGGCCCAGCTATGTAGCCAGATCAACCTGAATTCAAACTGGGCTTGCCAGTCCTTAGATGTGACTAGGACAATCCACACAACATTTTTCAGTGTTTCACTTCCATTTCAAATGATCCTCTGAGCTGTGATATTCAAAAATGACCATGTATCCCGGACCATAAATTAACTAGTTACAGGTATTAGATTCTGGCTACACTCTCGTCCATACTCATGGTATGGAGAATGATGTAGCTTCCAGACTGTGCTTCAAATTAGTGAGTGGTCAAAAACCCAGGATGCCCTGTTAGACCCTGAAATCTTTCTGCCATGTCCTGAGCTGCTCTTTTCTGCTGGAGTCCAGTCCCTCCTTCAGCTGCCTGCATGGTGTGAGGATGTGTATTTGGACCCACAGTTGCTGAACAGTGGTGGGTCACAATCTGCCAGGTCAGGAGCTCTGCCTTGGCATCTCTCACCAAGTGCCCGAGGAAGAGGTTTTCAGAGGAATCCTTAGCCTTCCTCCCAGGTTTTATACATATAATCAGCTACCAGATTCCTCTTCCCTAGCAATGGGTGGCAAAATATGTTTGTTCCTCTCTGGCCCCAGTAAATAAGATAGATAGTAAAATGATCAGGCAGTCAAGATAATAGGCCCCAATTTAATTTTTTTTTTTGTTTTCTCCTTATGTAGCCAGAACTGGTTAGGTAGTTAGTGTAGAAATAAAAAAAATTGGGTTAAATCGAGAAAATGAAGGGCATGAAAAACACCTACATCTGGAAGTTGGAGGCTGCCCTGGGGAATGGAATATCAAAGATCTCTGGAGCCCATTGGTAACCAGATTTACCTGCCCTTATCGATAACTATAGGCAAAGAGTTGCTAATTAACACCCGCTGGGACATTATCTGCTATCACTTCAGCCCTTCCCCTGCCCATCTGCTTCTCTGCTTTTGCCACTCACCTGCAAAAGTGGTGAGGAACAGAGAGGAAGAATGAGGGGGGAAGGGAACAAGACAGTAAAACTTATAAAAAGGACAGGATTTACTCGCCACATGGATTCCATGTTTGGGTCCCCTTCTTCCACCTGGGAGAAGTCTGCTTTTACTTTTCTTTAATAAAACTTTATTTTCCACTCTACACTTGCCTCAGTTTGCTTCTACGGCGTTATTCTTCAACACCTGAGGAAGCAGGACTCGACACCGGTTACAAAGGGTAACAGACTTATATAAAGGCCACTCCATGAAGTTAGCCTGCAGAAACATTCCAAACATTCCAGCCAAGCCTCTATCCCAGAGCACTGGGAAATGGAAGTGGAGGCAGACTCAAATGGAGGTTACAGGTAAGTTCAAACTCAATGGAGAAAAGGGTACATCCAATACTCTTGATACTTTTCTAAAACCTGTTTAACACAGATGTTAACCAACAGCCCTGGAAATTTTAAATACCTGTGCAGCACAAATTTTGACCAATTTCCCTACGCGGAAGGTACATCAGGCCCTAGACTAGTATATCCAAGTGGAAACCAGGTTGCCTTTAGCCTTGCAAGAGTTCGCTCTCTTTTCTTCTCCCTTGAATAAATCCTATTCTTTTCACTCTTGCCCTCCATTGTTATCAGTGGATTGCCTTCTTCAAATTTGTGAGCTGCTGGGGACAGCCATTAAGAGCTGCAATGTGCCACTCAACTTAAAGCTTTTCCTATCTATCACAACATTATCCTCAAATTGGTCTAGAAATAAAAACAGGCAGATGAGTCCATCACACAGCCTCTTAGGACAAAAATCTCTCCTTCACTGTATAGACAGAGGCTCAACCCATCCTTGGCACAAGTACCTTCATGGCTTCATGAATCACTTGGGTTTTGTGCAATAGGCAGGAACTTTGGAACCAGGTTTCTGAGGAACCCCAGTGGTTAGTGGCATTCCAGGGCTCACAGGAAGCTGGGGGCAGGGGGCTGAGAGTGTCAGAGCAGCTCAGATGGAGAAAGAGAACAGCTGAACCAATGGTGGCTGAGTGATCACCTTATGCTGTCCCAAATGCACCTGAGAAGAAATAGTTTCAACACCACACAAACCCATTTCCCAGATCACCTACCCTGTGTAGGCCTACACTGTCCCTCTCAGGCTCCACTGGGGCTCAGGAACAGTTAAATCTCATCACGCTCTATCACACAGGAGTGCGTGTCCGCGGGTTGGAGACAGTGACAAAGCTCAACCCAGCACAACCTCCTGAGGGCACAAGGTCACAGAGAGCAAGAGTGGTCTGGCTGTGCCTGACCTACTCCAATCTACCCAGGAAGAGACCTTGGGCACAAGGTTGGATCCCTGACTTGCAGCAGGCTTCTCTTCTCGGAGTCCACTGGAGCCCAGCACCACTTCGCAGTCAGCGAATAAAGGAAACCTTGCTGATGTGTTTGAGGTCAGCTCTCACCCCTGTTGTTTATATTCTCATTATGGTGCCGAACGCGTGTTGGTTAGTTTTGCTTACAGTACTGGAGGAAAAAAAAAAAGAAAACAACAAAACAGGGGCCAAGAGGCTGTCATTCTGCTCTCATTCCTTCCTTGGTTGGATTCCATCTACTGTCACTCAGACCCTTGGCGCAATGGGCTCCGTTCCAGGGGGCGGGCCCTGAAGTCCTGTCCAATCAAGGGTGCGTGCGTGAGATCTGTCCAATCCAGCACACAGCCCGTGACGAGGGGGCGGGCTTCCGCCATCCAGTGCCTGGAGTCTCAGGAGCCCGCCATTCTTCCGATTCACCGTTAGATTCACTCTTCTCTGCTCCTGTTGTCCGTGTTGCTCTACCACAGAGGTGCTGGAAAATCCACAGAACATTGGGTGCCCCGACAGCCAGGATATGGTGAGTGATTGGTGGGCATCTTTAGACCGGGGCGGGGGAGGTTGTTTGGCCCTGGAGGGACTGGCCGTGGCGCGAATTGGAAAAGGTGGATGGAGACTACCCATCATCATCTCCAGAGTCTGCAAACCTGAGTCCTCCCTTGCGGGCGGCTCCGCCCGCATCCACTCTGGCCATTCTAGTGGAGTTAAGTCAGCAGCAGCTGGGACCTAGCACACTCTGATCACTGCGTGGTTGCTTCAACCCCTGACTGAAGCCCTGTCTGGGCACCAGCATGTCAGGTATCTCCACAGATCTTGTGGTGAAAATTGGGACCGTCATCAGGAAAGAATCTCAACTCTGTGTGTGGTTTTCCGGTGTGATAATAGATGAGGTCTCTTGGGACCCTAGTTCCTCCTTCCTCCTGACTTTCTAAATGTAGGGAAAGCAGCATTTCAAGTCCAGAAAAAGCCTGTCCTGCAGCCTAGCTCTTTATTGGTCTGCTAAGTTTCCAACTTCCCTTCTACATTCCAAAGGCCAAATTCTCCTCTCCAAATTGTGAACCATTTGTTTCCCATGCTACATTTGAAATGGACACAGTATTTTTCTAATATTTTTCTCCAAGGACTGAGTGGCACTCTTTGAAGATTTTGTTTTCTGTTTTGAGCATTTCTTATGAGAGGACAGCAGAGGATTGCATGACCATCTGGGGAAAAAAATTGTGTCTGCTTTTCCCTTTGCTTTTCTCAGCATAAAAACTTACAACGATTTTTTGAGTTGAGATTCCCCTCTACAGACTTCACTGTGTGAGGTGTCCTCACCCCACCTTCCCATCTTTTCCTGGCCCTGGTTTTCAGAACTGCCTAACACAAGATGCCACAACTCCATATCTAAAGCCTCTTGAAATGTCTAGAGAACACCATTCCCTGGAACTTGTGCTTCTGGAGAATAGTTGGAGGTGTGGCATTGGAGCCTCTCAGGGGAGTAGCTGAATGCCCTGCCCTGGTTTTTCTTTAATCTCAAAGGCATTTCAGTTGTCTCTTTTAATATTTATTGTGAATAGCACTACACTGAAAATGAGAGTGCAGTCACTTCTTTGACATGCTGACTCCAACCCCTTTAGATATGTACCCAGAATTATTGTTTCTGGATCATATGGTACTTCTATGTTTACTTTTTTGAAGAATCTTCAAGCTATGTTTTAAAAGAACTGTATAAAATTTATATTCCAATCATCATTCTATAAGGGTTCCTTTTTTCCACATGTCTATATTTTGGAGCATTTGTTTTCTTGCAACTTTTTGATAGTGGCCATCTTGACAGCCCTGTGCAGGCTGCAGGAGGTCTGCTATTTGACTGGTGCATTACGTCCCTTATGCAAGCTAGAATCCAGCCTGTCAAGTTGCCACTGGAAGAGTGTGCTGTGACTTTTATTAGAATCTGTGCCTTTTAACCCCTTTTCTTCACTACTGGTGGGGATTGTAGCCCAAGGATGTTCTTGCCCGCCAATGTAAAACCTTTTGTGATCTAAGGAGATTTGCACATGCTCAGTTACCTTTGCTCGCAGAACTCAGGAGGTTAGAATGGAGTCCCTGGAAGAAAAGATGAGGGTCCCAGTGCATGGGCAAACTCCTTGTAGTAAGAATTGGAGTTATTACTGGGGAGAACTGGGGGAGAGAGAGCTCAGGAGTGCCAACCTTGCACTCAGGCTGCCAGTGGCAGACTTTATTTTCCTGTTTACATTTAGAATTCAGGCTTGATAGGAGCTCAGTTGTCTGCAGCTGCAGTTGGCAGCAGAATATGCTGGTAGATTCAGAGCCCTTCTAGAGATAAAGAGATACCTTTGACCTTTAACTCACTGTTTTCCCTGGTCCCAGGTAATGAAATCCTTGCATTTCCATTAAAAAAAAAAAAAAAATCTTTTCTGTGGTCTTTTTCTTTTAAATTTTTTTGTTGTTGTTGGAAATTTTATTATTTATTGATTTGCTTATTTATTTATTTATATGTGTGTGGTTCTGAGATTCAAACCCAGGGCCTCACACATGCTAGGCAAGACCTCTACCACTGAGCTACAACTCAAGCCCTTCCTGTGGTCTTAATACTTGTGTATATGGTCCTTTCCTCTCATTAACATGCAAACCACAGAATACTTTAGAATTAGGATATGTGTAGTCCCGATATTCCTCTCCTAAGTCTCTCAACTCATTTGTGACATGACTTTGTCTAAGGACTTGAAACATGAGTAGATGTTTATTCAGTGTAACCATAGATGGAGGGAGAGTCAGGAGTCTCCTGTTCTACTGAATTTCCAACATTGTTCTCCATTAACATCTGCTTGTATTTTGGTGCTGGGGTTTGAACCCAGACTTTGCATATTCTGCACACATACTCTACCAGTGAACAGTGTGTCCCCAGCCCCAGCACCTACCTTTGGATTGGGCCAATCAGCCGTTCAAATCTAGTGTCATTCTTGATAGACCTTTGTTTTATTCATTTATTTATGTGTGGTGCTGAGAATTGAACCCAGTGCCTCACACATGCCAGGCAAGCACTCTATCACTGAGCCATAGCCCCAGCCCTCATTATTCTTAACATGTTTGGATTCATATTGGCCTTCCAGTGACTCTTGGCAATAGAAAATGTTCATACATGTGGATTCAGCTATGGATTTTGTTTGTATCATGAATCCTCAGTCATTTTTAATGCACAGTTACCATTTCATAGTGTATGTTTGTGTCAGGTAATGATAGCTGTTTGTTTTGCTCTTAAAAATCAGAGGGGTTTTTTTTGGCTAATGTTGTATAGACTTTGCAGGTGAATTGTAGGGTGTTTTGTCCCTTCTTTCACTAATTTGAAAGCATTCTGAAATTTTGATGGATAATGTTGAAAATTAACTGGGAGGAAAATGATCATCTTTGTAAGGATGAGTTTTATCATCTACACATGGTGTGTGTAATTGAGTCCTTCTTATGCTTCTGTAAATTTTAATTTTCTGGTAAATTCTGCATAGTTCCTTTTAAAGCATGCATATTCGTGAAGTGTCATATGGATGAGACAGCTCTATAATACTTACCTGATGTTTTCTATGGTTTAATTGAATGTAATGTGGCCAAATTGTGGCTGGGCCCTAGAAACCATTGCTTCCCACTTTCTTATCTGTCTCTTCTTAAATGTGCACCCTCTTTCCCCACCCTTTGCATTTCAATTGTCTGGCCCGATGCTGCTGTGTCCTCCTGTGTTCCTGTGGTTCACACACGCAGTCACTTCTGCAAGTCTGTGCTAATGGTGAATCATGTATCTTCATAGCCAGTTTCCGTGAGCATAGAACAACTTACATTTCATATTTAGTTCGTGAATATTATTTCTTCCATGTCTTTTTTCAGTATTGTTTAATTTTATTTATCTGACATAGTTATATTTTACATTTCTCTAATTTCTTAAGATTTAGAACCTTTTATGAGTATTGACTATTGAGCTATCTCCTGTATAAGTTGCTCAAGCCTGCTATTCTTTGGTGTCCCTGTCTTTTCCTATTAAAAATGTTGAGTTATATGTGAGGGAATTAGTTTCTTCAACTGTGTCACTTCCCTTTTAACCTTTTAATAGTAGCATTTAAGGAATGATTTTTATTTTAATGTTACTCAGTTTTTATGATGTTTTTAGCATGTTGTTTTGTATAATTTTGAAAGTAACTCAAAATTATTTTGGGTTTTAGAATTGGAACCAAAGGAGCCCTATCAGTGAGCTATATTCCAGCCCCATTTGAAATTTTATTTTAAGACAGTCTCACTAAGTTGCCCAGACTGGCATAGAAATTTCCATCCTCCTGCCTTAACTTTCCAAGAAGCTGCTATTACAGGTGTGTACCACCATGTCCATATCACTCCCTTTGTTATAATAATTTTTGATTGTTTTGTGTTTTGCATTTATATTTAAGTATTGCCTCTGAAAATGATTTATGATTTGATATGAGGAAAGGCTACAATAGCATTTATCATTCACACAGATATCCCATTTTCCCAGCATCTTTCTTTGGAAAACTGTCATTTTTCTACTTTCCTGCAGTGCAAACTCTTGTCATTTATCACTGTCTAAATTGCAAGTGTCTTTTTAAAGGTTCTGTCTTTAGATCAACAGGTCTATTAATTCAGCTTACTATGAGGTATACACTGACTTGTGTAACTAAATAGCATATAGGCATGTGTGGCATAATGACCTTTGGGTTGGTGATGGACTGCATGTACAATGAGAGTTACCACATATAGCCTAGGTGTGTAATAGCGTACCATCTAGGTATCAGTGCCCTGTGTGATGGTTGCAAAATGAAAAATCATGTTACAGTGAATTACAGCATTATCATCTACACATGGTGTAACTGAGTTTTTTATTTGCTTCTTTAAATTTTAATTTTCTGTTAAATTTTATATATTTCCTTTATTAGTTGTAGATGGACACAGTACCTTTATTTTTATTTATTTTATTTTTATGTGGTGCTGAGGATGAAACCCAGTGCCTCACACTTGCTAGGGAAGTGCTTTACCACTAAACCACAACCCCAGCCCTACATATTTCCTTTTAAAGCATGCACACACATGACTTACCATGATATATAGTATTTTCCAGAATGTATATCTAACATTAAATGAGGCAGCCTTAAATATATGTGTGTATGTAGATACATATATATATCAGATATATATGTATGTGTATATATATATGTGTACGTGTGTGTAAATGATACATAATTTTTTTTTCCTCAAACTTAACCAGAGCTCTTTCAATCTTATTTGTCTGTTAAAAGCATGATCATTTGACATTGCTGACACTCTGGATATGCTCATTTTCAATCTTTAAATTTTGCTGTTTTGCCTAGGACTGTATTTCTGTACTCTCCTTTTCGTAAAATTTGCCTTCTCCAAACTATTGAGACTGATAATTAGCTAATTAATTCTTAGGCTCTTTTTGAAGAGCCTTCATTCTATTGAAGAATATGTATTTTCTTATTTACCTTGGTTTTAGATGCGTCCCATTTTTATAGGTTTATTGTGGTGTACTTGACATATTAGAACCTGTGCATATTTCATGTATATACTTTTATCTTTTGACATGTGTATCCATCCATGAAACCAGCTCCACATCAACATAGTTAATGTATCCACCACCCTAAAGTGTTTCCTGGTCCTCTTTTAAATTCCTTCCCTCTGCTCTTGTCCACTACTTTTTAAAACTAATGTTGATCTTATTGGACAAAGCAAAACATAGAATTAGTTTCAAAATTATAGATCAATGAATTATCACAAAGGGGACACACCCTGTAGCTCCTGTCTACATCAAGAATTAGAACTTTGCTGCACACGATGGCTCATGCCTGTAAACCCAGTGACTCAGGAGTCTGAGGCAGGAGGATCAAGAGTTCAAAGCCAGTCTCTATCCACTCTGTTCTCCTTACTTGTAACTACAGAAACTACCTTTCTTTTCCAAAGAGTACTGTTAAGGTGTTCTTAAAAGCAAACCAACAAAAAACAGAAGTGTAAAGATTTCTTCATTAAATTAAAAGAATATAAGCTAATAGGTGCAGTTGTGGGCCCATCATCACCTACCTGCTATATCAGGACTTGTATGTACACATCTCATTTTATTTTCACAAATTTGTAAAGTATGACTACTTATTTTTAATGGAGAAGTGAGGAAAATTATATTCTAGGAGCTACATGTGCTGCTCACAATTGATAATTACTTATCAGGACACCTGTGGACTTGGTGAACAGCAATCACCTTAGTTTCATCCCCTGGGGATTTTACTCAGCTGTGAAAGTCATCATTTCTTAACTCAGTGTTACACCAGAAATGCAGTAAAAATACCTAAGACATATTGAGAAAAAATACCTTCAGCAGCAATATTAATACAGTGTTCCTAGAAAAAAACATGAGACATAACAGAGAACTACCTCCTATAACCTCCAAAGTAAGATTGACTTCAGAAATAAGTACTCGCATGGATCAAATGCAAATTTATTTTTAGGAGAATAGAATGCAAAATAACACATCAGAGACCATCACACTTTGTGAGCATAAGTTTGTTTAATTTTTATTTCAATTTTTCCATGAGTTTAGGTGTCTCCTTTGATATACAAAATACATTTTTTGCCATTGGCTGAATTCCAAAATTGTCTGAAATCCTGACATTACCCTTAGTTCTCTTAGCTACAATAGGTCTTCTCCAAGTTGCCTCTTCTTTATAATTTGGTTGTCACACACATCTCCTATGAGGATGTGAGGAAGTAAAGTATTGACCTCAGTAAGTCTCAGCTCTGTGTGCCTGTGTGTGTGTGTGTGTGTGTGTGTGTGTGTGTGACATTCTCTTGTGTCTTGCACTGCAGTTGCCCACTGCTCTGTGGCCTGGAACAAAGATCTCTGCATGAACTTAACCTGCAGGCATTATTCAGATCAAATTACTGGGGGTGGTATACCAGGAACAAAGTAGAAAATGAGATGATGGCTGAGGAGGCTCAGGTTCGTGATGGTGCAGTGGCCACCAGGGCAGAGTCACATGTCTGACAAGTGCTCCCTCCCACATAGCAAGAGCTTTGCAGACCTGCATTCTGGAGCTCTCTCTGGTCTCTCCTTCACCCTGGCTCTCTCAATGCCTCTCCTCTGACCTAATGAACCCTCCCACCTTTCTCCCTGACCACTTACATGTGGTTGCATGTCTGCCTGAGCTCAGTGCCAGGTTAGTTTTCTGCCTTCTGATGTCTGTCTTCTGTTGGGCTCAGAAAAAAACCAATATTTATTTGCAGTTCATTCACTTTTTTCTTCTTTAATGTATCAGAGCAAATCTTTTTTGTTCATTCTGTAAATCTGCCAACTTTACAGAGGAACATTATTTTAATATGTATTTTCTATTCTACTTTGTATTTTAGAACTAGGTTTGTGTTTAACATGGTTGTACATACCTCTGCTTTCAAATCAGATTTATTCCATGTTTACTTTTGGTTCTGGTGACTGAACCCAGATGTACTCTACCACCAGCTGCATCTCCAGTCCTTTAAAGAGTTTTGAATTGTGACAGGGTCTAGTTAAGTTGCCCATTTACCTTGTCCTTATAAGCCTTTGGCTTCAACCTCCTGAGTCAGCAAAATTGCAGATATGTACCACCAGGCCTGGACTATTTTCTTTTTTATTGAATTCACTACTTTTCTGTTTTCTTATATTTTGTTTCATTCACTATGTTACTTTAGTTATTTTCACTTATTAAGACATATATATTTGGTTTAGGTGGGTTGCTCAAGTTATACATTTATATGATTCCTTCACCATGGAGTGTAGTAGTTTAGACCTGATTCAAAACATAGCTGAAAGCTAGGCCTGATAGCACACATCTATAATCCCAGCAACTATGTAGACTGAGGAAGGAAGACCACAAGTTCAAGTCCAGCCTCAGCAATCTAGTGAGGCCCTGAGAAACTTAGTGAGTCCCTGTCTCAAATTGAAAAATAAAAAGGGTTGGGGATGTGGCTCAGTGTTTAAGCATCTCTGGGTTCAATTCTCAGTACCAACAAACAGATAAAAAGAAAAACATAGCTATAGCTGGACATACATTGCTTATCTTAATTTACTTATTTTACTCTTAAATGCCATACATTTTTATTGACTATATTATTATTCTTAGGTTTCATAGAACTGGATAATGAACTAAAGGAAATCCATGTTGCCTGGTCTTGAGAGTATAATTGAGAGTATAATTTGGCCATTTAAATCATCACATTTCTCTTGTTGGGAACACAAGTTGTGATTGTAAAACAGAAACCAGACTTGAGACTAAAGAAGGTGAGGTCAGATTTTTCTGCTAAGAACCTAGGGCTGAATTATAATTGAGAGGTCAATGAAACCATATTTCATTAATTTCATATACTTAAACTACACTGGAGATAATCATTCTGGCAAAATTGCAGATACTGGATTTTAAGAGAGAAGAATTGGAAATAAACAAGTATAAGGTCTATGTATGTTGGATCTTGTTGTTAGCATGTTTATGTAATACTCTAAGTGTGTAAATGACCCATCCTGTGTCTTACTTGTGCTCAGATTCTTCTTTCTCAGGGTTTTTTCTGTCTCATGTTGAGTGGCATGTGGCTCCCTTCTCATGCATCTGACTGTCCCTTTGTTCAGTTGCTTCTCTATGAAAACACAGATATGAGAAGAAGATGGTTCTTTTTTATTCCCAACCAGTTCTGTGTCTGGTGTGCTGGATGCAATCACAGGACCTGTGCACTGGTGTAGGTTAGTGACCCAGTACAGGAGAGAGCAGGCTGAGGTGGCCTGGGAACTGAGCTCACTGAGGTGCAGGGAAACCATGAGTAGACTCCAGATGCTGTGACAAAGGAGCACAACAATGCACATGTGTGAAGCCCTGCAAGGCTGTGGTCGACCACGAGGAATTCTCAGCATGTGTCCAGAAAATAATAGAATAATAGAATGTTACTTAAGATATGAGAAAAGTTCCTTTTAAAAATAACAAATGGTATAGAATAATGAATATGAGAAAGATGGCATTAGATGATCTTCCAAGGAGAAATAATCAAGATTAGAAATGTACATTTGTGCTAGGGATGTGGCTCAGTGGTAGAGAAGTTGCCTTGCTTGTGCAACAATCCAGGTTTAATTCTCATTACTATAAAAAATGAAAAAGGAATATTAGGTTTTTTGAATTTTTTTACTTTAGAGTGTTTTTAGAGTTGTCCTGCTGGTAATCAAACACAGGGTTTTGTACATGCTACACAAGTACTGCACCACTTAACTACAGAAAATATTGTTGTTTTTATCCTCTCTGTATGTAATAAACTTAGAGAATATTCTGTATTTAAGTATAAATCTGTATGTAAGTATATAATCTTGCATCATGTAATTAATGACTTATATGTAATTACACATGTAATTTATTCATCAATATATCTCTTTATATAAAGTTCTGTTTAGAGTACATGCTTGAACTATGTAATTATGTAGTATGATATATCTATATATCTAAGTTACATCTGTACATATATGTAGATAAACATGTAGATACAGATACATAAATCATATATGCATATATCTATTATAATTTGAGGTGTTCAGACATTCATTGAAAAGACTATATTTTCGTGCTCGCTTCGGCAGCACATATACTAAAATTGGAACGATACAGAGAAGATTAGCATGGCCCCTGCGCAAGGATGACACGCAAATTCGTGAAGCGTTCCATATTTTTATTAAGAATACAGGCAACAACAGGTGTTGGCAAGGATATGGGGAAAAGGGTACACTCATACATTGCTGGTGGGAGTGCAAGTTGGTGCAGCCACTCTGGAAAGCAGTGTGGAGATTCCTTAGAAAACTTGGAATGGATCCACCATTTGACCCAGCTATCCCACTCCTTGGCCTTTACCCAAAGGACTTAAAATCAGATTACTGCAGTGATGCACCCACATCAATGTTCATAGCTGCTCAATTTACAATAGCTAGATTGTGGAACCAACCTAGATGTCCTTCAATAGATGAATGGATAAAGAAACTGTGGTATATATACACAATGGAATATTACTCAGCCCTAAAGAAGAATAAAACTATGGCATTTGTAGGCAAATGGATGATGTTGGAGACTATTATGCTACGTGAGATTAGCCAATCCCAAAAATCCAAAGGCCAAATGGTCTCTCTGATAAGTGAATGATGATGCATAATGTGGGGCGGAATGATGGCAAGAATGGAGAAAGGATAGAGAGCATAGAGGGAAGGGAGGGGTGGGGTTGAGGTTGGGGGGGTAAGAATAATAACAGTATGTGTGACAGACATCATTGCCTGTGTACATATATGAATGCACAGATGGTGTGACTCTACTTTGTGTACAACCAGAAAAACAATTGCTGTACTCCATTTGTGTTCAATGAATCAAAAAATTAAATAAAAGAAATAAAAAAGTAAAAAAATAAATGACAGAAAAAAAGAAATTAACAACATAGAATTTACTCAGTTTGATTCAATCTGAGATAGAAAAGACCGATTTCCCATATTTAAAAAGGGCTTAAATAACTATTTTCAACCCAAAAATCAACCTTTGAAATCATGGAGTTTTTCTTTTGTGGTTTTGTGTGTGTGTGTGTGTGTGTGTGTGAATCTCATAAACTTGGGTGAAGCTGAAGCTCCCTGAAGAAGCCACATCTATATTAAAGATCTTGCAGACTAGTGACTACATAGTGCATCAGGACATTGTTATTCTGGAGAGATGGAATGTTGCAGATCCAGAGCCAAAATAATCTTGGGCTATCTTAGGCCTTTTAGATAAATAGCCACTCACTTCTAACCTTTGTATCTATCCTAACATTCTCATGACTGTTAGGTAAACATCTCAGAATATATGGTTAAACAGCAGAACGCTACCCTCTGCCAACCCTAAAACTAAGAAAGGTATAACATCTGCTGCCTTCAGGAAAGATTTCCCTGCTTTGCCATAGCCCACCAATGTATGTCTCCACCAATGTATTTGTTGAATGTATTGATTTACGACCCTGTTCCTCGGTTATCAGAGTTCAGTGTAATCTCTTCATGAGGAACGCATCATTCAGAGTAACTTGAATCTGTGTTCCCGGCCCTGGTTTCTCATATTTGGCTCAAAATAAATTATTTCTTATTCCTTTAAAGCAGAATTATTATTTTATGTCAACACATGGAATATAGATCCAGAGCTATAGAAAAAAATGCTGTGGATATTGTTTGTCAGTGTTGTTCAAGATATATCACTTTGTGTAAGGTATTAAAATAAGTGACATAGGAAGTGTGATTTTTAAAATAATAGAAGTATATAGAATTTGAGAGGATGAGAAGTCATCTCATCAAGCTGTTTCATTCCCAGGGATCCTAGATTCCAGGGTATTAGAAAGAAACCACAGGTTCTATCGCACTGGCTCATTTCTCATATTTTCTGTGAGAATTTAACTCCCATGGAAAGCTTAGCGCATGTAAACATGGGAATTAGATAAGAAAGTCGACCTGATATAAAGAAGTCATCACTGAGTAAAAGTGAGGCAGGAAAGTAGATCTCCCGTAGGCAGTCAGAATAGGGTCCTTGGAGAAAGACAGGAAGATAGGAAAAAAAAAAACAAAAACCAAAACAACAAAAAAAAGAAAAGACTATATTTTCTCCATTGAAATTCTTGCTCTCTCTGTGAATGAACAGTGATGCTTGTTTTAGTTTATTTCTGGGTTTCCAGGCTGTTCCACTGATCTGTGTTTATACTCCTTGCCAAATATCTCACTGTGTTGATGACTAACTTCTTAGCAAACCCTAAAGTCAGATAGGTCAGTTCTGTAAGCTTGGTTCAGAACCTTTTGGTCATTCTTGATGTGCTACAGAAACAATTCTGACATCTGTGAGGGAAAAAGAGCTGTTGTACTTCTTTCTCAAACTCAGTGCCTTTTCCCCCCCTTTTTCTTTCCTTGGTATTTTTCT
>JAJEJO010003512.1:74265-102889 GCA_020662805.1 Glaucomys volans
TAGGCAGTCAGAATAGGGTCCTTGGAGAAAGACAGGAAGATAGGAAAAAAAAAAACAAAAACCAAAACAACAAAAAAAAGAAAAGACTATATTTTCTCCATTGAAATTCTTGCTCTCTCTGTGAATGAACAGTTATGCTTGTTTTAGTTTATTTCTGGGTTTCCAGGCTGTTCCACTGATCTGTGTTTATACTCCTTGCCAAATATCTCACTGTGTTGATGACTAACTTCTTAGCAAACCCTAAAGTCAGATAGGTCAGTTCTGTAAGCTTGGTTCAGAACCTTTTGGTCATTCTTGATGTGCTACAGAAACAATTCTGACATCTGTGAGGGAAAAAGAGCTGTTGTACTTCTTTCCTCAAACTCAGGGCCTTTTCCCCCCCTTTTTCTTTCCTTGGTATTTTTCTGTAACTGTTGATAGGAATAGTCTTTTGTTCTTTAACTTGTTAGTGTGATGAATTATGTGGTTGTATGAATTTTGAATCAGCCTCCCTTGTGTGAAATAATTCCTATTTGGTTCTGGTATAAAATTTTGGAAATGCAGTGTGCAACACAAACCTAGTATATCTTGTGCTAGAAGATATTAAAATACTTTAAAAATAAATTGAAGGATTGGGACATATTAAAAAAGTAAGTCTAAGAATTCTCCCAGTGATCCAAGCTTTAAAAATGTGGACACAGAATAAATAATGACAGCAATGGTTTGCTCTCACCCAGATAAAGCAAATATCAGTGAGTTAACATTCATATGAAATGGTTACATGAGAAAGATAGGAAGAAAACAAAGTGGGAACAAGTCATTCCCTGAGAAAAATTCTAAGTAATAAATATAGGGGGATTATAGACAATAGAAAGTCACTGGTAAAATACTGTAGTAACAGCTCCCCCAGCCAGTCTTCTCTGAGGAATTCAATACATGCGGGTGAAACAAGGGAAATGTTATATTGTCTAGCTTAATGTAAATCCTCTTCAACATTCATTAATACATTTTTCTCTTAATTTTTTTGAAATCTATTATGATTTAGAGCAAAAATCATAACACTGTATTGTGGAACTTATACTGTGAAAATATAACATAATTCACAAAAGTATAGAAGAAAAACAGTATCAGGTTTTCATATATTTTATTATTAAATTCATACTATAATAATTATGTAAATTATGTGATATATATTAATCCTTATATCAATGGGTAAAAATCAAAAGCTATGTCATTTAAGTACTGGTAAGAAAATAAAATGAATTGTTTTTTTTGGCGGTGCTAGGGATTGAACCCAGGGCCTGAGTGCTTAAGAGGTAAGCACTCTACCACCTGAGCTATATCCCCAGCCCAATTAAAGTGAATTGAACAGTTATTTGTTTAAGAAATGTTCTAACAGTGCAAAACAGGAAATAACCCAGATGTTTTTCAGTGAAGTGGAGGAACACATTGCCATGCATCCACACAACAACACACTTCTCAGCAATACAAAGGAGTATATTACTGAAGCACACACCCTTATTGAACCTCACAAACATGGTATGCTAAGGCAGCTAAACCTAAAATCATGCTTATTGTATAATTTCAGGCACAATCAACCCATGGTTCAAAACTCCATTGTAACTGTAACTGTAACTTACACGTGGGGGAGGAAAATTTGACTGGGAAGAACCACAGATGCTTTTCTTGAGATATTATAACTATTCTGTGCTTAAACACAGTAAGGCTTATAGGTATGTTTGTCAAACCAGCACAGTTAATTTTCATTACATTCAATAAGTATCCATCTGAACTCACCCAAAATTACGTAGAGTGGGGCTTGGCTGGGGAGTGGGTAGACACATAGGGGAAGTAAACATAATTAGCAGATGTTGAATCTGGGTGTAGGTATATTGTACTATTCACTTGGTATATTTTTAAAATTTATGTAATAAACCATTTGTATAGACATCAATATCTGATCCACAATGTTAGTTCTTAACATCTTGGTTGCTTCTCTGGATCATAGTAGGAGAAATCAATTATTGGTATATCCTGAGCAAGGCTCATTCTTATTCCTTTGTTATAGAAATGTATTTACTTTGTGAAAATTTATGAAGTTTCACATTCATATATGTGAATTTGTGTATTTTTGTATGCGCATCATATATCAGTGTAAATATTAAATGTGATAGATTTGCAGAAAACTCAGTATCTAATAGCAGCAAGTTGGTTTTTGTTTTAGAGTAGGACATGTTTGCTTATTGTATGGATTCTAATATTCTGAGGAATATATGTCCTATGTCTTTGGGTGGCCACCTGTATTTTTTTATTTTGGCTCCAATTTGTTAGGCAGCCTTGTTTATTTTTATTTTTATTTTTTAATACAAAAGTGCTTTACTACTGAGTTGCATCTCTAGCCCTTTTAATTTTTTTTTTTTCTCCTTGTGGGAAAGGTTTTTACTAAGTTGCTGAAACTAGTGTCTGACTCTCATACCTCCTACCTAGCCTGCAAAGTTGCTGGGATAGCAGGCATGTGCCACTATTTTCAGCGTAACCTTTCTTTGGATTGAAATTTTTCCCATGAAAATTCTTTCACACAGTGATGCTAATCATAGCAGGGTACCAACCGGTGTGCCCTGTACATAGTGCAATCTCAATAAATATGAACTGAGTTCCATAAGAAAAAAAAGACTATCAAAAATGAGTTTTTGCAAAGGATAGAATTAGGTAATGAGGTGCTGTAATTTGGTTAAGTTCACCAGTCAGTGCATTAATGGGTTGGTTCCAAGGGTGCTGGTGTTGGGAGGTGGTGAACCTTTATGGAGAGAGGCTTAGTGGGTCATTAAGTGGAGAGCATGTAACTGAAGGGGATTGTGGACTGTAGTGATTCAGAGTTCAAGCCTAGATTATGTTTTCAGTTACTGTGGAATTTGGAAAATTTTCTTAATGTGAAAAAGTCATAGACTTTATCTTAAAAACAAAACAAAACAAAACAAAAAAAACGGCAGAATGAAGGATTGCAGAAACAGCTCCAGGTCTTCAGTCTTCCCAGTATCCATACCCCTGACAGTGTTCTTTTTATAGCTGTTCCCACTGAGAGGCATACTCTCCTTCCCATGCTTTGGATCTAAGATGGCTCATGTACTTTGCCAGTAGAATGCAGTGAGTATGGCAGTGTACCAGTTTTATTCTTGGTCTAAAATGTCTTGAACCCTTTTGCCTTTCCTTTCCAAACTCCACCAGCTCCATGAGAACAAGCTTACAATAGAATTATGAAGGAGAAGTTGCCATTATGGAAGAGAATGAAAGTGCCCGAGGGCACAGAACTCTCCCCCAGAAGCAGATGCAACCAAGACAAAGAGAATATATGACTGATGGAGCCCAGCTGAGTCTAGAAGCGTAGCTTAGATAAACCCAGCCTAAGTTGGTCTTAATTGTGATCTGACAATTTCAATCATAAACTGTTAAGCTTGGGGGCAGCTTGTTATGCTTGATAGCTATCAAAAAACACCCTTTAACAAACAGGATGCCAGGAACATTGACTTGCTAATTTCAAATAAATAAAAAGTAGTGGGCATCCAATCAGTACTGAGTTGGTGTTTACAGTCTCATTAGATGATTTTGATTTACATAGAAATGCATGTAGACATGAAAATATGTTAACAGTGCTTAAACTCACACAGCACTGCACTCCAAAGGATGAAACGGACAACCATAGCCTAAGATTAGGGTCAAGATTGAAATGCGACATAAGAAGTGTGTCTTTAGTCTGTTCCCTGCACACCTAAACTGGTGCTCTATAAGAGGGCAGAGCCGAGGGTCTACATGAGATTCATTCCTCCTGGGACCTCATCATCCATTATAAATTGTGTGATATCTACAAGTGGAATGTGTTTCTGCCAAACAGCAGCTGGGGACCAATGTTCTAACTTTGGAGAGTTACTTCTCTCAGGGCACCATCTCTATCCCCCACTGGTCAGGTATAGACATCAGAAATCATGTCTCTTCACCTCTGTCAGAAAAGGGGGTTTCAGGTCATTCACTTCCATGAAGTCTGGTCAGAGCCCTCAGATCTGCACTTGCAATGTGGCAGCAATTTGGCACCTGGGAAACAGCACACCTGAATGTAGGTGGTCTATATTGAGAAATCACAGAGGCTTAAAACGGAGCAAGTTGTGAAGGTTTAGTGCCAGAATATGTATAATTATTTAATAATTTTATATCATTCACATATTACAATGAAAATGTTTTGGATATGTTGGGTTAAAGAAAGTATTGCAATTTATTTTGCTTGTTTCTTTTATTTTATCGACCCCTAAAATTTCAAGGTTACACGTGTGGCTCATATTTCAGTTTCATGGACAGTGCTTCTCTAGTAGGTTCTCTCCTGCAGAGATCAGACTGCCTTTTCAAAGTTTGAAAGGATGAAATGGGTGTGGTGGCTCATGCCTGTAATCCCAGTTGCTTGGGTGATCCAGGAGGATCCCAAGTTTGAGGTCAGCCTCAACATGGTAGGCCCTGTATCAAAATAAATCTTAAGAGCTGGGGTTGTAGCTCAGTGGTAGAGCACTTGCCTAGCACATGTGAGGCACTGGATTCAGTCCTCATCACAGCATAAAAATAAATAAATGAAATAAAGGCATTGTGTCCATCTATAATTTTTAAAAATGAAAAAAATCTTAATAAGGATTGGTATATAGCTCAGTGACAAAGTGCCCCTGTTCAAACACACACACTACCAAAACATGGAGGTTATAAAACTTGAAAATTAAAATTAATTCTCACTATATTATTTACATTTGTGAATATATATTATTGATATTGTTGTTGGTAAATTGACATAACTTTACATTTCAGATGAACTTCACATGTCCCTTTGCAAGGTCAGCTATTCTTCAAGCTAGGAAGTCATGTCTCAAAAGGGTTGTAGCCAAGAACCTGTCAATCCTGTGTTCTGCAGCTGGACTTTGAATTTTTTCACCTGTCACTGAAAGCTAGAGGAACCCTGGACCTGCAGCTTTGTACACTCAGGGTTGATGTGATGAGAATTATCCAGAATCAAGGATAGATAACAGCAGGTGGACTTTGTACTGTGGAAGAGTTTGTCTCTGGCTCAAGCAAAGTTCTGAATCCATCTTTAGGTTCTCTGATATGTGGGTGACCTTGTCACTCTGACCTTCAGGTGCTGGAGGATTTGTAGAGAGGTTGCCTGGAAACACCAGAAGCCAGGAAATCCTTGATGTCTGCAGGGGGTTTGGGTTGGTTGGAATCAGCCAGAACTGGCTGTGGGGACCCGGGCTTTTCTAAGGTCAGGGATTGAATCTGAATTCCATTTCAATGTTAGGACAGCTTAATATTTTGTTCTTTGAGGCCTTGTGGTGAGGCTGGACTGGCAGCCAGGGACTGGTTGTTTTGTCTGGTGCCTGACTGGTACCTTTGAGTGATCTGGATCCTCTTTGTGCAGCTCCACCCCTATACTTTTCACTGACCCAGAATGGGTGAGGAAGACAGGGAGAGTCATCATGGGAGAATCCTGACCCATGCAAGGGATTCATATCTGAGAAGCTCTAGTTTGTAGCAATCCATATCACTCTTCCTACCTCGTGGTCTTGCATTCTGTACCATGCTGGCCTCATCTGTGGAAAGCATAGTCTATCTAAATGCTGTTTTCCTTCATTCAGTTTACTACTTATTAAGTGTTTATCCATGCTACATTTCATATGACATAGTACTTCAATTTGTTTTTTTGCTGAGTTATTCATGGCATTTTTAAAATGAATTTTCATGTGACAGGAAGGCAGAGAATAATCACCTGACACTCTCTGCTAAACATCTTTGTACCTGTTCTCCATTTGTCCTCCCTAGGCACTGTTACCGTATTAGAATGTCATTTTGTTGTTTCTCCCCTTAGGAAACTTGTCAGGGTGATATGTCTTCAGTCACTATGATATCTTTTCCTCATCCAGCTTTTAAGACCTGCATGAGACCGACACGGGTACACACAGGTGCTTTGTGTCTTATATTTCCTAGAGAATATCAGCCTCTCTCTATTCCTCTCCTGCCACAGAGCAGCTTGAGTTTGTCCACTCAAACTCGTGGAGATGGAGGCACTTGTGGGAACAGCTGGATGTCTGGAGAATATAGGAATATCCTGGCATAGGCTTCATCTAAGGAGGGCATGGATTGGGGCATTGGGATTATCTTCCCCTACCTCTAGCTTCAATTCCTTGCATACCCATACTGGTCAGCCATTTGGCTTCTAGTAGTGAAAGAAAAGGCAAAGATGATCCTTGTTCTTTGGATCCTCAGAATCGTGAGAGGAGATTAAACTATTCCAAAGAACTAGGAAGATCATCTCACTGAATTTTCACAGGTATTTCCAGGGCAAAACTCATTTCATGCAGATTCAAAGGTACAACACAGTGCCCCATGGTGGGGATGATCATTCAGTCCTTAAGTGAGCAGGATATTTGTGGAAGAATATCCCATTTGGCAGGATGACCTGACTTGATTCTAGACTCAGGCATGTTTTTGTTCAGCTCACCAGTAAATCCTCCCTTAGTTTGTCAATTGAAAAACATGTTCACTAATTTCAGGCTCAGTTTTTCATGAGCTATGGATTTTTTGTTTGTTATTGTATTGGGCGCACTTAACCACTGAGCCTCATCCCCAGCCACTTTACATATTTTTTTTTTAGAGACAGGGTCTTGCTGAGTTGCTTATGGCATGACTAAGTTGCTAAGGCTGGCCTGGAACCTGTGACCCTCCTCCCTCCACCTCCTGAGCCCATGGGATTATAGGCGTGTGCCACTGTGCCCATCTAAGTTAGTTTTTTTGCTTGGTTGTTTGTTTTTGTATCAAGGATTGATCCCAGGGGTGCTTAACTACTGAGTCACATCCCCAGCCCTTTTTATATTTTATTTTAAAACAGGGTCTCACTGAGTTACCGAGGCTGGCTTTGAACTCATGATCCTCCTGCCTCAGCCTCCCAAGCCTCTGGTATCACAGGCATGCACCACCGTGCCTAGCTAAGTTATGTATTTCATCAGTAGTATGAGAAAGACATAAAAATGTTTCCTGGGAGGCAAAATACAGGTGGATTTCAGCCCAATCAAAAAAAGGTTGTAAACTAAGGCCAACTTTTGAGCTTACAAAATCTTATTGTTGAGGGCCCTGTTCTTTCTGAGGAGCCTCCCCAGCTCCTGTCACATTGTGCTCCCATCACGCATGGAAGGGGTCTTTTACACTGAGACAGCTACAGAGCCCAGGAAAACTGGGGATCAAGTGATAGATGTGTTTCTGGTTTTGATGAAATGGAGAATTTAATGATCTTTCTGAGGGTATAATTTTTAGTGAGGCTATTTTTATAATGTCATATGTGCCAAATTCAGATTTGGGTAATAGGTAACTTTATTTTAAAGATGCATTGACATATTAGAAATGCAAGCATCTCTAGGTTAAGTAAAGAAGCTCTTTCTGTCTTGTTCCCATTGCTGATCCAATAATAAGGACAATGATTTGAGAAAATGAATAATTAAGTTTTATTGCTGTGCTATCAAGAACAGAGATTACTTCTATCCTAGAGGCTGTGACTCTAACTACCCTAGGGAAAAAATGGACCTTCAGCAATGAGACTACACTCTAGCTGCACCCTGTCCTGTATCCTTGCGAGATAGCCATTTCTTCGATCTTCTGGTGCCAGTCTTGGAGTCTTGATTTTTTTTTTGGTCCTGTGTTGCAGGAACTGAAGGAGAGAAAATTGGCCAAGGACGGGATTAAGGTTAATCTTTCTCTTCTCATGGTTAGGAAGGAAGAGAGGGAGAAATTTTTAAAAAAGGAAGTTTTATAATAAATCTTAGTGGCAGAGCAGCAAAGTTCATTTTCATTTTTCCCACAGTCAATTTTTATGAAAAAATGAGTGACTGTATCTTTAAGATATTTCCTCCACAAACTGGGTGGTGAAGGGGTTCCTAGAATGGAAGGATGTTACCTGTTGATGTTAGGTTTTTGTTTGGATTTTTACTAGAAGGGACAGAGAGGCAATTCCAGCCTTGGTGGGACCTGGAATAACCACCCTCTTGTACAGCAATTTCTTTGACTGATTGTTGTAATACTGTTTTAACTAGATTTTTATTGGGGAATGGTGTGATATTGCCATATTTCTGATCTCCTAGAATGATATAAGGAAGGTTCTCTAATACACTGTTTCTTTGTGAGTTTAAGTTAATCCAGATGCTGTGGATACCATTTGGAGGAGAGCATTTCATCTAGCCCACTGCAGGTGGGTTCCTTGGCATAATTTAGACTCCATCATTTTTAAGATATAATTTGTCTTTTCTGTTTTCCTGTACATTGGGATCTCCAGAATGTATGTCCACATGTTGGACTACTTATGCAGTGAAAGATAGTTTATTGTCATTTTGCATTGAGGAGGGGAGGTTGTGTCTTAGGATCAGCTCCTTCCAGAGGACTATAGTTTCTGAAGTCTTTTCTGACCTGTTAGAATAAGCCTGACTCAAACAGGGATGGTGTCTGTCAGTACAAGCAAATGTCTCTAGGTTCCTCTGACATAGGTCTTTAGGGTAAAATCTACCTATCAGTCAAAGAAAGATTATATTTTTATATATTGAGACTTTATGGTAGACCACCTATTACTCCTTGGATTGTTTGAGTGCAAAAAACACAGTTCTGAATCCCTTGCTAAATAGTCCACTGGAGGCCTGACCCTCACCATGGGGCTTAAAATTTACCAAGGCACCATTCCCACAGTGAGCACTCTTACGGAAGTGTTTCATCAAGAGCAGGCCAGTGCTTCAGGCAGAAGGGTGAGCCCATGGGAGTCTCTCTGCACTTGGCAGTGTTATCCCAGTAGTCAGAGTTTTCTTTATCCTGTTTCTTTTTCTCTTCAGTACGTAAAGGTTCACAATGGTCTGATTCAAGCTGAGGTTCAGGGCCTTGATAAGGAGTTTGTTCTTTCTTGCCCTTTTGGTTGCTCTGTCAGCAGCCTGACATCTCCTGGTAACCTAGATTTCAGTCTTCTGGTGACCAGGACAGTACATGATTGTCAGGCACAAGCCTATATTAATGCCAGGAATTTCAAGGACAGGGTTAATGGCATTGCTGTTATCTGCAAAGACTCCTCTTTTCTTCCAGATTAGCTCTATGTGTATATACTCTGACAAGAGCATATTTTGAGTCAGTATAAATTCTTACCTTTTCTTTGGTCAGTGACAACTTTTGTCAGAGAAGTGAGATTGGCTATCTGGGTTGATGTTTAAGCAGCAAAATGTATGCTTTAATTATCTGTTTTTCCTTCACTGCAGAGTATACAGCTATCCGCTGGCCATTTTCCATGAACATGTTTCTATCAGTGAAGAGCCCAGTCTGGCTCAGTGAGAGGCCCCTGAAGCAAAGTGATGAGCCCATGAAGAGCAGAGCAGACTCTAATATGAACATGTCAGAAACATGTCAGTTTCAACTTTTCCCCAAATGTAAAATGTATTTTATTAGTAGAATTTCAAAGATAAGAAAATATATCCAATGCTACAGTTGTATTTAAGTAAAGGAAGTCAGCCATACATTAGTTTATTAAATGTTTTATTTGCATTTCTTCTTTTCTAGAGTGTTCTTTTTGGGTTTCTCTTGGGCTCTGTATTTTGGGAGGTGATTTCAAGTGGAATTCAGGGCTTAGCCTTGGACATTATGCCAGCAATCATAAATAGGGAAAATATCTCTCCCATTTTGGCTGCAGAAAAATGAATGCAGTTTTAAAAAATGTGGCCACCTTTACCAAGCCATCACCTAGCTCCTCATCCATGAAGGACTGTTGACAGTCAGTAAGTCACAGATCTTATCATCTGGGTATGGTATTGGAGCTTAATACTAAATCATGTGATACAAGTTTTGATAAATCCTGGAATTATTCATGTGATTTATTTTTAGTAAATGATTTGTTATGGAGATAGCAACCAAATATTTCATTTATTTTCTGAAAAAGATGGATGCTTTTGCTTTTCTTCTTGAAGTATGAAATATAAGTGCTTTACATATTATGTTGCCTCTCATAGCCATCAACACTGATTTTGGCCAGGCATGGTGGGTGATGCATATCTAGGATGCAGATACTCAGGAGGCTAATGCAGGAGAATTGGACATTTGAGATCAGCCTTGGCAGCTTAGGGAGATTGTTTTGAAATAAAAAGTAAAAATAACTAAGGATGTTGCTAGTGGTAAGTCTGTAAATATCTCCTGAGTCCAATCCCCAGTACAGGACAAAATCCCACTGAGTGTGAATACTTTTGTGCATTAAGTAGTGGATCCTTTTTCATTTAAAACTAAGTGAATAAAATTGGGAAGAAGAGAGGACTGAGTCATTGATTCTTAAGTTAATCTTTAGCCTAAGAAAGAAGGTCCTTGGATGTATGAGTTTTGTTTTTTGAGACTCATGTTTCCAGATATGGGTTTGAATTTCAGGCAGTCATTCCTGAGAGGGAAGTCTAGAGAAGGAAGAGGTTTCCAGGTGTGTGGCTTAGGTCAAGCGAGGCACTGAATTTTCCTCCCAAATTACCTTATACTTGGAACATGCAGACCTTTACATCTCTACCATTTAGGTTTGTGTTTAGCAGATTTTAGCCACTTTTCTCCTTTCTCTTCTCACAATAGGCAACTTTAACTCTTTAAAATATATGTCCCTATATATGCCCCCCTATATCAGGGGGCTTCTGTTTTTACATTTTCATCTAGGCCATGCTAGGCCTGCAGGATTGAAAAGGTTTGCTTCTTCCTTTTCTTTTTCTTTTTTTTTTTTTTGAGCGGTGCTGGGGATTGAACCCAGGACCTTGTGCTTGCAAGGCAAGCACTCTACCAACTGAGGTATATCGCCAGCCCGTAAAGGTTTTCTTTTTGGTAAATGGACATTGGAAAAATCTTGGTGTCCTAGATTCCCATTGGGGATGTTTTTGGGTCATTAGATTTTGCTGAAGAAGTGAACCATGCTTTGTTTACTTTCCATCTGGATGTTCCATCATCAATAAATACACAAATGTTAATAAAATGCACATTTGTTGCCCCTAACAAATTACTAAGTCCTGAAAGAACAAAATGATTAGAGGCAACTCAATGTCTAGAATGCCAAGGGAAGTCTACTGTCATTTTGTTTTGATTTGGCCACTGATAATAACAGCGCTAACGATGTGTCCTTTATGTTGATTGACACTGTACCAATTGTTCTGTTTGTTCTACAGCTCTTTTAACCTTTTTTGCTTGGTATAAATGCTGTGTGCCAGATTTTCCCTATAAACTCACTTTTTTCCTTTTTTCTCTTTGTCTTGAGGTGTCTTGGTAGGATTTTTCTAAATAATCTACATAAACCATCTTATTTATTTTTTCTGAAAAAGATTGATGTTTTTGCTTTTCTGAGTAATTTGTTATTGTTGTTGTTTTTGTTCCTTGCTTTGGGGAATGCAGCCTCTATCTTTTGTTTACTAGAGACACTGGCTTTATTCTTGGAGCTCCTGAAGCAGACCACTGTCTTGTAGACTTCATTTTATTCTACCTGCAACTCACACACATACACCTCATAACCTCCTTGCATTTTTCCTGAATGAAACAAGAAAAGATTCAAGTGTCTGAAAATTATAAAGTAGTCTTAAATAAATTTTCAATCACAGGGAAAAGTTAAAAGTGTAAAAGAGTCAGTAACTGTAGCTCTTATTTTATTTGCTATCTTTATTTTAAGACTTTTTTTTTTTTTAGAACCAGGGATTGAACTCAGGGACACTCCGCCACTGAGCCACATCCCTAGCCCTATTTTGTATTTTATTTAGAGACAGGGTCTCACTGAGTTGCTTAGGGCCTCCCTAAGTTGCTGAGGCTGGCTTTGAACTCGCAATCCTCCTGACTCAGCCTCCCAAGTGGCTTGGATTACAGGCGTGCGCCACCACGCCCGGCTTATTTGCTATCTTTAAATGTGTGTATCTCAATAGTGTCTTTTAAAATTGTATCCATCCCAAATTAGTTTATATGTGTTACAGGAATATGCTTCTTTTTATTTTTATAAAAAATTGTCTATTGTTTCAATGTATAAAGTTGATATTTCTATGTATGTGTACATAAAACCTAAATATCATTTGATCAATTTGATCTTGTTTCTTCTTAACATGCTTCCATTACTCTTCTCATAATCACTGCCTTGATATGAAAATTCTTCTAAACTTCAAATTTTATCTTGATTTTAATGCTCCTTTTTTTTACTGAATTACAGATCAAATAAACTTGAGTAAAAATCATTCTACCATTTTTTGGGTATTTGAAAAAATGTTGTAAAAGATGAATACCACTACTGCTATCTCATTCTTTTGGTTTTCTGCATTAGGACATGAAAAACTCTTACACTGAGAAATATATATTTGAAAGAGCCAAAAAGAATTGTTGCTGATTGTTGCTATTTTAGGATAAGTACATATATCCCCTAAAATACTTGAACTCAAATTTATCAATGATTTTTTCCTGAAATGGTGTACCTTATTTCTATTCAAGGGTTTCTCTTGGACTTCTAGCACTAGGATCACTAGATAAGAGTTACTGCTACATGTTCAGAAAACCAGGTCCCAACCCAGAACTACTGAACCAGTCTATATTTTAGTAAATCTCTGATTCATAGTTGTGCATTTAAAATTTGAGAATTACACTTTTTATTCATCATAATTTTTTTCACCATAACTTTCTTATCTGAGAAATAGACAATTTATCTTTTGATATATTAAATCACAATAAAGTGTATATTCTTGTGATGATGGCCTAATTTTACATTTTATTTCATAAAAGTGGAGTCTATATACTTTTTTATGGACTTCTGGTGCTCTTTCCTCAGAGGTAGATAATAATCAGTGTTATCAAGTATTTTCTTGAATAATTAAAATTACGTTCATGAGAGCCAATTCTACTAGCTCCCATTTCATCTTCAGTCTATTTACAAGCTCTGAATGATCATGTGGTCAGTGTGCTATTAATTTACCTATTCTTAATGCAGGAACTCTTGACATTCTGGGATGTGGCCATTGATTTCTCTGAAGAGGAATGGGAATGCCTGGAGCCTGCTCAGCAGAATTTATACAGAGATGTGATGTTAGAGAACTACAGAAACCTGATCTTCCTGGGTGAGCATAGCTTCCCTTCAGAATTCCTAAATGTATAATTTCCTTCCCTTCAAAAATATCTTTTGGGAGCTTCTGGTCTTCATGAATGAGTTTCAGGTATTTGCTTTCAAGAAAAGGATTTGGGCAGTTTTTGTTACAGAGAAGAAAATATTAATGCTATTTCTTTTAGTCCTTAATCTCTCCTTTTCTGGAGGAGATATATATACCCTTCACTTTGGATTAGTGGTGCTTTCAGTAATTCAGTGATATAGAATGATGCGACCTACATGTCAAAGTGCATCTTCCCTTTATGGTACCATCACTGCTACTATTAAGCATCAGTAGTCACAGGGAGAATCCAATGAACACATCTTATTGTCTCTAAGTCATATTTGGGCACTTTCCTCTGGAGGAAAGGGGAGAGCCCTGAGCCATGTTCCCAGGTGGATAGAAATTTGTGAAGCAGAGGACAGAGTTGAGAGATCCAAAGGTCAAGGAGGAAGCCAAACTTCCAAATGATAGTGGAGAAGATATTACACTACAGAAGATATTACACCACAGAAATGGTTTTCTAGAAGCTTAGGTTTATTTCTCTTACTGTTGTAGGAGGACATGTATTGCCCTATGTTTAGAATGGTTTCACCTTCTTTAGTCTCTTCCTTCTCCTCGGTTGATGTCCCAGTACATTCAAATTAACAGCCCAAACACTCCCCTTTCCTTGTGAGGGTCAGCATGATGTGACAGCATTTCCAGTATTTGGGGGAGTCTTTCAGAAATCCATGCACATTTCTGGGGAACTCTAGGTGAATTGTAATATATTAGTATAAAGCAATTTCTCTAATATTGCTTATTTATTTTTTCACTGAAATTCCCTTATCAGAGCTCATTATGAATACTTACAATGAATTTTCTGTAGAGTTTTCTGTCATATAATGAATGTCAGTGATTCACAATGGCTGCTCATTTTGTGTATATGGTCACAGGTAAAAATTGTAGTTTTATAAAAGGTTTTGTAAAATAATACATCCATGATTATTTAGAATTCTGTTGGTTAAATTTTCTTTTTCTTTTTTCCTTTTCCATGTTTTATTTTATGTTTTATAAAACATAATATTGTTTTCATTTTTTACCTACATTTTATGATTTCGTGGCAACTTCCAATATTTCACAAATTAGGGCTATGCAAGATGAAATTAAAATATTCCTGATCCTTGTTTCCATTGCCAATAAAATGATATTTCCTTCTATTTTTTTAAAGTTTTTGTTTCTATTGCCAATAAAATTGTATTCGAGATAAAATGTGTCTTATCAGTGTTTGTTTTAAAGTACGTTTTGCATGTGATAATGATTGCCACACCAGCTTCTGGTCATTTTTGTGTGTAATATTCTTATATGCTTTTGCTTTCACATTGTGTCTATAGATTTAGAGTCTCCTGTAGATTGCATACAGTTGTATTTTTTTGTAAACTTGCTTTGCTTCTTTTAATTCTTTTTCCTTGTTTTCTTTTTTTTTTAAATTTTGTTTTTTTTAGTTGTAGATGACACAGCACCTTTATTTTATTTTATTCATTTTATGTGGTGCTGAGGATCGAACCCAGTGCCTCACATGTGCAAGGCAAGCGCTCTACTACTGAGCCACGATCCAACCCCATTTTTTCCTTGTTTTCTTATTGCTTTAACTTGTGGCCCACTGAGTTTTATGGTGACATTCTTTGATTCCTCTTCGCTTCCCTTCATTCTATGCATATTTGTTTTGTCATTTATTTTGGGATTTTGTAAAAATTGTTTTAATCTTATACTGCATTTTAAAGTGGCAACAAGTTAACTTCAATTTCATAACAAAATTCAGTATATTTATATATTCTTTGAAAATTACGTTATTGATGGCACAATTATTTTTATATTGCATACCCAGTAAGAGGTGTTTTTTTTTCTTTTGCGGTGCCGGGGATTGAACCCAGGACCTTGCACTTGTGAGGCAGGCATTCTACCAACTGAGCTATATCCCCAGCCCTTATTTTTCAATATGAAACACTCATGTTAAATTGAAACCAGAAGCTCTTAGCCACTGAGCAACATTCCTAGCCCTTTTTTAAATTTTCATTTTGAAAAAGAGTCTTGCCAAGTTACTTATGGCCTCACTAAATTGCTGAGGATGACTTTGAATTTAGGATTTTCTTGCCTCACCCTTCCAACTTGTGGACCTCTGGTACGGTGGTCCACAATCCATTGTCAGGGTGCCTGCAGGTTTGCTTGCACTCAGCCCCCTCCATCTTGGGATGCCATCTATTTTAATCACATATTTCACTGTTATAACTAAACTAAAACTAAAAACTAAAGGATCTGGCCAGAACAACTGTAAAAGAGGAAAGGTTTATTTGAGGGTTCTTGGTTTCCGAGGTCTTAGTCCATAGACCAGCTCCATTCTTCAGGGAGGGGTGAGGCTGAACATCATGGCAGGAGAGAGCAGCAAAGGGAAACAGCTCACATGGTGATCAGAAGCTGAGAGACACCACTTGCCAGGTACAAATATATACTCTAAAGCCATGTCCCAATTCCCACTTCCTCCAGCCACACCCAACTACTTCAGTTACCACTCAGTTAATTCCTATCAGGGGATTAATTCTCTGATTGGGTTAAGACTCTCACAACCCAATCATTTCTCCTCTGTACCTTCTTGAATTGTCTCACATGTGAGCTTTTCAGGAACACTTCGCATTCAAACCATAACACTGGCCAGGACCTAGAAGTCTAATATCAGGGTGCCTGCAAGTTTACTGCCACCATCTTTGTTCCCAACTGCCTACATCTGGGAACACCAGCCCGGCCTGGAAGTCCAGGATCAAGGCGTCTGGAGATTTGGTTCCATCTGAGGTCTTCCTGCTGGGTGTACTCGTGGCTACCACCTTGCTGCTGCTTCACATGGTCTTTCTTTATGTGAGAACCTTCTTGGTAGTCTCTCTAATTGTAAATTAAAACAACATTGAGATCTTGGGACTGCAACATGGAGGAGCCTAAGGAACATGAAATCCAGATTTGTGAGTTTGCAGCTAGATCTGGGTGGGTTGGTCTGAGCCTAAGAATCCTATAGAAAGTCAGAAACTGGGAGCATTTCACCCAAGGGAATCACAGATTAGAGAGGCTGGAGAGAGTTGGGCCCTCCCCATCTTTGCAAGTCCTGAAATGTGTGGAGATGGATGGGGCTGGCTATAGTGGTTCAGAAGTTTGGTAGAGCGTTTGAGGGTATCTTGCTATCAGCTTGCCCAACCAGCCAGTTGGGCACCCACTGGATCATAGCTGCCATCAATCTCCAGACTCTCACAAATATCAGCTGAGAAGGGAAACTGAAAATTTTTGAATATCAAGGGAAAATATTGTTCAATTTTCCATTTAGATCTCTTTTTTTAAAAAAATAGTTATTACTATTTTTCTCTCTTTCACTTCTCTATCATTTATGAAACCGAGTATTTTTCATGCATCACTTTTTTGAGGATTGGGATGTCTAAATAGTATATTACAGTTTTGTTCTGTATTCTTATAGTTTTACTGTTTTTTCTTTTTCTCTCTTTTACTTTCTATATATTTTTCCTCTCACTTACTTGTGTTTGAATTCTTTCTCTTTCCTCCTTCTAACAGCCATCTTCTATTAATTCCATGATTTACTTTTTAAGAATGCCCTTAATTTTCTTGCCAATACTTATTTGAAACATGGGTGTGTTTGTTGGAGCAGCACTTTCTATCTTAGACCATTAGGGCAAGAGCCACGTTTGAAGATAGCAGATAGATGTACAAGCAGTAGGGATTCTTGACTGCTTGAATGATCTGCTGAATTGACCCAGAATCATTTATTCTAGACTTAGAAAATCAACTTAAATTCTAGATTATATAAAGCACTGTTAGTGTTTTGTTTTGTTTTGTTTTTTCTTTATGGGCAGATCAGTTGAATTACAGAATATTATTATACTTTGTTATGGTTTGGAGCTGAAATATCAATCAAAACTCATGTGTTAAGGGCTTGGTTACAAATGTAGCCTTTGGAAGGCGATGGGATTTTTTAAATATATATTTTACTTATTTTATTAGTTCTAATTGGTTATACATGACAGTGGAATGCATCTAAAAAGTTTTTTTATAGTTATAGATGGACAACATGACTTTATTTTATTTGCTTATTTTTGTACATGCTAAAGACCGAACCCAGTGCCTCACATATGCTAAGCAATCACATTACCACTGAGCCACAGCCCCAGACTATCACTGAGCCACAGCCCCAGACTATAGAAAGCATTTTGACACATTGTACACAAATAGAGCATAATTTCTCATTCCTCTATCTGTACACGGTGCTGAGTCACACCAGTAATCATACATGTATATAGGGTAATAATGTCTCTTTCTACCATCCTCTCCATCCCCACCACCCCTTTCTCCCCTCACTCCCTTCTCCCCAATCCAAAGTTTCTTCGTTCTTCCCTACCCAACCCCCATGAATCAGCATTTGCTTATCAGAGAAAATATTCGGTCTTTGGTTTTTGAGAATTGGTTTATTTCAGTTAGCATGATATTCTCTGGTTCTATCCATTTACCTGCAAATGTCATACTTTTATTCTTTATGACTAAGTAATATTCCACTGTGTGTACGTACACATTTTCTTTATCCATTCATCTATTGAAGGGCATCTAGGTTGGTTCAATAGTTTAGCGATTGTAAATTGAGCGGCTATAAACATTGAAGTGGCTGGGTCATTGTAGTATGCTCATTTTAAGTCCTTTGGGGATAAATTGAGGAGTGGGATAGCTGGGTCAAATGATGGTTCCATTCCAAGGTTTCAGAGAAATCTCCAAACTGCTTTCAATAGACGTTGCACCAATCTGAAGGCCCACCAGCAATGTATGGGTGTACCTTTCCCCCCACATCCTTGTCAACACTTAATTATTGCTTGTATTCTTGATAATTGCCCTTCTGACTGGAGTAATTAAGTCTTAGAGTAGTTTTGATTTGCATTTCTCTAATTGCTAGAGATGGTGAACATTTTTCAAATGTTTAAAAGTTATTTTTACAGACTGCATTTTGATTGATTTTACACAAGTGGAGTAGAACTTTTCATTTCTATCGCTATACACAATGTAGATTCATACCATTCATGTGAGCATACATATACGTAGGGTAATACTGTCTTCCTCAGTCTACTCCGCCCCCCCTCCCACCCCATTTTCCTCTATACCATCCATAATTCCTCCATTCTTCTCTTGCTCTCCTCCCCCATTATGTATCATCATCCACTTATCAGAGAAAACATTTGGCCTTTGGTTTTTTGGGCTTGGCTTCTTGCACTTAGCATGATATTCTCCAACTCCATTCATTCACCAGCAAATGCCATAATTTTATTCTTCTTTATAGCTGAGTAATATTTGATTATGTATATATATCACAGTTTCTTTATCCATTCATCAATTGAAGGGCATCTAGGTTTGTTCCACAACCTAGCTATTGTGAATTGAGCAGCTATGAACATTGATGTGGCTGCATCACTGTAGTATGCTGATTTTAAATCCTTTGGGTATAAACTGAGGAGTGGGATAGCAGGGTCAAATGGTGGGTCCATTCCAAGTTTTCTGAGGAATCGCCATACTGCTTTCCAGAGTGGCTGCACGAATTTGCAACTCCACCAGCCATGTATGAGTGTGCCTTTTCCCCCACATCCACGCCAACACTTATTATTGCTTGTGTTCCTGATAATAGCCATTTTAATTGGAGTTAGATGGGTTGTTTTAATTTGCATTTCTCTAATTACTAGAGATGATGAGCACTTTTTCATATATTTGTTAATCGCCTGTATATCTTCTTCTTTGAACTGTCTGTGCAGTTCCTTAGCCCATTTATTGATTGGGTTATTTGTTTTTTTGGTGTCAAGTTTTTTGAGTTCTTTATATATCCTGGAGATGAGTGCCCTATCTAACCTGGGATAAAGATTTACTCCCATTCTGTAGGGTCTCTCTTCATGTTATTGATTTTTTCCTTTGCTGAGGATAAGCTTTTTAGTTTGAGTCCATCCCATTTATTGATTCTTAGTTTTACTTTTTGCCCTTTAGGAGTCTAGTTAAGGAAGTCGGGTCCTAAGATGACATGATGAAGATTTGGTCTACGTTTTCTTCTATTAGGCACAGGTTCTCTGTTCTAGTGCCTTCTTTGATCCACTTTGTTTTTGTTGTTGTTGTTGTTGTTGTTGTTGTTTTGTTTTTGTTTTTTTTTGCGATGCTGGGGATTGAACTCAGGGCCTTTTGCTTGCAAGGCAGGCACTCTATCAACTGAGCTATATCCCCAGCCCCTGAAACTGACCTTTTAAATTGTCCTCCTGATTCAGTTTAGGTAGATTGTATGTCTCTAGAAATTTGTAGATGTCTTCACGATTTTCTATTTTATTTCAGAATAAGTTTTCAAAATAGTTTCTAATTATCTTCTGTATTTCAGTAATATCCATCATGATATTTCATTTTTCATCATGAATTTTAGTAATTTGAGTTTTCTCTCTCTTTTTCTTCATTAGTGTATCTAAGGATTTATCAATTTTATTAATTTTTTTAAGGGACAATTTCTTACTTTTTCAATTGTTCCTTTGTTTCAATTTCATTGATTTCAACTCTGATTTTAATTATATCCTGTCTTCTACTGCTTTTGGTGTTGATTTGTTCTTTTTTTCTAGGGCTTTGAGATGTAGTGATAGGTCATTTGTTGACATTTTATTATTTTAATGTATGAGCTCACTGCAACAAACTTTCCTCTTACCTGTGTCTTCATAGTCCCAGAGATTTCAACATGTTTCATTGGTCTTCTCATTTACCTCCAAGTATTTTTTTAATTTTCTCTCTCATTTCTTCTGTTATCCGTATCATTCAATAGCATGCTATTTAGTCTCCAGGTGTTGGAGTAGCTTCTATTTTTTTTTTTATTGATTTCATTCCATTATGAATTGATAGAATACAGGGTAGTATTTCTTTTTCTTTTTCTTTTTTTTGTATTTGTTGAGAGTTGCTTTGTGGCATAACATACAGTCCATTTTAGAGAAGGATCCATGTACTGCTGAAAAGAAAATGTATTCTTTTGATGATGGATGAAATACTCTACATATGTCTGTTAAATCTGAATCACTGACTGTATTATTTAGTTATATAGTTTTTTTGTTTAGTGTTTGTTTGGAAGATCTATCCAGTGGTGAGAGTGGTATGTTAAAGTAACCCAGTATTCTTGTGTTGTGGTATTTGATTCTTGAAATTGAGAAGAATTTGTTTGACGTATGTAGATGCTCCTTTGTTTGGGGCATATGTATTTATGGTTATTATGTCTTGTTGATATATGATTTCTTTAAGCAGTATGAAATGCCCTTTATCTCTTCTGACTTAGTTTGTTTTGAAGTCCACTTTTTCTGATATGAGGATGGAAACCCCTACTTCTTTATGCAACGCATGTGAGTGATATGTTTTTTCCCAACCCTTCAACTTCAGTCTGTGGATATCTTTTCCTAGGATGTGAGTCTTTTGAAGACAGCATCTTGATGGGTCTTGTTCCTACCCTGCAAAGGGTGTTTTTTTTTTTTTTTTTAATTTTTGATTCAGTATACACAAATGGGGTGCAACTTTCATTTCTCTGGTTATACACGAAGTAGTCACACCATTTGTGTAATCATACGTGGACATAGGGTAATGATGTTTATCTCATTCTATTATTTTTCCTTCCCCCCACCCTGTCCTCATCCCACATTTTCCTCTATACAATCCATCCTTCCTCCATTCTTGCCTCTCCCCCACCCCCCATTATGTATCATCATCCACTTATCAGGGAAATCATTTGGCCTTTGGTTTTTTGGGATTGGCTTATATCATTTAGCATGATATTCTCCAACTCCATCCATTTACCTGCAAATGCCATAAATTTATTCTTTATGGCTGAATAATATTCCATCATATATATGTGTATGTGTGTGTATATATATACACACACACATCACAGTTTCTTTATCCATTCATCATTGAAGGGCATCTAGGTTGGTTCCACAATCTAGTTATTGTGAATTGAGCTGCTATAAACATTGATGTGGCTGTGTCACTGTAGTATGCTGATTTTAAGTCCTTTGGTTATTTGCCAAGGAGTGGGATAGCTGGATCAAATGGTGGTTCCATTCCAAGGTTTCGGAGAAATCTCTATACTGCTTTAATAGAGGCCCACTAGCTATGTATGAATGTACTGTTTTCCCCACATCCTTGCCAACACCTATTGTTGCTTATATTTTTGAGAATAGACATTCTAATTGGAGTTTAAAGTCTTAGGGTAGTTTTGATTTGCATTTCTCTTATTACTAGGGATGTTGAACATTTGTTCATATATCTGTTGATTGCTTATAGATCTTCCTCTGTGAAGTGTATGCTCATTTCCTTAGCCCATTTATTGATTGGGTTATTTGTATTCTTGGTATAAAGTTTTTTTGAGTTCTTTATAGATTTTGGAGATTAGTGCTCTATCTGAAGTGTGTGTGACAAAGATTTTCTCCCACTCTGAAGGCTGTCTTCACATTGTTGATTTTTTCCTTTGATGAGAAAAAGCTTTTTAGATTGACTCTATCCCAATCATTGATTCCTGCTTTTATTTCTTGTGCTTTGGGAGTCATGTTAAGGAAGACTGGTCCTATGTTGACATGATGAAGATTTGGACCTACTTTTTCTTCTATTAGTTGCAGGGTCTGTGATCTAATTCTGAGGTCCTTCATACAGGGTCTTGTTTTTTGATGCATTCTTCCAGTCTACATTTTTTGATTGGTCAATTTAGACCATTAACAATTCAGTGTTTTTATTGAGATATGATTTGTATTCCTGGTCACTTAGATTTATTTTTGGTTTTTAACTTGACTTAGTTTCTCCTTTGACTGACATATCCTTTAGTGTAGCTCATCCTTTTGCTGGTTTTCATTTTTTTTTAAATTTCATCCTTGTGGAATATTTTGCTGAGAATGTTCTGTAGTGCAGGCTTTCTAGTTGTGAATTATTTTAACTTTTGTTTATCATGGAAGGTTTTTTGTTTTACCTTCAAATCTGAAACTTTATTTTGCTGGATATAGGATTCTCATTTGGCATCCATTTTATTTCAGAAGTTGATATATGTTATTCCTGGACCTCCTGGCCTTTAGGGTTTAGGTTGAAAAACCTGCTGAAACCTGAATTGGTTCCCTTCTATGTGTTTGGTTTTTGTCTCTCAAAAGCCTTTAAAATTCTATCCTTATTCTGCATGTTACTCATTCTCCTCTGCATTGGTGTGGGTCTGTTGTAGTTTTGTACATTTTGGGTCCTCTGTGCCTCTTGTATTTGATTTTCCATTTCATTCTGTAGATTTGGGAAGATTTCTGATATGTCATTGAAAAAATTGTGCAATTTTTTGGTTTGCTTCTCCACACTTTTGTCTATTCCAATAAATCTTAAATTTGATCTTTTCATGTTACCTCATAATTCCTGGTAGTTCTATTCACATTTCTCACCATCATCTCTGTGTGGTTGACTTTATTTTCAAGAATATATATTTTTGTCTTCACTCTCTGAAGTTCTGTCTTCTGAGTGGTTTAGTCTCTTGGTGATACTTTCTATTGATTTTTTTATTTGGTTTATTGTTTCCATAATTTTAAGAGTTGCTGCTTAATTTCTTTTCATAATCTCTGCCTCTTTATTGAAGTTGTCTTTCATTTCCTATATTTTCTGATACCATACTTTATTTTAAATGTCAATCTACCTATGTATTTTCTAAACCCCTTCTCTGACTTCTACTGTGCTGTCTATGGATTCTATTGTTGGAACATCTTGGATTTTGAGGTACTTTTCTCCCTTGTTTTTTCATGTTGTTTGTGTGTTTTCTCATCAGTATGGATCTGATGCAGTATAGTTTCTACCCTGTAGTCTTATAGAGTTCCTGAAGGTTTTCAGTACCTCACCTTATAGTGTAGGACCAGTATTAATAGCACCCAATGCAAACAATATACAACCTTAAACCAAATGACTCCTTTTAAGGCATCTACAGTTTTGTCACAGTAAATAGAAATGATGTGTTCAATAATTGTCTACAATATAAACAGTAAACTTACTAAAAGTGTTTACCATTTCAAATGATTGATAATGAGGGAACAGAAGTAATGTAAGATATGATGTTTATGAGGGAGGAGAGAAGATAGTGGTAAAAATTCCATAGTAAGAATGAAGGAGGAATTAATAGAGGTTTGCTGTTAGTATGAGAGAAGTGAGAAAGAGAATCCAGGGAGACACAGAGGTGAGTGGAAAAATACATATAGATTTATTTTAAAAAGTAAAAAGTATAAGAATACAAAACAGAACTGTAGCCGGGCATGATGGTGCACGCCTGTAATCCAAGCGACTTGGGAGGCTGAGTCAGAAGGATCGCGAGTTCAAAGCCAGCCTCAGCAACTTAGCCAGGCCCTAAGCAACTCAGTGAGATCCTGTCTCTAAATAAAATACAAAATAGGGCTGGGGATGTGACTCAGTGGCCGAGTGTCCCTGAGTTCAATCCCTGGTTCCAAAAAAAAAAAAAAAACAGAACTGTAATATTAATATTCTATTCAGATACCCCATTCCTCAATAAATTGATGCATGAATAATATTTGGATTCAAAGATGGTAGAGGTGTGAGAGAGGGAAAAATAAAAGAAGGTAAGTCTCAATGGAAAATTGAATGATTGGCTTCAATTGACTTTCAAAAATTTTCTCAGTTTCCCTTATCCACCAATAGGTGAAGTTTTCTGAAGTTTAATGTTGTCTCCAGTCTGGTGGTGCTGGGCTGGTTGGGTGGGTGAGCCAATAGCAAGATGCCCTCACACTCTCTTCCAGTCTTCCCACCCATCGTAGCTGGCCCTTCCATCCCTGTGTCCTTTAGGACTCACTGAGCCGGAGAGAGCCCTGTTTTCTTCACCTCCAACCTATGCTCCCCCAAGCTACTGCTCCTAGTCTTGTACTTTCCACAGACTTGCCAGACCCAGACTGGCCCATATAAACCCAGCCGCAATCTAATGGGCCTGGGCTTCAGCTTCCCTAGGTTCTGCCTTGCTGCAGTCCCAATATCTCAGTGTCCTTTCATCTTGCAGAGAGACCACCAGGGATTTGCTCACACAAAGGAGCAACCCTGCAAAAAGGCAGCCAGATGGCTAGCAGGCAATAGGTGGGCAGCAAAGGCTGCCTCACAGAAAAACAGTATTTCCTGTGCTTGAATCCCAAGCCATGGAGCGACAAGGAATGCAGTCTTCCTCAATCCACTATCTTGAATCTCTTCCTATAAATTTTTTATTTCTAACTTCTCTCATCTTTCCTCATAAACGTCACATCCTACCACTTCTATCTTTGTTCATGAGTTGAAATTCTAGATCCTTTGTGCAAACTTACACTTTATATCACAATCAATAATTGAGCACATCATTTCTGTTTATTGTGACAAAATTCTAGATACCTTAGTAGGAGCTATTTGGTTTAAGACTGCATATTGTTTGCACTGGGTGCCATTAATATTGGTCTCCCCCTTAAAGTTGAGGTACTAGAAACTGTACTGCCTCAGATCCATACTGTCAGATGGGAAGACACAAAAACAACATAAAAAACACAAGGGAACAAACAAACCAAGATGCTCCAATAATAGAATCCATTGACAACACAGTAGAAGAAATGTCAGAGAAGGACTTTAGAATGTATATAGTTGATCTGATCCACAATGTAAAGGATGATGTAAGGAGTGATATCAGAGGATAAATTTCAGATAGAGATTCTGAAAAGAAATGAAGCAGAAATCCTAAAAATGAAGGAATCAATAAACCAAATTAAAAATTCAATGGAAATATCACCCAACAGACTAGATCACTTGGAAGACAGAACCTCGGGCAATGAAGGCAAAATATATCATCTTGAAAATGAAGTTAACCAAGCAGAGAAGGTGGTAAGAAACCATGAACAGAATGCCCAAGAATTATGGGATAACATAAAAAGACCAATTTAAGATTTATCAGAATAGACGAAGGTGCAAAGATACAAACCAAGGGAATTCATACTCTTTTCAATGACATAATATCAGAAAATTTCCCAAACTTAAAGAAGGAAATGGAAAATCAAATACAAGAGGCTTCCCAGACCCAAAATGTACAAAATTACAACAGACCCACACCAAGTCACATTTTAAGGAGAATTAGTAACGTTCAGAATAAGGATAGAATTTTATGAGAGAAAAATATGAGAGAAAAATATTAAATTACATATGGAGGGACACCAATTTGGATCTCAGCTGTTTAATCAACCCAGACTGAGCAAAACTAAACTTCAAATTTGAAAATGAAATAAAAACCTTCCCTGATAAATAAAAGTTAAAAGATTAAAAAGCCTGCATTACAGAACATTCTCAACAAAATATTCCATGAGGATGAAATGAAAAAAAAAAAAAAAAGTGAAAGTCATCAAGGGGAAGAAGTACACTAAGGGAATAGTCAATCAAAGGAGAAACTAAGTCAAATTAAAATATAGAAATAAACCAAATGTCAAGGAATACACATAAAATCTCAATAATAACCTTGAAAATTAATGGCCTAAAATCATCAATAAAAAGTCATAAAACTGGTAGATTGGACTAAAAAACAAGACCCAAACATATGCTGTCTCCACGAGACTTAACTCATAGCCAAAGACTTATACAGACTGAAGGAAAAAGGGTGGAAAAAACCTTATCACTCATATGGATCATGTAAATAAGCAGAGGTTTCCATCTTCATATCAGATACAGTGATGCAGCCACATTAATGTTTGTAGCAGCTCAATTCACAATAGCTAAACTATGAAACCAACCTGGGTGCCCTTCAACACATGAATGGATGAAGAAAATGTGGTATATATACACAATGGAATATTACTCAGCCTTAAAGAAGAATGAAATTATGGCATTTGCCAGTAAATGGATGATGTTGGAGAGTATCATGCTAAGTTAAATGAGCAAATCCCCAACACCCAAAGACCAAATGATTTCTCTGATATGCAGTTGCTAATTCACGATAAGGGTGGAGAGGAGTGCCTAGGGAAGAATAGAGGTACTTCGGATTAGGCAGAGGGAAGTGATGGGAGGGGAGGGAGTATGGGGTAAGAAGGATAGTAGAATGAATTGGACATTATCACCCTATGTGTATATGTAAATACATGACAGTGTGATTATACATCATGTGCAACCACAAGAATGAAAAGTTATACTTCATTTATATGTGATATAGCAAAATGTATTCTACTGTCATATATAACTAATCAGAACAAATTAATAAAGGGAATCATAATAGAAAACTAATTTGACATCATTTCAATGTAATAAAACAAGGATTTTAAAATTAAAAAATTAAAAAGCAAGTCATTTGTCTTAATTGCTATGGGTTGACTTTATCAAGTCACACTGACATAGGCTGTGTGTGTATGTGTGTGTATGTGTATTTTTCCCATTAAAAAGATTTGTCCATATTTCTCCTTAGAGACCATAGGCTCTTTACCCTTGTTGAATATCTGTGTTGTTGTCATCCAAAGTCCATCTCTTACATCCAGTTCTCTGTCTTGGTAACAGAAAGTGTTATTCAGACAGTCCCCTAGAAAGCCAGAAATGTTCATGTTTCAAATTTCCCTTTTCCTATCAAGAGATAAGATAATTGGTGGATTTTTCCTAATTATACAACGATGTATTCTTGAGGAGGAAGGCCTGTAGTGGTTAAAACTAACACACTTTCCTTTCCTCTGCTATATTAATCTCCTTCATGGTGGACTCATCTTGAATACTGTGAACACTCACATGGTTTAGGTAATTCATACAAAGTAATTTTGTTTGTCCATTGTTACTTTGTTCATGTATTTATGGAGTAATGATGGTCTTTGATGTGCTGTTCTGCCACCCTGCTGTTTTTACCCCAGCTGCTATAATTTCCTGTTATATTTGCAAAGTATATTCCCAGTGTAATATGTAAAATAATCATTATTTTCATTTATTTCAGCCATGACCTCTCATCATACCCAGGAAATTTCACCAGAGCCTGGCATAGAGCATTTATTTAAAAAAGTTACAAAGAGAAGATGTGGAAATTGTGATCTTGATTCTTTCAAACAAAATAAAGTGCAGAACAGTGTAGGTAAGAGTACAGATCAGAAATCATATTATAACATACAAGATGAATTAGTAGGGACCATCCATAATGGAAATTTTACTGTCAACAGACCTCAAGAATATTTAATAGCTCAGAAAAGTATTCAATTTTTACCTGAAGGACAAGTTTCTAAAAATGATCATTTTGAAAGTTTCTTTACAAAGTGTCCATTGTTCTGCAATGAACAAAGAATTCCTTCCTGTGCACAAACATACACTGCTAATGACTGTGGGAAGGTCCCTTTGTATTCAGTACTGCTCAATCAAAATTCAGATATAGATTTCTGTAAGGTATGCACACCACATAATAAAATAAGCAATACCTTTAGCCAGATCTCTACTGTAAGCAATTACCAGGGTACTTATCTTGGAGGAAAAAAGTATGAATGTAGCAAAACACATAAGAACTTTAGCTTTGGTTGCAATATGAGAAAACACGAGTGTGCTCACTGTGCACAGAGCCTTTACAAGGATGACAAGTGTGGGAAAGTCTTTCCTCAGTGCTCAGAGCTTATTACCCATCCATGTACTCAGAGCCAAGAGAAGCCTTGCAAATGTGAGGAATGTGAGAAAGCTTCCCATCCAGCTGAAAGCCCTTCTCAATACAGTGGGACTCATCCTGGAAGGGAGCCCCACACATTTAAGGAATGTGTCAAAGCATGGAGTGGCTCGCCCCTTTCTAAACACCACAGGTGCCATAGCAGTGATCAACAGTACAAAGTTAAAGAATGTGGAAAAACTTTTAACCAAGGACCAGCCCCTGTTAAACACCACAGAATTCATACTGGAGAGAAACCCTACAAATGTGAAGAATGTGGCAAATCCTTTAAAACTTGCTCAACCCTTTTTAAGCACCTGAGATGGCATAGCAGTGAGGAAACCTATAAATGTAAAGACTGTGACAAAGTTTTCAAAAGTTTTTCAACCCTTACTCAACACCACAGGATTCATACTGGAGAGAAACCCTACAGATGTGATGAATGTGGGAAAAGTTTTAATCGCAGTTCAAATCTTATTCTACACCAGAGAATTCATACTGGAGAGAAGCCCTACAAGTGTGAAGAATGTGGGAAAGGTTTTACTTTCAGATCAAACCTTGTTAAGCATCAGAGACTTCATGCTAGAAAGCATCCCTACAAATGTGAAGGATGTGGGAAAGGTTTTACTCAAAGACCACACCTTACTCGACACCAGAGAATTCATAATGGAGAGAAGCCCTACAAATGTGAAGAATGTGGCAAAGGTTTTACTCAAACACAAAAACTTACTGAACACCAGAGAATTCATACAGGAGAGAAGCCCTACAAATGTGAAGAATGTGGGAAAGCTTTTACTCA
>JAJEJO010003512.1:102899-141687 GCA_020662805.1 Glaucomys volans
GAATGTGGGAAAGCTTTTACTCAAAGAGCACACCTTACTCGACACCAGAGAATCCATGCAGGAGAGAAGCCCCACAAATGTGAAGAATGTGGGAAAGCTTTTACTCAAAGAGCACACCTTACTCAACACCAGAGAATTCATACTGGAGAGAAGCACTACCAATGTAAGGAATGTAGCAGTGCTTTTAAGGATCATTCATCCTTTACCAAACACCAGAGAATTCATGCAGTGGAGAAGGAAAGTCCCAACCATAGCTCTCCAGAACGTCTGCTAGCTTTCCTGCACATGCTACAAGTACCCAGATCACTGGATCGGAGCATATTTCCCTAGCAACTCACCACACACTCAGCCACCTTCCAATGGTGTGTAGTTTTGCAGGGAGTCCCTTCCTTCCTTCCTTCCTTCCTTCCTTCCTTCCTCCCTTCCTTCCTTCCTTCCTTCCTTCCTTCTTTCCTTCCTTCCTCCTTCCCTCCCTCTTTGTCAGCCTTTCTATTAGTCTCTTACGAGTCTCTTCCTTTTCCCCCCTCTTGCCCATCCCTTTCCATCTTCCACTGTCAGTTTGTTTTTGTTTTCTTCTTTGTAAATTTAATTTCTCTTTTGATTAAGTTAAAAATCACACATCTTCCTAGTCATCATCCTACAAGATTCCATATGAACTTGAAGAGTGTGTTCCTGTCACCTCCTTGCTCATTTATCCACAAGTTAATACACCAGGTTGAGAGTTCGCCTATATCTATTGCTTTCCTATTGAAGTAGGATAAAATGCTGACTTCAAGAGGCTGCTAAATATTTCCTGTCTGTACTTTTTTATGTGGTCAAGTCCAGTCTCACAATCTCTGGATTAAACAGGGTAAAAGCTGGAATTGTCCTTAGCACAAGGATTCTGGTTTACTCTTCAGCAGTTTCTTGGCTACCTGAGCAACTTTGTGCAATAATACCTTCCTGTGTCCAGGAAAAGCTGAGCAACAGTGTGACATAATGCAGCCCCCAGCTGAGACTTTAAGGCCTACCTCCTAGGTAGGCCTTAAAGGAACAAAAAGGACCATGTAAACTACAGCCACAAGAAGAGAACAGTTTTAGCTTATCTTCATAGTTCTTCTAGTAATCATGCTGGTTACTTGACAAAGAAAATTATTCTTTTGGCCTTAAGCCCTACAGAATAATTTCCTTTAAGATAAGGTACTGCCATTCCCTGACAGACTTCCGATAGGCTAGAGTCATTCCAAACTGAACATTGAAGCTGGATAATTGGAATGTGGATAGTGATTCTCTCTGAGCCAGTAAAGACACATGAAGAGGGGAGGGCTGTAGCTCAGTGATAGAGTGCTTGTAGGTTTAGGACCTAGCATTATAAAACAAAGAAACAAAGAAAAACCTTCCTCCAGACTCCAAGAAAGAAAAGAAGGAGAAGATGATGACAGTACATTACAGAATTTCACATGCACTTCAAGACAGAATAGTGTGAGGCCTAAGCTGGCACTGAACTAAAATCCATGAAAAGTGAAATTGACAGTGTGTGTCTTAATGGATAACCTGTGGAAATTAAACAGATTCCCTACCAGGTCCAACTCCCAGGCTTCTGCAAAGGGCTCAGAGGAGTTTTCGGTCCCCACTGAATTTGCAACCTCTGCAATGGGGTCTGTAGTAGACCCCAGAAGGAGCTCAGGAGGGAAAACCAACAGACCCTGGCAGCAGAAGCTTTGTACCTGTGGAACTGGGGGTAGAGATCATTGTTTGCACTCCAGAGAAGATGGAATGTCTGGCCTCAATCACTCCCACCCCTCTCTGAGACAATCTTTGCAGAACAGTCACAGCTGGTGAAGAAACCTGATGGCCCCTGGTGAATGACTATGGACTAGGAAATAGCAAGTAATGTGGTGACTTCTATGCATGCAGCAGTTCCCACGGTGTATGAATTGGATGAATGTAGCCCAGATACATTCCCTATCAAAGTGGGGGCATATTTGGAACAAAAGAGTGCTTTGTGCCCTAGTCCCTTATCCCACAAGCTTGAAAGTATTCTAGGTCTGGTGGAGTATGCACCTGACGTTGCACCAGACACTGCTGATGAATGGGAGCTGACAGAGCCATCATACTTCAAGGAAGAAGCAGCTCCAGTGGGTGATAGTACTTGGTACACTGGTCCAGCAGAGGCCCTTGGGTCATTGGAATGCCACTGCTCTACAGCCCTCCACAGACACCTTGTGGTATGATGTCGGGATGGGGCAGAACAGCTAATGGACTGTTGCATGCCATATGTGCTGGAAATAGTGGGGGTTCTGGACACCCCAGGATACAAAAGAAATACTCATGGACTAATAAGCTCTGTTGGCAGGGCAGGAATTTTACTTCCATGTGCAGATGTTTTTTTAAAAATGTCTGCTCCTATTAAAGTTTTTCCTTGGCTGGAAAAAAATGACTTAAAAGTTTAACCAGGTTTGTTTGATACCTTGGTATTCATGAGTAACCTAAACTTAACAGTTAAAAATACAACTGTCTGGAAATTTCTCTGGGACTCCCAATAAAACTGGAGGGCAGGAGGGGTGCACTGTCCTTGCCACTGAGATGGCTAACTGCCTCCCTTGAGAGTGTCCTCTTGCCTTGTTTTCTTCTCTTCCCCCACTGTTTTTGTTTTTGTTTTTGTTTTGTACCAGATATTGAACTCAGGATTGCTTACCCACTGAGCCACATCCCCAGCCTGTTTTATGTTTTCTCTTAAGATATAGTCTGGCTAAGTTACTTTCAGCCTCACTAATTTGCTGAGGAGGTCTTTCAATTGACAATTCTCCTCCCTTAGATGGGTGCCACTGCACCTGGCTTTCCTTTTCCTTTTAAATAAAAGTTGCTATGGTTTTAGCAAGTGCCACATCTTGCATGAAGTCTTCTCAAGCAAAAACACTAGAGTCAGGAATGGGGACTTTCAAAAATGCCTCACTCTGTCTCCATAGGTAGTCTTTACAGCACAGCCATCCCTGATTCTTGCCTTTCACTTGAAAAAGGTGGAACCTAGCTGAGGGAGGTCACATGGCCAATTAATGACAGTTCCAATTAATGATTCCTGTCCCACGTCCCATCACATTCTTGACCTTCTCTGGCAAGAGATGAACCAAATGTTCTCTGGAAAATCACCCCCTACCACCAGCCCATCTTACAGCATTGCCAATGCAATAATTACTACAATTATCCCAGGTATAGAAATTCCATATGTTTAACTTTGTTCTACAGTTGCCCCATTTACCCTTTGCTAATATTTTTCCTTCTCCTTAGCTGAGTTCTTATCAGCTACCCATTCAATGGGACCTCTAGGGCCGGAGGAGTAGGCAGTTCTGCCCCATAAAGGAGTCACATTACGAATGCCACATTTTGGACTGTGGATATTAAGCTGGTAGAGTTCTTGCCTGACAAGCACAAGGCCCTGGGTTCAATCCCCAGCACTGCAGGAAAAAAAAGAAAAAAAAAAAAAAAAAAAAGAATGCCGCATTTTCTCTCCCAAAAGGTGGTAATGAGGGAGATCCATAACCCCTAGGTTATAGGCCTGAAAGAAAAGTGCTAAGGTTGAAGCAGCTGCTTTTAAAATTGCTTGGCACAGCCCGTGAAGGTGGGAAGAAAGAGTATAAAGTGCACCCCATCACCTCTGCCACCCCTCTGGATAGCTCTGAAGCCCCAATCCTTATGCCCTCAGCTGGGGGTGTGGCAAGGGGAGCAACCCCAGTATATGCAGACTGAATGCCCTTGAGGAGCAGGAGTGGCTGGTCTGATCCAATAAAAACACTACCTTCCTCACTCAGCATGGCCTGAGTCCTGGAGCAAGCTCCTATGCTGGGGAATGGGGAGCATCCAATTTGGGCACATGGGCTGTAGGACTTCACATTCCATGTACTTGGGGTAACTACTGGATGGGGGTTTCAGGAAGTGGTTTCAAGGGAGGATACAGAAGGGACAATAGTTCACAGGGATCTTGGCAGTGGCTCAGGGACAGCTGGCCATTGTGGTCCACAGGCTACCTGTGGGAAATTGAAACCTAATTTTCTCCTGGCCACAACTCATTGCCTTCCCATCCTTTAACCACACCTCCATGATCCAGTGCCAGCTGCTACCCCCTACTCAAGTTCTCTTGACAACTACCTGCAAAGTGGTGCCATGGAAGTTTGTCAGGGAATTGGGAGCCAAAGAATCACTGGCCTGTATAGACCTGTGGTCCACCTCCCTCCTATCCTGACTCTGTACATGTTCCTTCCCCATGGGAAGGGAGCACTTCCCACCTCCCAGACCCCAGGGAGCCCTACCCAGATATCTACAGCTGCATGCTCCCATTTTCAAAAGGAGCTGCTGCTCCTTTTTTTCTCCTGCTGTTTGCAGAAATCTCTCCAGCTTCTGAAACCTTAACAACCTACCTGTTTCTGGAGACCAAGCTGGATGAGAGGGTTCCTGCTGGACTCAGCCCTGTCACCATTCTGCAGTTTGTTAAGCAACTTGGGTGCACTGGCATCCATGGGGTAGGTTTTTTTAAGATGATTTCAGCACTTCTCCAATGAGGCTGTCACATTTCTTACCTCACTGAAGAGGTCCTCATTGTATCACACAGTTGTGGTGATATAGACACCACATCTATATATAGATATAGAAAGGTCCTCAGACTTCAGTTCCCCAGAGACTATGTTAGAGGTGGCTTCTGAAATAGTGGGTTTGGCCTGTAGCCTGGGGTTTTGCATTTCTAGAATGTGCAAGGGTGTGGTGTTGTGCCATTGAGTGGAAAGTCCTTGTGCAAACCCCTGGTGGTCAGTCTTAGCACAAGCACGTTTGCCTGAGGATTGTATTAAGAAACACTGATTGGGCCCCCACCCTATTGGTTCTGAGTCTGGAATTCAGAGGCTTCAGAAGTTGCCTTTTTAACAATTTTCCAGGAGACATCATGCTAGTCCACTGGTTTGTGGGTTATTGCTGAATCTGCATGAGTGCTCAACAAAACAAATAATAAATAAATATCAAATAATTAACATTTTCCTAAGACTTCCATCTTGAAGCTGCTGTCATGTTTGCTTTCCTAAGCAAATGAAAATTCAATGGTTACTCTAGCAACTCTTGGGGGCCATAAGGTACTGTGGACTATGTCTGGCTGATACAGGAATTTGGGATACAAAGAAGATATATGAGTCTCAAAGTAGAAGACCCATCACTAGAGTACAGGAAATGCCCCTAAAACTTTGACATTAAAAGCAAGCAACTCCTAAGCAATCCAGGATTCCTTTTATGTCAACCTCCTTACAAAGGAAACCCTAGAGAAACTGGTATAAAATGTATTCTGCTCTGACTTCACCTCTAGTCCAGCCCCCCTCCCGCAGTGTCCCTCTATAAATAACACCCTAAGCCAGTAGGTTGGTGTATCTCCCTTGGAGATGTCCCACATTCTTCCTTAAATGTGTACCTGCTGGCCTAAATAGACGTGTCCATGTCTGATTGACAAATGCTGCAAGTCTGTTCTGCCATGCACACCAAAGTCCCCACTTTTTCTGAGTTGATGTTTCTTTTTCCCTCTCCCACCTCCCTCTCTTCCTCTTTCTCTTTCTTTCCCCCTCCCTCTGAAATGTCTCCTCCATTACATTACCTCATATAGCAAGACTCAGATTTTAGGACTGGAATTGTGGTTGTTTTTTGTTTTGTTTTGTTTTTATAGTTTGGTAGTTTGATATCACATGTCAATGAGAGGAGATAACTAGTAACTATGGGAATTTTTTCAAAAAACAGGCAAGGGACAAGATTTAATGGCACATGCCTATAATCCCTAGTATTTGGGAGACTGATTAAGAAAAATCTCAAGTTTGAGGCCAGTCTCAACATCATAGCAAGAAATTTCCTCAAAATTAAAAAATAAATAAATAAAAAGGAATGGTATTGTTAACTTGTTGTAGTCCCAGGAATCTGGGGTTGTGTTGTATGTTGTGGCTCTTGCATTCTTGAAGGAGTGAATTTCAGATGAGTCGTAAAATATAGGTGAAATATACCAAAGTTTATTAGAAAATAAAGCAGTATCAAGAGGGAAGGAGGGGAAGTGAGACATCACTCTTACACCCCCTTATCCCCCTGGCTTCCCAGGGTCTTAATGGGGATTTCCTCAGTCCTGCCTAACTCTTAACTGACAGTAGGATGACATCAGTTTTAAGTTCCTACTGCACATAGTCTTGTCTTTGGGTGCCCAAGCAAAATCCATGTGGGGAGGAGGATTTTCCCATAATATAAGCTTATGTTATAAAAAGATTAAAATGATCTGCTAAATATCAAAATGCAATGCTTGGTCACGTTGGCCTGCACTGACCAGTTCTAATTAGAACTTATTATTTTGACAGATTATATGGTCAGTGGGATTTGCTTTTAATTATCCTGTTAACCTAAATCTTGAACTCTTTGGTCATTACAGATATCCCCTTTCAAGCTAAGGTGTTCTTATCGATAGGAAGAAGTCTTTGGACCTGCATTCCTTGGCCCTGAGAGACAGCTAAAAGTTAACAGTCCCACTGTGCAGGAATGTAATACCATAGTGAGTTAAGCCAGAGCAGAGTCAGAATGCCTTAGGTATTTTGTATTTTTGAAACAAGCTTGTTGGGGGCACAATGGTAGTTTATAGATATATCTTTTCAATTTCATCTATCTCTCATGTGATAGTATCCCACTATCAACTCCCCCTCTTGGCTTCTGCCTGAGATGAGGATTCCTCAGACCTCAGACTTTCAAGTCCTCATGGAAAGGAGATTATTTTACAGTTGCACTAAAGACCCAAGGCAACCCCAGGTCATTTTAGCTCACACTGATTTGTTCTAATTGGAACTGCTTCTTGTAAATTTTGTGGTTGGGGGAATTAACCTATCTCCCTGAGTTCTGGGGTCTGGTCTGTGAAAAGATCACCTCCCACCCCAGGTAACTTGTGTTCTTTCTGGAGGGAGGAGCCTTGTGGGCCTGCATTTCTTCCAGAAATGACATGGTGTTTGCTGAGGAACGTAATATGTCTTATGGGCAGGCCTGCAGAAAAATTACTGTTTAAAGACAGCATATGACCAGGTGCAGTAATGCATGCCTGCAAGCCCTGTAACTCAGGAGTCTAAGGAGGAGGATCTTGAGTTCAATGCCAGCCTCAGCAACTTAGTGAGACCCTAAGCAACTTGGCAGGATCTTATCTCAAGATACAAAAAGAGATGGGGATGTGACTCAGTGTAAAGCACCCCAGAGTTCAATCCTTGATACAAAAACAAAGAACTCAGTGTATAGAGGTCATTGTACTGGGCCCAGTTCATAGAATTATTCCTTAATTGCATGTTCCCATCACCTGTCTGCTTTATCACAATTAGAATGTACCTCAGTGGAAGAGAGCACTGGGTTCAATCTCCAGTACTAGATAGAGGATAAATAAATAAATGGCAAGGGTGAGCTTCATCTTTGAGAAAGGCTGAATCTCTGAAACTACAAGAATAAAATGGGAAAAAAATAATACTTTCATAAGGAGACTATTTTGGATATAAATGCAAAATCTCTCACACACTCACACAATATTACATTAAAAAGCTGATGCACAACAAAAGAAAAAGCCAAGAGGGGAGAGAAAGATTATAAATGGGAACAAATATTCGCCAAATAGTCATTTGATGTGAGACTAATATTCAAGATATATAAAGACCTAAAAAATCTTAACACCAAAAACTAAGTCATACAATTCAGAAGTTGGCAAAGTATCAGACTAGAGAGTTCCCAAAAGAAGAAATACAAAGGTTCAGTAAGTGTATAGAAAAGTTTTATATAACTAGCCTTCAGGGAAACGCAAATCAAAAATACAATGAGTTATCTCATCCCAGTTACAATGAATAATTTGAAAAAGTAACATATCAATGTGATATGGATAAAAATGGACCCTTATGCACTGGTGTGTACATATAAATTAGTGCAGCCAATCACTAAGATTATTGCTCTAGAGTCAAATGATCCCTAGCATTGTGCTGAAAACATATTTGTTGAAGGGCTATGAAACAATAATTAACTTTGGACACCAAACTAACATCTATATATTTGTTGCCTTAATTTTTATGTAGTAATATCATTGGAAGATCCAAAATATTTTATACTTTTTTTGTGCAAAAATTCTTTTTTAAATCATGAATTATCAGAAAAATGGAAGGATCATTTTCATTTAACCCACAGAAGTTCTGGCAAAGTCAAGGGTTGGGCCTACCATTATATTTAGGAATGTCTCAATTTTTTTTTAATAGGTACTGAGAACTGAACACAGCAGTGCTTTACCCCTGAGTTACATTCCCAGTTTTTATTAAATTTTTGCACTTTTTAATATTTTTATTCATGTTAGGTATATATAATATTCTGATATTCTTTCATATACTATCTAAAATTATTTGAGATACATTAAAATTATAAAGATTTTAAGAGAGACTTATTCTATATAATATGTTTGTGTTTTGAAGCACAACAAAAAAAATCTTTTGCCAAATTCAGAGGAATGAAATTTTACACAAATGTTTTTCTCTAAGAGTTTTATAGCTTCACTTCTCACACATAGGCCTTTGATCCATTTTTTAGATAATTTTTATATGATGTGATACAATGATCCAAATTTTTTTTTTTCCTTTGTGGATATCTAGTCATCCCAGGAAAGTTTCTTAAAACCAAACACAACCCCTATTCTTTGCCCTTTTAATGGTCAAGGCATTTTTCCCCCAAATTAGTTGATCATAAATGCAGGTATTAATTTCTGAGTTCTCCATGGACTTGATCTGTGTATCCATCCTCATTCCACTATAATAGTTTCACTATTACTGTGTAATATTGTTTGATGTAAAGTGTAGGCTTTTGATTTGTTTATATCTTCCTTATTGCCTTTTAGCAGTATCTTTAGTGTTCATACTATAAATTTTGAACTTATTTTGTTAAACTTATTCCTAAATTTGGGGGGTTTTGATGCTATAGAAAAACAATGACATTACTTACACATGCAACAGAAGAGACTTGGCATTATCAAATTATAAAGCACTGTAGACTAAAGGATAAAATCAAGAAGTCAGTGAGAAAACAAATCCTAATCATGTATCTGATAAAAGCCTAGTATTAAAAAAAAACCTTTTTATGAGTCAATAGTAAGAAGAAAAATAGGTCAGATTTACAAATCAAGGATTTAAATTTTCCAAAAATAGACAAGTAGCCAATAAGGAAATAAAAATGTGTTCAATTTAATCATAAAAATAAAATTCTGTCACTTGCAACAACATAGATTAAGCTACAGATTAAGTTATATGGTGAAATGACCTAAATATTGAACAACAGACACTGCAAGATGTCATGTGTGAAATCCAAAAATTTGGATCTCGAAGTAGAGAACATAATCACAGTCACCTGGGGGTGTGAAGTGGAGAAGGGAGATTCTGATGGGTCCATAAAAACAGTTTTGTAAGAAAAATAAGGTATAGGGCTCTAGGCCCTATTATACAGTAGGGTGACTATAGCTATTAATGTGTGGTGCATTAAAAGATAGGAAGAGTAAGATGGTAGACTAAAGGGAGGCTGTGTTCCTTGTCAGTCCATTACTCAGGATTCAAGCAGAGGAAATTCTGTTTCATTGTGAGGCAGTCTTTGCCGCTCATCGATCCCCTGCTGTTTACACCATTCATCCACTGAGATCACCTACCATCTGCCAGGATATCACCTACCTTTTGAGTGTGGATTGCTCACTGAGTGCCACCTATTGTCCACCATTTGCCCATTTGCCCATCACCTGCCTTTCACCTACCCATCACCCACCCACCCAAGGTCCACCAGTCAATCATCCACCATCAGCCTGCAGACCACCACCAGATTGCTTACTGCTTACTGCTTGCTCTTGCCTGGAAGTCCATTGTCACAATACACACAGGTTTGGTTGCATGTGACTGCCGCCATTTTGGGACAACAGCCAGGACCTGCAGGATGCCCTGCCCAACTGCTCCCCACCTTCAGGACCCCCAGCCTGCCCGACCATACCCAGCCATCAGGACCTCTGGCCCACCCACACCCCATGCAGACTCAGCTCTGGTTGGTGCCTGTGCTTCAGCTCCCCATTTAATAACACATTTGGAAGCCAGTGTAGCCATCTTGGATTATTCCAGAAACAGAAGCTGCCATCTTTAGGTGGGGCAACTCCCATCCTGAGATGCCTGCTGGAGACTGGAAGCTCATTGTCAGGAGTGGTTATGGAAACCTGCAGGGTCACTAAAAGCCTATGGGGGAAACTGCAGTATCCCAAATCCACACTGCTAGAGGGGAAGATACATGAACAACATGAAAAAACAAGGGATGAAATGTTCTAAACAAATCAAGATTCTGTATTAATAGAATCCAATGACAGAATGGTAGAAGAAATGTCAGAAAAGGAGTTCAGAATATACATGAATATAATGATCTGCAAAGCAATGAAAGAAGAACAAATGCAGGCAATGTATGATTACTACAATAAACAGTAAAAAGAGCAACTGCAGGAAGCAAAAGATCATTTCACTAAAGAGATAGAGATTCTGAAAAAAAAAATTCTTGAAGGACAAAATAAACCAAATAAAAAACTCAATAAAAAGCATCACCAAAAGACTAGATCACTTGGAAGACAGAACCTCAGACAATGAAGACAAAATATTTAATCTTGAAAATAATATTGACCAGAGAAGATGGTAAGAAATCATATGCAGAACCTCCAAGAACTATGGGATATCATGAAAAGACCAAATTTAAGAATTATCAGGATTGAAGAAGGCACAGAAATACATACCAAAGGAATGAACAACCTATTCCATAAAATAATATCAGAAAATTTCCCAAACTGGAAGAATGAAATGGAAAATCAAATACAACAGGTTTACAGAACACCAAATATACAAAATTACAACAGATACACACCAAGGCGCATTATAATGAGAATGCCTAACATTCAAAATAAAGAGAATTTTAAAGGCTGTGAGAGAAAAGCATCAGATTACATATAGGGGAAAACCAATACATACAAATACAGATATCAGCAGATTTCTCATCCCAGTCCCTCAATGCTAGAAGGCCTGGAAGAACATATTTCAAGCTCTGAAAGAACATGGTTGCCAATCTAGAATCTTACACCCATCAAAACTAACCTTAAGATTTGAAGGTTACTAACAAAGAGGAGAGAGAAAACTCAAATTACTAAAATTTATGATGAAAAAGGAAATATCACAAGAGACACCATTGAAGTTCATAACATAATTAATTTACTTTGAAAATCTATTCTCCAACAAAATAGAAAATCTCAAAAACTGACAAACTTTTAGAGATGTATGAGTCTCCCAAACTGAATGAGGAGTACATACACAGTTTAAAACAGATCAATTTCAAGCAGTAAAATAGAAGAAGTCATCAAAAGCCTACCAACCCAGAAAACCCGGGATCAGATGGATTCTCAGCTGAGTTCTATAAGAGCTTCAACGAAATAGTTATACTAATATTCCTCAAAGTATTCCATGAAATAGAGAAGGAAGGAACCCTTCCAAACTCATTTTATGAAGCTAGTATCACCCTGATGCCAATACCAAACAGAGACACATCAAGGAAAGAAAACTTTAGACCAATATCTCTGAAGAACATAGACACAAAAATCCTTAACAATGTTTTGGCAAATCACATACAAGAACATAAAAACAGTGCATCATGATCAAGTGGGGTTCATCCCGGGGATGCAAGGTTGGTTCAACATCCAGAAATGTAATTCATCACATCAGTGATTTAAGGTTAAGAATCATGATTATTTCAACAGATGCAGAAAAAGTGTTTGATAAAATACAATACCTCTTTATGCTCAAAACAGTAGAAAAAATAGGGATAGTAGGAAAATACCTCAACATTGTAAAGACTATGCTGAGCCCATGGCCAACATCATTCTTAATGGAGAAAAACTAAAAGCATTCCCTCTAAAACATGGAACAAGACAGGGATGCCCTCTTTCACCACTTCTATTCAACATCATCCTTGAAACACTAGCCAGAGCATTTTGACAGACCAAAGAAATTAAAAGGATGCAGATAGGAAAAGAACTCAAGCTATCACTATTTACTGAAAACATGATTCTATCGATAGAGGATCCAAAAAACTCCACCAGAAAACTTCTAGAACTAATAAATGAATTCAGCAAAATAGCAGGATGTAAAAACATGCATAAATCTAATGCATTTCTATTCATAAGCAATGAATCCTCTGAAAGAGAAATTAGGAAAACTACCCCATTCCCAATAGATTCAAAAAAATAAAATACTTGAGAATCAATCTAACAAAAGAGGTGAAAGACCTCTATGATGAAAATTACAGAACACTAAAGAAAGAAATTAAAGAAAACCTTACAAGATAGAAAGATCCCCCATGTTCTTAGATAGAATTCATATTGTCAAAATGGCCATACTTCCAAAGACACTATACAGATTTAATGCATTTCCAATTAAAATCCCAATGACACTTACAGAAATAGAGAAAGCAATCATGAAATTCATCTGGAAGAATAAAAGACCCAGAGTAGCCAAAGCAGTCTTGAGCAGGAAGAGTGATGCAGGAGGTATCACAATACCAGACTTTAAACTCTATTATAGAGAAATAGTAACAAAAACAGCATGGTATTGGCACCAAAATAGGTAGACCAGTGGTATAGAATAGAAGACACAGATAAACCCACATAAGTAAAGTTATACTAAACAAAAGTGCCAAAAACATACAATGGAGAAAAGATAGCCTCTTTAACAAATGGTGCTGGCAAAACTGGAAATGCATATGCAGCAAAATGAAATTAAACCCCTATCTCTCACCCTATTAAAAAACTCAACTCAAATGGATCAATGATCTAGGGATTAGACCTGAGACCTTTCATGAAACAGAAGAAAACGTAGGCTCAAATCTTCATGTTGACTTAGGACCAGACTTCTTTAACAAGACCCCCTGAGAGCAAGAAATAAAAGCAAGACTCAATAAATGGGATGGATTCAAACTAAAATGCTTTTTCTCAGCAAATGTAACAATTAATAATGTAAAAAGGGAGCCTACAGAGTGGAAGAAAATCTTTTCCACATGCACTTCAGATAGAGCACTAATCTCCAAAATTTATGAAGAACTTATAAAACCTTACACCAAAAATACAAAGATCAATAAATGGACTAATCAATAAATGGGCTAATAAACTGGGCAGACACTTCACAGAAGATATACAGGTGATCAGCAAATATATGAAAAAGTGTGCATTATCTCTGTTATTAGAGAAATGGAAATCAAAACCATCCTAATATTTCATCTAACTCCAATTAGAATGGCTGCTATCAAGAGCACAAGCAATAATTGTTGGCGTGCATGTAGGGGAAAAGATACACTCATACATTGCTGGTGGAGTTGCAAATTGGTGCAGCCACTCTGGAAAGCAGAATGGAGACTCCTCAGAAACTTGGAATGGACCTACCATTTGACCCAGTTATCCCACACCTCAGTTTATACCCAAAGGATTTAAAATCAGCATACTATAGTGATGCAGCCACATCAATATTTATAGCTGCTCAATTCACAATAGCTAGATTATAGAACAAACCTAGATGCCCTTCAATTGATGAATGGATAAAGAAACTGGTATATATACACAATGGAATACTACTCAGCCATAAGAAAGAATAAAATTATGGCATTTGCTGGTAAATGAATGGAGTTGGAGAGTATCATGCTAAGTGAAATAAGCCAATCCCAAAAAACCAAAGGCCGAATGTTTTCTCTGATAATTGGATGAGGATACATAATGGAGGGGTGGCAGGGGGTTAAGAGAAGAATGGAGGAACTTTGGATTGTGTGCGGGGAAATGGGGTGGGAGAGGGTGGAGGAAGGAAAGATAGTAAACTGAGTCAGACATTATTACCTATGTACATGTGTGGTTACACGTGTGAATCTGCATTGTGTGCAACCATAGAAATGAAAAGTTGTATCCCATTTGTGTACAATGAGTCAAAATGCAGTCTGTAAAAATAAAAAATTAATAAAAAAGTTTTGTCTTTGTACATTTTAAGTCCTTCAACAGTTTTGTAGTTTTTTATGTAATTGTCTTTTAAAGCAAACATGGGAATAAAGGAGTTATACACATACACAAAAGATAACAAGAAATCCCTCGGTATTTTACCTATAGTGATACAAAATATTTGAGGTGAAAGATATGAATTACTGATGGATCATGTAATATATATACATATATTGACACTTTCATCTGAACCTAATATCAAAAAAACCTTACCTGTAAATCGAAAATTATTCAAAAAAGCAGTAATTTCCTAGTGACTCCCAAATCACAATTTAACTTGTTTTAGGAAACTTTTAACTGACTCATCAGAACCAAAGCAGTTTCCTGTGTGAGGTGACCTGGAGTGCAGCCAAGCAGAAAAGGTGGGGCCTTAACCCTGGGAATTAAGAATGGCTAATGACTGTGTAGCCAAACCTGAAATCCAAGGATCTCTCACACATACACTGCCTACATGTCTCTTATGCATAAAAATTATCATTACCTTACAATTTTTACATATTCCAATCAATTTAAATAAAATTGATGTTTGTGGGTGTTCCATTAACCCAAAGTGCTAACACAAAGAAAAAAATATAAGGTAATACTTTTCATTTTTTTCTAGCTTTTGAACAGGAGTTGTAGATACTCCAATGACTCTTCTGTAGAGAGAGAACTTTGCTTTTCTCTGTGTGGTGACTTGTGCTCTTGCTCCTGTTAAGATCTAAAAAGGGACATGTGTAATTTACATTGTCTCATAAGGACTCAGTGGTTTACACATTTTGGGAGCCTGTGTCATATACTATCTCTTCCTTAATCACAAAGCTACAATAACCATTACGAATTATAGAGTAAAATAAAACATAGCCAAAGTCAAAAGATATATGATTATATAAACTATGTGGGAGGTCTGAATTCTCCATGAGTACGGCTCTTTACTTTTAGCCTCATTATTGGAGACTTCTTTCTGGTTGTACTTCCCTGCTGGATGTCCAAGGATAAATAGGTATTTGATTTTGGGCAAAAATTTTTTGAGGTCAGTTGAGTATTGTTGGGGTTTATTCTGGGGGCTTCACGAGGAACTGCTCAGCTTTTCAGTCTTTTCTTTCTCTACCAAAAGTGTCAAGAGGAGGAATGGGTCAGTGTTCCACTGACCACATGGCTTCCCCAGCAAGCACTGGGCATACTTCTCTTTTCAAGGGCCCTCCTTTCACAGAATAGGCACCAGTGGTTCCTTTTCTCTGGAATATCCAAAATCCACCTAGTGGGAGATTGTGTGACTCTCCGGAGTTGCCAAGTCCTTAGGAATGTTGTCATGCTATAGGGTAAAATTTTTAAATAGTAATTCAAGATTCAAAAATCTGGGCTTTATTTTCATATCCATGTATCTTATCTATAATTGTCTTAATGTCTCCATAATTACAAATAGAAGATATGAAAAAAGATCTGTTTTATGCGAATACTGTTCTCCAAATGAACTGAAATGTGATTACACTATGTGAAATGATTAGTGCAGATATTATGCCACTATTCACCCAACATTATGCTTTTATTATCTGATAACTACAACCTTTAGTAAAGAGGAACACTGTGATACTTGTGACAAAATAACATGTCAATGCATGACAGTGTTAACACTTTTTTTTAGTAACCAAATTCATACATAATTTAAATAAAATATTTGAAAATGCCTGGTAAAGTCTCAAAGATAGATTAACAATTATCTGGAACAAATCTTATTCTAATATAATGAATTTTGTGAGCATTATGATTTGTCCAGTTTACAAAGATAAGGGTATTTAGTAATATTTGATTTATAATAAATTTATATCCTTTCCAAGATGAGCTACCTACACTATAGTGTAGTATTTATCAAGATATCTTCATTTGTACATCAACTAATGTTGCATAATAAATTTAACACAAACGTTAAGGACGATTCCACATTTTCTATATTTATAGGATTTCTCTCTATTAATCATTCTCACATATATGAATAAAATATAGATAAGGGCTTGGCATACATTTTATATGTCAAACTTTTTTCACTATAAATGTTTTGCTATTATCAAAATCATTTCAGGCAAACGTCTTCCCACATTTCCTGTAGGTATCAGCTTGCCAAGTTTAAAGCAAATTTTATATTTGAGTAAAGACTTGGGTGCATTATTTACATTTTAAGGGTTTCTGTGCACTACAAATTCTCCAGTGATTAGTAATGTTCGAGCAATTGCTAAAAGATCTGCAACAATTTTACACTTGTATTATCTCACTCCATTATGAATTCTCTGGTGCTGAGTAAGGTGTGAAAAACTTTAGTGACTTTGACATATTTTGGCCTTCCTATAGTTTCTCTCTACTCTAATTCCTGTAGTGCACAACAGAATTGAACCGTCCTTAAAGTCTTTGGGACAATATTCACATGTTTAGGGCTTCTCTCCAGGATGAATTCTCTGGTGTTGAGTAAGATGTGATCTTCGATGAAAGGCTTTCGCACATTCTTTACATTTGAAGGGTTTCTCTCCAGTATGAATCCTTTGGTGTTCAATAAGGTATGATCTTTAATTAAAACCTTTCCCACATTCTTTTTATTTGTGGGGCTTCTTTCCAGTGTGGATTCTCTGGTGTTTGGTGAGGGTTGAACAATGTGTAAAACTTTTACCAAAATTGCTTACATTTGTAGGACTGCTCTCCAGTATGGATTTTCTGGTGTTCCATAAATAGTGATTTTTTATTAAAATCTTTGTCACATTCTTCACATTTGTAGAGTTTCTCTCCAGTATGAATTATGAGGTGCTTCATAGGGAATGGTTCTCAATCAAAAGTTTTGCCATATTCTTTAAATTTGTAGTGTTGATCAATGCTATGGGACCTGTGGTGGTTAGAGAGGGGTGAGCAATTACATCCTTTGACACATTCCTTAAATTTGTGGGGCTCCCTTCCAGGATGAGTTCCACTACATTGAGGAAGGCTTGCATTTGGATTAGAAGCTCTCTCACATTTTTTACATTTGCAAGGGTTTGCTTGGCTCTGAGTATTTGGATGGGTAATAAGCTCTGAGCACTGAGGAAAGACTTTCCCACATTTGCCATCCTTATAAATGTTCTGTGTACAAGGATCACACTGATGTTTTCTCATATTGCAGCCAAAGCTAAAGTTCTTCTGTGTTTTGTTACATTCATTATTTTTTTCTCCCATATAAGTACACTGGTAATTGCTTAGGGTAGAGACCTGGCTAAAGGTGTTACTTGTTTCATCATATATATATAGTATACTTTCCAGAAATCTATATCTGAATTTTGATTAAATAATGAGTCAGTAAAATTATACGTTTTGTCACAAAAAGGAATTCTTTGTTTATTGCAGAATAATGGACATTTTGTAAAGGAACCCTCAAAATGATCACTTTTAGAAACTTGTCCTTCAGTTTTAAATATCTTTTCTGTAGGAATGTTTGAAAGTTTAACTCAATGCTACATTTGAAATTTGTCAAGTTATAAACTGAAACATGGACAAGATCTTTCAGATTTTCCAAATTTCCTTTCAGAAGAAATATATGCTTCAAAAACTTCTGTGGATATATAAACAAAGTCCTCCAAAGTCACTGGCATAAATTGAATTCTTTTTTGAGATATTGAATATTGAATATTCCTGATGTCTGTTGACAGGGAAAATTTTATCATGGATAGTCTCCACTAATTTATTTTGTCCATTGTAATATAATTTCTGATCTTCACTCTTGCCTACACTTGCCCATACTTTTCTTACTTGTAAATAGTCAAAATCACAATTTCTCTATCTCCTGTTTATCATTTTTTTAAATAAATCTTTTGTGCCCTGCTCAGGTGCAAATTTTTTGGAATGATGAGAAGTCATGGCTGAAATAAATAAAAATAACAATTTTTTTTATTTACTAAATTCAGGTCAATATACTTCATAAATAAATGAAATTATAACAGGACATCAGAAGGGTAGCAGAACATTAAATACAAGGCATCATTACTCCAGAAATATATGATGGACAGACAAATAACAATGGACAGACAAAAATAACTTTGTGAGAATTACCTGAACCATCTGAGAGTTCACAGTATCAAAGATAAGTACAACCATATGGAAAGTAACATACTAAAGGAAGGGAAAGTGTGTTACTTTTATAAAGCATAATCTTTCTGGCAATTTGGAAAAACCTACCGAAACTCCCTTCTATCTCAGTAAAAATAGGAATGTGAAATATGTGAGCATTTCTGGCTTTCATGGGGACTGTCTGAAAACCACTTTCTGTCTATCATGACACAAATACCTAGATGTAAGATAGATTTTGAATGACAATAACATAGATATTCAATAGGGGTAAAGAGTTTCTGAATTCAAGAAGAAATATGAACAAATCTTTTTGAGTGTGTGGAGGGGTGACATAAGAGTATTTTAGTACCAGGAGTTCACAAGCCTGTGGAAGGCACACACCAGTCAGTATTCCACATCCTTGGGGAGGTTGAATGGGGAGCTTCTCAAACTCAGGGACAGAGCCCTTTGAACCCACTGCTCACATAACTTCACACTGGGGAGATGGTGGTAAAAAGAACAGTCCAGAATGGGCAAACAGTTCAGTCTTGGATTTTGGAAGAAGATTGCATAGTTCATTAAAACCCTGACCTCTTTTTTTTTTTTTTTTTTTTTTTTCCCCAGGGTGATTGAGGTGTCAGCTCAACACATGGACAAGTCAGACCCCACCATCTCCTGTTAGGTTTCCTTCCTTCCCCTCCTGGGGAGGGGGGCATTTCTGAATGAATGAAGTATATTGCCCTGAAGGGGAGATTACTACCATGGGGGTGGATGGGAGAGTCTGCTGAGGGAACTATGGGTCCTGGGCTAGACCTCAGGAGGCCCTGGGAAGGGTACTACTCCTCACAACCCACTTCTTTGGTTAAGGTTTTTTTGTTGTTGTTGTTGTTGTTGTTGTTTTGCTTAAAGAGTCATAGGAAATGTTCCAGAGACTGCAGTTCCTTTCCTGGGAAGCATGCATCCACACCTGTATAGGCAGTAGAGCTCGGTGGTGGCTTCCAGGTCCTGCAGCCTTGGTAGTATCCCCAGATCCAGATGTGGAAAGTGCTGAGGAAATCAGGAGCCTTGGCAATCATGTCCTCAAAGTCAGCAAAACCCAGCTTTCCATCGCCATGTAGGTTAGCTTCTTCTATGATCTTGTCACCCACGAGCACCATCTCATCCTCATCTAGCTCTCACTTGGTGAGTCAGACCACCAGGTCCTCCTTGCAGATGAAGTTGTCAATGTTGAAGTCATAGATCTTGAAGGCATAGTTACCTTGAACTCTCAGGGAGCTGACTCTCAGAACAAGGAAAACATACCCACAAAATTGTTAAAGGTGAGGTTCCCTTCACCACCCCCAGTTAAAAAGCCTCTACAATCCTTTCCTTGAAGGAATTCTCCCAGAGCTCTGGCATCTGGATGATGAGGCTCATAGGCATGTGGACATTGGGGCTCTCCCGGTAGTCCATCAGGATGAGGTTGGTAGCCAGTTCATAGAACCATGAATGGAGCTTGAGGATGTCCCTCCTACTGAAGAAGGTGCAGACCTGGTATTTGTCCAGCTGCTCTTTGATGAAGATGGTCTGCTTGTTCCCCATATGGCTGTAGTACCTCCAATCAGCTGCTGTTGGAGCTGGGAGCCCTGGGCTCTTTGGCTCTCCCCAGCCCCGCAGCCAACAGCAACCCCAGGCAGCTGAACCTCCCACCCCACGCCTTGGCTCACTGGTAGGAGGTTAGCAGGGTCCAGAGCTGGACAAATTTTTTTTTTAAATAAATTAGGTTAGCACATTTATTTTATTTTTAGTTGTGGATGGACACAATACCTTTATTTTATTTATTTATTTTTCTGTGGTGTTGAGGATTAAACCCAGTGCCTCATACATGTGAGGCAAGTGCTATTCCATGGAACCACAACCCCAGCCCTGGAGAAATCTTTTTAAGGGTAAACACACACACACACACACACACACACACATGAAAAACCATGAAAACAAGTTTGAAAGGCAATGAAAACCTAGCACAGCCTATGTGGTATTACTTGGATGAAGTCAACACATGGTGATCAAGACAAATGACTTGCTCTTTAATTTTTAAAATTTGTTATTTGCTGATTTATTTCACAGAAAGATTAAATATGTATTCAGTAAGTATATCATGGTACTTTAAAGTATATATACATGGTGAAATGACAAAATACAGCTAATTAACACATGCATTATTTCATAAAAATTATCAGGTTAGTGCTTAGAAAGTATTGAATTCATTATATTAGCATTCATCAAAAATACAACATATTACACTAGCCATGTGGTACAATAGAAATCTTTACCTTCTTATGTCCATTAAAAGAATATTTTGCAGAATTTCAACAACCCTCTCCCAACACTCCACAAAACACAGCACTGGGTAACCACCATTTTACTCTGCGTTTATGAGTTCCACCTGTGAGTCAGATGTTGCTGCAAATTACTTTCTGAAATGCAGAGTCCTGCAAATTCATCCATGTCACTTATTTTAAATGACAAGATATCCCTTTTTGATTATGGATTGATTGTGTATAAATACCATATTTGTATTCATTCAACCACTGATGGGCACACAGGTTAAGTCTGTGTCTTGCCTATTGTGAACAATGCTTACCCTGAACATGGTAGTAGAGATACCTCATCAACATGCTGATTTAATCTCCTTTGGATATACATTTAGTACTTGTATTTCTGGATCACAGGGTCATTCTACATTTATTATGTGTCATGCATGGGATTAAGTCCAAGGGTGTTGTACCCTGAGTTATAACAGAAGCCCTTTTACAATTGTTTATTTTCAGACATAGTATCAACAAATTGCTGTGAGTTGCCTAAAACTTGAAATCCTCTTGTACAGCCTTCCAATTATAGTAGCACTGTGCTTGCCTATTTTTCATTTACTTAGTAATTTACATATTTTCCAAAATGACTATATTAATCTAATTTTTGGTTGGATTTTTTTCTTTTTTCTTGGTACTTTTTAGTTATACATGACAATAAAATCCATTTTGATATAGTTGCACAAGTACAGAATATAATTTGTTCTAATTCAGATTCCAGTACCACTCCTACCCCTTCCCTTTATTGATATTTCTGCCATTTGCAGTTTTTAGAATTAATTTCTTGTGGATGTACACCATGATGAGATTTGCTGTAGTATATTTATATATGTACATAGTGAAGTTATGCCGGAGTCATTCAACTATCTTCCTTTCCATTTCCCATCCCTCCCTCATTCCCCTTTGTCTACTCAATTGAACTTCTACCCTCAAATTCTCCTATTGTGGGTTAGCTTCCATATGTCAGAGAAAATATTTGACCTTTGGTTTTTCGAGATTGGTTTTTTCACTTAGCATGACAGTCTGCAGAACCATCCATTTACCAGCAAATGTGATAAAGTCATTCTTCTTTTGGCTAACACTCCATTGTGTTACCACATTTTCTTTATCCACTTATCTGTTGAAGGGCACCTAGTTTGGCTCCATACTTCAGCTATTGTGGACTGTGCTACTATGAACACTATGTGGCTGTGTCATTGTAGTATGCTGATTTTAAATCTTTTGGATATATACCAAGGAGTGCAATAACTGGGTCAAAATGTTGGTTCCATTCCTAGTTTCCTGAGGAATCTCCATATTGCTTTCCAGTGTTTGCACCAGTTTGCAGTCCCACCAACAATGTATGAATGTACCCTTTCCCCCACATCCCTGCCAACATTTGTTGTTACTTGTATTCTTGATAATTGTGTTGTCTGGATTTTAAATAGACAAATCAACTAAAAGTAATACAGCACACAAAGAAAAAGGGAAACTGTTAACCAAAGAAACAGCAACAAAAAAAAAAACACATTAAAATGTGAGAGTTATGAATTACCCATTTGAAAGAAATTTGGTGAACTAAACTAGAACATAGAAAACTGAATAAAATCATTTAGACAAAAATCATTAGTATAAACATGCAGAAATTGTGTACTTGAAGAATTACTTAAGAAATAGTCACTGAGAGTCAGGAGTGATTTTGCACAGCTGTAATCCAAGGAACTTGGGAGGCTGAGCCAGAAGGATCCCAAGTTTGAGGTGAGCCTCAGCCACAAAAGTGACAAAAAGCTGGGGTGGCAATAATTGTCATATTCAAAACATAATTTAAAGCCAAAGGTTACATGGAATGAAATATATTTTAAATTTTAAAACTACTTTGAAAAGAGGCAATTAGAATATTATATAAAGATAAAAGGGACCTTTCCTAAGGATACTAGAGTAAGAGTAGGTTCACTTGCAACTCACACCATACTTTCCAAATATAGAAAGAAAACACTGGGAGAATTGAATGATGAAATAGAAAGCAACACTGTAATACTAGCAGAAACCAATTCATACTTATTGCAAAAGAAAATAAAGCCAATTAACACAAAACAGGAGAGTGGAAGATATTATAAAACAACTAGACTAATGTACTCAATACCAAATGGAATATTATCCTGTATATACCAATTCTTAGTCAATAAAAAACATGGTTAATAGAAATTAAAATATTATAATTATTTTCTAAACATCATGAAATAAAATGGGAAATTGAAAGTGGAAGGGATGTCCAAACATCCATAAATATGTGGCAATTAAATTTTATATTCTTGAACATGATCTTCAAGAATCAAAAGATAAAATTTGAAGATGTTTGTCTTACTCAAAGTTATCTGGAGATTTCATATAATATCCCAATACTATTTTTTGCAGAAACAGAAAAAGCTCTACTAGAAATTCTATGGACTCTCAAAGGTCCATGAATAGCTGAAAAATGTTCAAAATATGAACAAATTTGGAAGAATGCTGCTTCCTGACTGAAAAACATATTAAAGGCTAGATTATTCAATAGTTAATATGAACATGAAGTTAGACAAATAGGTGTATGGAACAGAACAGTGAGTATGGTAATAAACAGTCACATTTAGGGAAAATTAAGAAATACTTGTGGGTGGGAAAGAGCTATCTGGCACTGACCTGGTGTGCCAGGGAGCAAGCTGGGGTGAGGACCGCTTCCCAGTGGACTGTGTGTACATCAGACCTTGCTTGTAGTTCTTGTACTGTTGAACGTTTTCCACTGATTCTCCTCCCCGAGAACTTTTTTCCCCAAACCAGTTTTCCTCCACTTCTTTTCCCTGGATCAGTATTAAGCTTTAGTTGTTGTTTCTCCCCTCTAATAAACTGAGAGCTTCTTTGGGACAAAAATGCCTCATGTATCTCTAAAGCTGGGATTCTGCACCCTGACCATAATAGCAGTCACTAATTTAACAAATTCATATTGCTGTTTCTTCTTGAGTGAGCTTTAATAACTTGTGAAAATATCCAAATTGTTTTAATTTGTTCATGTGAATCTGTTAATATTTCTTTTTTGCCCTTGTAATGCCTATAAAAATCTGACTCCAGTCACTCCTGAAATTCCTCATCTCTGTCATTTTTCCTGACCAATCTGGCCAGAGGTTTATTGGATTTACAGATCTCAAATCTCAAAGTGGTTCTGAGATCTCAAAGCCTCCTTTTACCTTCATAGGTTTGTTCTATTGTTTTTCTGGTTTTCTAGTTCATTAATTTCCTCTGTTTATTATTTCCTTTCTAATGTTTTAAATTATTTTTACTTTTTAAGGTTTTAATTTTATCTTTCTAATTTCTTATTGCAGAAACAGGTCCTTGATGTAAGATGTCTCTTTTGTGGGGTGGGGTAAGTGTCCTCTAGTCATTCCTTTAGCGGTATCCCACATATCTTAATACATTGTATTTTCGTTTTCCTTAGTCTCAAAATACTTTTCTAATTTCTCTGTTAAGTCATGGATTCTTTTTCAGTGTGTTATTTGGTCTGAAATAAATGGATATTCTGATTTTTTAAAAAAGACATATTTGCACACACTGTTTGTTATATTCTTCAACAGAGCCATCTTTTAGAAGCAAACAAAGCATCCCTTGAAATGACTGGATGAGGCAATTTGGAATATAGAAACTATAGAATATTTTTCAAGTCAAAAAAGATAAGATATGTGCTATGGTTGTGCCAGTGGTAGATTGTTTGTCTAGCAAGTGTGAGGTACTGGGTTCAATTCTTAGCACTACATAGGAATAAATGAATAAAATAAAGGTTCATCAACATCTAAAGAAAAGTAAGATATTTTATAAAATCTCTAATAAAGATAAATCTTAAGTACATTATGTTAACTGAAATAAGACACTAACAAAAACACAAACACTGCATAATTCTACTGATATGAGATGTTTAAACTAGGGCAACTTTCTGAACAGAAAAGAGAATGGTGTTTGTGATAGGGGAGACAGACATGAGCCCTTGTTTGCCTGGGAACTGAAATTTTGCTTTTAGAGATGTAAACTTTCTAGAGATACATTGCATAGGAATTTGAATTAACATACTAAACAGTATACTAACAATATTAATTTATTTTATTTTTTTCAATTATACTTGTGTTTATTTTTTATTTTTTATTTATTTATTTTTTATTTACTTATTGACTCATTAAACACAAATGGAGTACAGCTATTGTTTCTCTGGTTGTACACAAAGTAGAGTCACACCATCTGTGTGTACACAAGGCAATGGTATCTGTCACACATTCTATTATTCTTACCCCACCACCCTGACCCCACCCCTCCCTTCCCTCTTTGCTATCTATCCTACCTCCATTCTTGCCACCCTTCCCCCCCACATTATGCATCATCATTCATTTATCAGAGAGACCATTCGGCCTTTGGATTTTTGGGATTGGCTGATCTCACTTAGCATAACAGTCTCCAACATCATCCATTTACCTACAAATGCCATAATTTTATTCTTCTTTATGGCTGAGTAATATTCCATTGTGTATATATACCACAGTTTCTTTATCCATTCATCTATTGAAGGGCATCTAGGTTGATTCCACAATCTAGCTATTGTGAATTGAGCAGGTATGAACATTGATGTGGCTGCATCACTGTAGTAATCTGATTTTAAGTCCTTTGAGTATAGGTCAAGGAGTGGGATAGCTGGGTCAAATGGTGGATCCATTCCAAGTTTTCTAAGGAATCTCCACACTGCTTTCCAGAGTGGCTGCAACAACTTGCACTCCCACCAGCAATGTATGAGTGTACCCTTTTCCTCACATCCTCACCAACACCTGTTGTTGCCTGTGTTCTTAATAAAAGACATTCTAATTGGGATAAGATGAAATCTTAAAGTGGTTTTGATTTGCATTTCTCTTATAACGAGTGATGTTGAACATTTTTTCATAAATCTGTTGATTGCTTGTAGATCTTCCTCTGTAAAGTGTCTGATCATTTCCTTGGCCCATTTGTTGATTGGGTTATTAGTGTTCTTGGTGTAAAGATTTTTAGTACTTTGTAGATTCTGGAAATTAGTGCTCTATCTGAAGTGTGAGTGGCAAAGACTTTCTCCCACTCTGAAGGCTCTCTCTTCACATTGCTGATTGTTTCCTTTGCTGAGAAAAAGCTTTTTAGTTTGACTCTATCCCAATCATTGATTCCAGCTTTTATTTCTTGCACTTTGGGAGTCATGTTAAGGAAATCTGGTCCTAGGCCAACATGATGAAGATTTGGACCTATTTTCTCTTCTATTAGGTGCAGAGTCTCTGGTCTAATTCCTAGGTCCTTGATCCACTTTGAGTTGAGTTTTGTACAGGGTGAGAGATATGGGTTTAGTTTCATTTTGCTGCAAATGGATTTCCAGTTTTCCCAGCACCATTGGATGAAGAGGCTATCTTTTCTCCATTGCATGTTTTTGCCTCCTTTGTCAAGTATGAGATACCTGTATTTATGTGGGTTTGTCTCTGTGTCCTCTATTCTGTACCATTGATCTACCTGTCTATTTTGGTACCAATACCATGCTGTTTTTGTTACTATTGCTCTGTAGTATAGTTGAAGGTCTGGTATTGTGATACCCCCTGCTTCACTCTTCTTGCTAAGGATTGCTTTAGCAATTCTGGGTCTCTTATTCCTCCAAATGAATTTCATGATTGCTTGCTCTATTTCTATGAGGTCCGTCATTGGGATTTGAATTGGAATTGCATTGAATTTGTATAGCGCTTTTGGAAGTATGGCCATTTTGCCAATATTAATTCTGCCTATCCAAGAACATGGGAGATCTTTCCATCTTCTCAGATTCTCTTTAACTTCTTTCTTTAGTGTTCTGTAGTTCTCATTGTAGAGGTCTTTCACTTCTTTTGTTAGATTGATTCCCAAGTTTTTTTTTTTTTTGAGGTTATTGTGAAAGGGGTAGTTTTCCTAATTTCTCTCTCAGAGGATGCATCACTTATGAATAAAAATGCATTAGATTTATGAGCATTAATTTTTTATCCTGCTACTTTACTGAATTCATTAATTCCACCAGAAGTTTTCTGGTGGAATTCTTAGGGTCTTCTAAATAGAGAATCATGTCATCAGCAAATAGGGATAGTTTGAGCTCTTCTATTCCTATTCATATTCCTCTAATTTCTTTGGTTTGTCTAATTGCTCTCGCTAGAGTTTCAAGAACAGTGTTGAATAGTAGTGGCAAAAGAGGGCATCCCTGCCTTGTTCCAGTTCTCAGGGGGAATGCTTTCAATTTTTCTCCATTTAGAATGATGTTAGCTGTGGGCTTAGCATAGATAGCCTTTACAATGTTAAGGAATGTCCCCACTATTCTATTTTTTCTAGTGTTTTGAGCATGAAGGAGTGCTGTATTTTATCAAATGCTTTCTCTGCATCTATTGAAATAATCATGTGGTTCTTGACCTTAAGTCTGTTGATGTGGTGAATTACATTGATTGATTTCCGGATGTTGAACCAACCTTGCATCCCTGGGATGAAACCCACTTGATCATGGTGCACTATCTTTTTAATATGCTTTTGTATGCGATTCGCTAAAATTTTGTTAAGAATTTTTGCATCAATGTTCATTAGAGATATGGGTCTGAAATTTTCTTTCCTTGATGTGTCCTTCTCTGGTTTTGGTATCAGGGTGATATTAGCTTCATAGAATGAGTTTGAAAGGGTTCCCTCCTCCTCTATTTCATGAAATACTTTGAGGAGTATTGGAATGAGCTCTTCTTTGAAGGTCTTGTAGAACTCGGCTGTGAATCCATCTGGTCCTGGACTTTTCTTTGTTGGTAGGGTTTTGATGACTTCTTCTATTTCATTGCTTGAAATTGATCTATTTAAGTTGTGTATGTCCTCCAGATTCAGTTTGGGTGGCTCATATGCCTGTAGGAACCTGTTGATGTCTTCCAGGTTTTCTATTTTGTTGGAGTATAAATTTTCAAAGTAGCTTCTTATTATGTTTTGTATTTCAGTTGTGTCTGTTGTAATATTTCCACTTTCATCACGAATTTTAGTAATTTGGAGTTTCTCTCTCCTTCTCTTTGTTAGCATGCCTAAGGGTTTATCAATTTTGTTTATTTTTTCAAAGAGCACCTTTTTGTTTTGTCAATTTTTTGAATTGTTTCTTTTGTTTCAATTTCATTGATTTCAGCCATGATTTTGATTATTTCCTGTCTTCTACTACTTTTGGTGATGATCTGTTCCTCTTTTTCTAGGGCTTTGAGCTGTAATGTAAGGTCATTGATTTGTTGACTTTTCATTCTTTTATTAAATGCACTCCAAGCAATGAATTTTCCTCTTAGCACTGCTTTCATAGTGTCCCAGAGATTTTAATATGTTGTATCTTTGTTCTCATTGACCTCTAAGAAGCTTTCAATTTCCCCCCTAATGTCTTCTGTTATCCATGCATCATTCAATAGCATGTTATTTAATCTCCAGGTCTTGGAGTAGTTTCTGTTTTTAACTTTATCATTGATATCTAATTTCATTCCATTATGATCTGATAGTATACAAGGTAGTATCTCTATGTTTTTGTATTTGTTAAGAGTAGCTTTGTGGCATAACATATGGTCTATTTTAGAGAAGGAGCCATGAGCTGCTGAGAAGAAAGTGTATTCGCTTTTTGATGGATGGAATATTCTATATATGTCTGTTAAGTCTAAATTAGCGATTGTGTCATTGAATCCTATGGTTTCTTTGTTCAATTTTTGCTTGGAAGATCTCTCCAACAGTGAGAGTGTTAAAGTCCCCCAGTGTTATTGTGTTTTGGTCTATTTGGCTCCTGAAGTTGAGAAGGATCTGATTGACGTACATGGATGCACCACTGTTTGGTGCATAAATATTTATGATTGTAATGTCTTGCTGATTTATGCTTCCTTAAGCAGTATGAAATGTCCATTTTTATCCCTTCTAACTTTGGCTTGAAGTCTGCTTTATCTTAAATGAGGATGGAAACCCCTGCTTTTTTACTCATACCATGTGCATGGTATGTTTTTTTTCCAACCTTTCACCTTTAGTCTTTAGGCATGTTTTTCTATGAGATGCATCTCTTGAAGGCAGCATATTGTTGGGTATTTCTTTTTAATCCAATCTGCCAGTCTATGTCTTTTGATTGATGAGTTTAGGCCATTTACATTCAGGGTTATTATTGAGATCTGACTTGTATTTCCTGCCATTTTAGCTTTTTTGGGGTTTTTAGCTTAACTTTGTTTCTCCTTTGATTGACTCTTTCTTTAGGGTAATTCCTCCCCATGTTGACTGAGATTGTTGTTTTTCATTTCTTCCTGTTTGAATATTTTGTTGAGAATGTTCTGTAGGGCAGGCTTTCTCTTTGTGAATTCTTTAAGCTTTTGTTTATCATGGAAGGATTTTATTTCGTCATCAAATCTGAAGGTAAGTTTTGCTGGGTATAAGATTCTTGGTTGGCATCCGTTTTCTTCCAGAGCTTGAAATATGTTGTTCCAGGCCCTTCTTGCTTTTAGGGTCTGGACTGAGAAATCTGCTGATATCCATATTGGTTTTTCCTTGTAGGTAATCTGATACTTTTCTCTCACAGCCTTTAACATTCTCTCTTTGTTTTGTATGTTAGGTATTTTCATTATAATGTGCCTTGGTGTGGATCTGTTGTAATTCTGTGTGTTTGGTGTCCTGTAAGCCTCTTGTAATTGATTTTGCATCTCATTCATCATATTTGGGAAATTTTCTGATAATATTTCCTTGAACAGATTATTCATACCCTTGGTTTCTATCTCTGTGCCTTCCTCAATCCCAGTAACTCTTAATTTTGGTCTTTTCATGATGTCCCATATTTCTTGGAGGTTTCGTTCATGATTGCTAACCATCTTCTCTGTTTGTTCGACTTTGTTTTCAAGATTAAATATTTTGTGTTCATTGTCTGAGGTTCTGTCTTCCAAGTGATCCATTCTATTAATTATGCTTTCTATTGAGTTTTAACTTGGTTGATTGTTTCCTTCATTTCCTTGTTTCCTTCAAGGATTTCTGTTTTTTTTTTTCTCAGAACTTCTATCTCTTTATTGAAATGATTTTTTGCTTTCTTCAATTGCTCTATTAGCTGAATATTCATAGCTTGAATCTGCTCTCTCGTCACATCATTCTCTTCTCAGATCATTTTAATTATGAACATTCTGAACTCCCTTTCTGTCATTCCTTCTACCATGCTGTCTTTGGGTTCTCTTGATATATCATCTAGGTTTGTTCGGGACACTTTCTTCCCGTGTTTTCTCATGGTGCTCGTGTATCTTCCCCTCTAGTAATGCGAATCCGAGGGATTGCGGTTTCCCTGTGAAGACTTAAAGTTTCCCTGCAGATTTCCAGTAACTCACCCGATGTTTGAGAGGTGCTTGATCAAACGGTGACCCAAGAAAGGTGCTGTCCCACTACCTCCAGGTTGGGAATGATCAATGCTTCTGGGCAGAGGCAGCCTGGTGTTGATAGACAAACAGATACAGCAAGGTGCTTGACCCTGGGCCAGGGTGTGGACCTGGGCACTAGACCAAGTTGGGGTGGGGGCACAGAACTGTGCTCAGTGATGGGGACACTGGGCTTGAGAGCCCAGGCAGGCCTGAACTCCTCGCTGAGGGCCCAGGCGGTGGTAGGTGGTTGCTCTCTCCCGGGGACACTATAAAATGGCGCCAAAGGCCCTAAACTCCCTTCCAGAGCCAACGACTCCTGCAGCTCCAGGCCAGACCTCCCAGGAGCCGCGACGCAGTGCCTCAGAAGACAGGACCTCAGTCCCGAGGACTCAGGCAGCCGGAGGTGGTCACCTACTAACAATATTTAAGTAGTAAGTTTTATTTTGTATGGTTGTGATCATAATAAAAATTTCAAATAATACATAAAAGATAAACAGAATTGCACAAATTTTGAAAGCTACTTTTAAAATGCAATGGTCTTTGTCCTAGAAATAAGATCAGTTTCATCAGTGTAGAGATGATGGGCATGGATGTAATCCAAGCTACCAGGAATTTGGAGGGAAATGATCCAAGGTCATCCTCAAAACCTTAACGAGAACCTCAGAATAAAAATAAAAAGGAGCTGGAGTTGTACCTTTGTATTAGTACATCCCTGGATTTAACATACACACACACATACACACACACACACACACACACACACACAATTTCCACTATATGTACATAGGTAGAATGAACCAATACAGACAAAAATATACAAGTTGTAAACAAAACAAGGATAATATTTATACAGGCAAGTACAAGTATATATATAATTTTATTGGATCAGGCATATCTTAACTTCACCTTAAATTGTCCTAACTTGTGAAATATTGGAAATTGCCATAAAATCATAAAATATAGTTAAAAAAGTAAAAATGTAATTAACTGATGTGAGGAAACCTCTACTACAACCTGAAATATATCCTATAAAATGAAAACACAGAAAAGAAAAAAAGAAAAAGGAAATTTAAGCAACAAAATTCTGAATAACCATGGATATATTATTTTACAAAACCTTTTATAAAACTACAATTTTCACTTATGACTATATACCCTAAGTAAACAGCCATTGTGAATCTCTGACATTCATTATATGGCAGAAAAATTACACAGAATATCCATTATAAGTATTCATAATGAACTCTGTAAGGGAATTTCAATGAATAAATATATAAGTGATATTAGAGAAACTGCTTTATGATACTATTATATTGCAATGGCTTCACCTAGAGGTTTCCAGAAATGTGCATGGATGTCTGAGACACAGCCCCCACCCCAAATAATGGAAATGCTGTCACATCATGCTGATCCTCATAAGCAAAAGGGACCGTTTGGGCTGTTAATTTGAACATACTGGAACATCACTGCAGAAGAAGGAGAAGACTAAAGAAGTTGAAAGCATGCTAAACATATGACAGTACATGTCCTCTAGAATAGCAAAAGAAATAAACCTACGCTTTTGGAAAGCCATTTCTGTGGCATAATAACTTCACCATCATTTGGAAGTTTGGCTTCCTCCTTGACCTTTGGATCTCAACTGTGTCCTCTGCTTCATGTTTCTACCCATCCGGGTACATGGATCAGGGCTCTCTCCTTTGCTCCAGAGAAAGGTGTCCAAATACAGCTTAAAAACAATAAGATGTGTTAATTAGAAAATGAGATGACTGTTTGTTGGGATTCTCTCTGTGAGTACTGATGCTTCTATTCTGGTAGCTGAAAAGGGAAGAAATTGAACTTTGTCATTGTTGGGAACATGAAATGGAGAGAGACTTATGTTGCCTATGAGAGGTTCTCAGGGCTCAGCACACTGAACCTGGATATTGTAGTTGGCACACTAACCACACCTAGCCCCATCACTATGGTAATCTAGCCCCCTTTTCACCCTCAGCATATTCCTTTCCTTTTGTTTTTCTGCCAGTGACCTTTTATCCCATTGGTTATGATTCCTGCACATGTTACAAGCCCATTGGGTCATACAACTCTCAGACATATTCTTCCCAGCAACTGCTTAACAATATAAGCCTTCCTGTGTAACAATAAAGTAGATCAAGTTCTCTGAAACTGGTCTCCAGAGGTCTTTCCTGACTCCATCACCACACCCTCCTCAGCTATTCAGTGAGCCCTGGCTGGGCTGGGTAACCCGCATGACATGTAGGTCACATCATTCTATATCACTGAATTACTGAAAGTACCACTAGTCTAAAATGAAGAGTATATATCACCTCCAGAAAAGGAGAGATTAAGGACTAAAAAAAATGGCATTAATGTTTTCTTCTCTGTAACAAAAACTGGCCAAATCCTTTTTCTAGAAAGCAAAAATCCGAAACTCATACATGAAGAACCAGAAGCTCCCAGAAGATACTCTGCAAGGGAAGGGAATTATACAGTCAGGAATTCTGAAGGGAACTCTGCTGACCCAGGAAGATCAGGTTTCTGTAGTTCTCTAACATCACATCTCTGTGTAAATTTTGCTGAGCAGGCTCCAGGCATTCCCATTCTTCTTCAGAGAAATCAATAGCCACATCCCAGAATGTCAAGCATTCCTGTAATAAGAATAGGTAAATTCATAGCACATTGACTATTTTATCATTCACAGAGCTTGCAAGTTGACTAAAGATGAAATGAGTTAGTAGAACTGGCTCTCAAGTAGGTGACTTTAATTATTCAAGAAAAGACTTGGTAATACAGTGATATTCTGTATTATCTAACTCTGAGGGAAGAGTGTTATAAGTCCACAAAAAAGTGTATACACTCCACTGTTACAAAATAAAATGTAAAGTTGAGGTATTAACAAGAATATGCATTTTGTGATTTAATATATAAGATAAATTGTCTATTTCTCAGACAAGAAAGTTATGGTGAGTAAGAAGGGTGATTCTCAAATTTTAAAAGTACAACCATGAATCAGAAATTTACTAAATGTAGACTGTGGTTCAGTAGTTTTGGGATGGGACCCAGTTTTATGAATATGTAGCAGTAATTCCTATCTAGTGATCCAAATGCCAGTGGACCAAGAGAAACACTTGAATGACAATGGGGTAGACCACCATCAATCAAATCATTGATGAATTTGAGTACAAATATTTAAGGGATTTAAATACTATCCATGTGAACTATTAACTTTCTGAAAACAAACATTTTTTAAAGTACCCATTCATTACTAGGGGGAAAGGACAATTAAAATACTGTCAGTAAGGAGTTTAATTCAGTCATTAAAAATAAAATAATGTCATTTGCAGGAAAATGCAACTATAGATCATTATATTAAGCAAAATAAGAAACTTAGAAGGTAGTCATATGTTTTCTCTTCCATGTGGAGGGTACAGAGAAAAAAGGAAACAAAAGGTTGTAGGATCTATGAAAATCAAAGGGGACTCCAGAGGAAAGAGACCAAGTGTGAGAAGTGGGGAGGGTGGGGCAAATGCTGGGAGTGGTGTGAGCCAAATTATATTATATTCTGTGCCTGTATTAAATTGTAACAACAAATTCCATCATTATGTAGAACTATAATGCACCATTTAAAAAATGTGGAAAAGAATACCAAGTCAGTTTTAAACATTGCATAGGGAAAATTGTTAATAATCCTGTGAATTAAAAAGAGAACATTGATATTTGGGGATTTATGGCAGAAACTCAAAATTGAAGGATTTGTTGTCAGCCTTGTGAGCAGGTATAGAGAGATCAGGGTCTAAGTTTTGAGATCCTGACCTCATATTGTGGAAGAATAAAAGATAATGAATGAAACCTGGTGAGAAAGGGAAAACTGATGTCTTTTGTCAATGAAGTGCCTCCTACACAGGAACCACATCCACCAAGTTGGCTTCTCCAGGATAACTTTTTGTGTTCTCTGCAAAACTGTGGAGACTTAGAGCGCTACACCCATGCTGCATCAAAACAGGGTCTAGAATAGGAATGACAGATTAAGAAAAACACAGAGACAAAGACATTTTTAAGCAAAGCTGGGGTCAGGAGGGACACTGCCCTCTGATGGAGGAAGAGTGACCCAGAAATAGCTCAGCATGCTTATTATGCAGGGTCTCATTATCATCTCCACACTAGAGATGCCCAGTGATAGCTCTTTGTAGGGAGAGAGTGCCCAGAGATTGCAGCTGCTGGCTGATCTCCCACCCCAAGTCCAGAGGGGTCAAAGGGCTGTAATGCCATAGCAGTGAACTGAGATCAGCTGCATCTGGAACTAATTTTAGGCTGGACACAGTCCCTCCACAAAGTCCCTCATGCCTCTAGAGCCCTGGCAGACAAAGTTCTATGCAACTGTACAATGGCCCCTCCTTTCTGACTGCAGGTTTGATTGTGCAGTTCCCACCCATAATCCATGACTGGGGAGAATATAAGGCCCCACACAAGCATAGAGTGCCAGGAGGTGCAATCCAAACCCTGTGTGAATGATGTCAGAATCACACACTCTTGACTTCAGCTCTTATCAGCCAGTTTTTTCTCATAAGGGACATTTGCATTTTGGCACAGTTTCACTCTGACCTGTGGGATCTGGCAGAGTTTTCTTTCCGTTTCTTTAGTGTGCTACTTCTTTATCATCCTTCTAGACATGGAGTCACAAGCGTGTGTGTCATATTACAACTCAGTTTTTCAAGCAAGCCAGCTGTGGCCTCAGCACAGAAGAACTGCAAAAGTCAGCCAGGCTATGCTAGGAAGGAGGAAGTCAGGTGAGACTGGTGGCAGCATGACCAGGATTTCTGATACTCTCTCTCAGTCTATTTCATCAAACCAAACAAAAGATCCCACAGAAGGAATACAATTATTAAACATTTTTAAAATGTGAGTTATATAGCAGTAATTTTTTTTTAAAGAGTTAAAAGCAAGAAAACACATTTTAGATAGCTCCAATGAGTAGTCTGCTTCACCCACATTTCAAAAAGAAAATGTGTTTGCGGAGAAATAAACATGTTCACAAGCTATGGAGCCAAACTGATGGATGATATGTAGCTCCATAACAAATCAGTATCTGGAGATGAGGCTTGGAAATCTAAGGATTTAACCCTGGGAACTCAACATCGGCTCCTGTCCTCTAAGAGTTTTACATAAGAAAATGAAGCAAGTCTAAAAAAGAGGTTGATAATTCAGCTCCATTAAAATGTAGAGAAGTCCAGAAAAAATGTAACATGGAATGAAGAGAGACTACACTACCTGAGAACTTATTAGTATGAAAGAAATATAAATGGAAATGTAAGTAAAATATGTGAAACAGAAATAAGTATGAACACACTAATTAAATGTAATAAAATGATGAAAAATTATTTTTTGATTAAAAACCACATAAGAAAAATGTTCAATATTGTTGTGGGCCAGACTGCATGTGTCTTGACCAAACAGACTCCACTTTACACTGAGGTTCCATTTTGTATAAGACAAGCCCCCTACAGTTGAAAGTCCACACCTGCATCTCCCACATCCTGCTTCTCATGCTTAGTACCTCCTGTTTGGCAGCACATATTGTAAGAAAAAGAAAAAAAAAGTTTTTCAGTATGTTATATTTTATTCCTATGAATGTACCCTGACTTGGGTTACTTTAACTCACTTTACCTATGGTTTTGTGCTATAAAAGACATGCTTTAACCCTGATGGGGTCAGAGATGAATTAGTCATTGCCCTTTAGCTGCCAGCAATAAAGTTCTTTGTCCTGCTTCAAGACTGACTTGGTGAATTATTTCTAACACACCACAACATTTGGAGGCCCAGTGAGATCACTGGAGTCAGGGCTGTGGCTCTTGGACATGTGGAGATGCTGGAACCTCAGATGCAGAGAGGAGTGCCCTTCCTCTCAAGTTGTGAGAGCTGTCTTGTGAGGGTCTGGATGCCCTGCAGTGACCAATTGGAGCCCTGCCATACAAGAGGACCTAGAACTGTGTTTGGAGGTACTTCATTTTTTCCTTTCTGTTTGATGGATAACAGGGTATCTGATGAGACCCTGGGCTTGACCTAAAAGTCTGATAAAAAGACTGTGACATGGTCTGCAAGGAGTATCCATCTCTTATTTTGTTTGTGTCTGTCTCCTTCTGTCACTGACTGTCATCTGACTGTTCATCCCAATACACACTTTCCTTTTATTTTGATTTTAATTGTTGGCCTTGTCATGGGATCTAATCAGTCTTGACAATTGATTCCACTAGAATGTATGTTAAAAAATTTCTCATCTGGGTTCCACAATGATTACAGGGTATGCCTGACACTAGGACCTCCAGACCCTATGAATTGAAATGGCCCACATTTGATGTGGGACAGCTGAGTTGGGGGTCAGTGGAACCCCCATGCCATCCAAAGGGTTTGCTGGCCATCCTGAACTGTTCCCATATGTAGAAAAATGGCTGGACTTGGTTCTAAATCCTCCACCATGGTTGCAGAGGTGTACCAACAGGTGAGTCAGTAGACCAAGATTCTGGTACTACAAGGTGGTGGGGGTTCCCAGGGTGTCCAAACATGAGATAAAATGGGAGGCACAGATCAGCAAGCGCCTCTGTGATATCCATCAGCCCCTGTCCTGCCCCCTCAGGTGAGGACAAGAATTTGCTGCCCCCATATAATTCTCATGGGCCCCCAAACCCTGCCCATTCCCAAGTTCCCTCCCCTGGATCTGTTACATCATCTTCTTCCTCTTCTGGAAGGGATAGATCCTGTCACCTGTTAGGTATGCTATGTCTCCCTTTTCTGAGAGGAATGAGCCCTTGTCCCTCCTAATCTCTTCTTGCCTCCAATCCCATGACCCCCCTCAGGTCACTCTCTTGCTGCCTCTTTGCAAAGTTCCTTCAGGGAGGGATGGGGCTGCAACCCATGTCTATATTCCCTTCACAACTTCTGACATGTAAAATTGGAAAAATCAAAATCCTCCTTTCTCTGAGTGCTGAGAAGTCCTCACTTCTCTCCTCGAGTCTATGTTTTTGCATTCATTGCCCCACCTGGGATGATTGCCAACAACTCTTGTTAACTCTTTCGACCTCTGATGTGTGGGACTGCAGCAGGACAGAGACCAGGAAGGCTTTTCTCGAGGCTGTTGGTTGACTGACACTGAGGGATAACAATTGCTAGAGGATGCCCTTCCTGATACCCGTCCTGATTGGGACCCTAACTCTGATGTGGGCCAGGCACACTTGGATTCCTATCACCAGCACCTAGTGGTAGGGGTAAAAGAGGCAGCTCAAAAGCCCATCAATTTGTCCAAAATCACTGAGGTACTCCAGGGCTCCAAAAAGGCTCTTGGTCTATTTCTTGAAAGGTTGTGAGATACTTTCAGGACACAGGCTCTTTTTGACCTGGAGGCACCAGAAAATGCTCAGGCCATAAATTTGGATTTTTTTCCTCTAAGTCAGCCCCAGATATTCACAGATAACTCCAAAAGCATGAAGGACTGGCAGGCATCAACATTTTCAACTACTTGAGTTGGCCCAGAAGGTTTTTAACAACCATGATAGCTCAACTGATAAAGCTGCAAAATGCCAGGCTAAAATCCTGGTGACCACCATCCAAGAGACCAGAAAAATCAGTTCAGAGTCAGATCAAAGGCACAGAAACCTAAAAGGAAAGAAAACCCTATTAGCCAAAAACCAGTGTGGCTGGTGTAAAGAACATGGACACTGGAAAAAGGACTGTCCTAAATTGAGGACAAAAAGGGAACAAGACGGAGCCCAGCCTGTTCTCACCACAGCCTCCCCCTCTGATTTAGAGACTGATGAATGAAGGGGCTCAGTATCTCTCAGCCCCCATGAGCCCACTGTAATTGCCAAGATAGGGGGCCAAAATGTTAATCTTATAGTTGATAGTAGAGCAGAATATTCCATCTCCCCTCTCCCTTGAGTCCCATAGACCCTGACAAAAATGTCACCTTACAAGGTGCAACAGGAAACATCAAACATTATCCAATGACCACCAAAAGGACTGTACACCTATGAAAATAGGTGATGACACATTCCTTCCTTGTTGTCCCTGACAGCCCATTTCCCCTTCTAGCATATGACCTGCCCTGAAAACTGGGTTCCCTTATCTCATTTTCTCCCACAGGCACAACCCTTTCTCTTGGACTAGCCTACCAGCTGTTAAGTGACTACAGCTTGCTAATGAACTTACTTCCCAACCTAAAGGAAACCACTCTTCTGAAGATATTGAACTATTGAACCAATGGAAATAAAAATTTTCTGAGGTATGGGCTGAACAAGGACAAACTGGTCTGGCTCAACATCACCCTCCAATAGTCATACAACTTTTATCTTCAGTACAGCCAGTTAGAGTAAAACAATACTCCATGAATCTCCAGACACACAAAAAGATATCTCCTTACATATGCCAGCTCCTGCTAATCTGCCTGGAACATCCCATTCCTGCCCATAAAGAAGGCAGGAGGAAGTGAGTATCAAGTGATACAGGATCTCCGAGAGGTAAACAAGTAACTTGAGACTATTCATTCTACTGTGCCCAACCCCTATGTAATTTTAAGCCTATTTCCCCCCAAACACGAGTTTATTCTATTTTAGATTTTGAGGATGGCTTCTTCACTATACCTTTGGCACCCATTAGCCAACCTGTATTTGATTTTGAATGAACAGACCCAGAAAATGAGCCACTATTCAACTGATGTGGACTTGCCTACCTCAAGGGTTCAAAAATTCACCCACTCTGCTTGGTGAGGCTCTACAAAAGGACTTACAAAGTTCCAGACTAACTCATCCTGAGCTAATTTTGTTGCAGTATGTAGATGATTTGTTGCTGGCTGCAGGAACTTACAAGGACTGTCTAGGGACACTGCAGATCACTTAAAATGCTTCCAAGACTGGGGGTACTGGGCATTTGCCAAGAAATCTCAATTATGC
>JAJEJO010003512.1:141787-168853 GCA_020662805.1 Glaucomys volans
ATGTAGATGATTTGTTGCTGGCTGCAGGAACTTACAAGGACTGACTAGGGACACTGCAGATCACTTAAAATGCCTCCAAGACTGGGGGTACTGGGCATTTGCCAAGAAATCTCAATTATGCCATCCCTCAGTAACTTATTTAGGTTACACAACAGAAAAAGGGAAGAGAAAATTGTCAGGATCCTGAAAATAGGCCATTATTCAGATACCCAGTCCCACCACTAAACAACAGGTCTGCGAATTCCTATGAATGCCAGAATACTACAGGCTGTGGTTTTGTCTCCTCGGAATTGGCAAAACCTTTGTTTGAGGCCATAGCAGGAACTGGTCCTCTAAAATGGACAAAGAACAACAGGTTTTTCAGGCCATCAAGGTGTCCCTAGCACAGGTCCCTGCCTTGGCCCTGCCCAACATCACTAAGCCCTTCAATCTGTGGCAGAAAACTGAAGAGTTGTCAAGGGGGTCCTCACTCAGGATTTAGGACCTTGGAAAAGACTGGGCTTACCTGTCTGTAAGGAGGTTAGACCCAGTAGCATCTGGAGAGTCTCCTGTTTATGTATCATAGTGGTCACTGCCCTTCTACTTAAGGAAGCTTTTAAGTTAATTTTGGGATGATCCCCCACAGTGATCACCCACACCTTGTAGAGAACCTTTTAAATGGTGCACCAGACAGATGGATGACTCATAGCCATACTATCCAATACCAGAGTCTTTTGCTTGACCACCCTCAGCTCACCTTGCCCTGGTGTGGGCTCTTAATCCTGCATCACTGATGCCAGAAGATGACCCACATAAGCCCATCTAACTGTGAGGAAGTACTTGACCAGGTGAGCTCAGGAAAGGCCAACTTGACCGATGTCCCTTTGACTGGGGCTGAAGTTGTGCTCATGGATGGTAGCAGCTAGGTCATAAATGGGACGTGAAGGGCTGGAGCCATGGTCAAAACAGAAATAGAAGTCATTTCAGCTCAAGCACTACCAGTAGGCACCTCAGCACAGAAAGCAGAACTGATTGCCCTGACGTAGGTTTTAAGGTGGGCAAAGGTAAGAAAGTCAACATTTACATGGACAGCTGGTAAGCTTTTTCTACTTTATATGTACATAGAGCCATTTGCAAGGAGAAGGGGTTACTAACTGCTGAGGGAAAGTCCATAAAAAATAAAGATGAGATATTAACCCTTCTTGAGGCAGTTTGGATACCTAAACAGATGACCATCATACACTGCTGGGATCACCAAACAGGAGACTCTCCAGTCATCTGGGGCAGCAATTTTGCAGATGAGATGGCTTACCAAGTGGCCCAAGAATCTGAGCCAGTCACCAAACTAGCTCTGACCTCATACCCTAGGATTAACTTTCATCCCCTTCCACACTATCTCCAAGAATAAGAGAAGGCTAAATAAAAGTGGGGGGGAATTAGAAGGCCAGTGGACTTTGCCTGATTCCAGACTAATGGTGCCCTGGACCCTAGGTAAATCATTAATATAAGATTTGCATGCCACTACCCATTGGGGAAAGAAAAAAATAACTGATTTTCTGTCTAAGACCTACTACATTGGAGGACTGAAACAAGCAGCTCAAGACATCTCTGAGTGATGTATAGCCTGCCAACAGGTAAATGCTAAACAAGAAAGGTGGATACACCCTTGGGCCCCAAATTGGGGCACACTGCCTGGAGATCATTGGGAAATTGACTTCACCAAGGTAAAGCCTCCTTACAGTGCTTAGAAATATCTCCTGGTTTTTATAGATACTTTCTCAGGCTGGCCAGAAGCATACCCTACTAAAAATAAAACTGCTTGGACTGTCAAAAATGTCTTCTTAATGAAATTATACCTCACTATGGACTGCCAGCTGCCATAGGGTCAGGTAACAGACTGATATTTACTGCAGCCATAGCACAGGGAATGTCAAAGCCTTAAACATAAACTAGAAACTTCATTGCACTTACCAACCACAAAGCTCTGGACAAGTCAAGCACATGAACTGGACCTTAAAGAATACCATCAGTAAATTTGTTTTAGAAACCAGTGCTGGGTAGCTAACACTTTTGTCTGTTGCTCTTTTGTGGGCCAGATGCACCCCTTACAATATCATATATGAAAGACCTCCTCCCTTGCTTCCTTGGGTAACAGATGTTCATTTGACTGAGATTAGCAATCAATCTCTCATAAACTAGCTTAAGTCTCTCCAACAGATTCAACTTGAAGTTCACAAATTCCTTTGAGAGAATCAGCCCTGAGAGACCAATAAATTCCAACACTGATTCCAGCCAGGAGACTATGTCTATGTCAAATTGTTCCAGAAAGAAGGCCTAACACCCAGCTGGAGGGCATCCTACTCAGTCATTCTGACTACCCGTATGACCATAAAGGTAGATCAACTCACAGTGTGGATTCATCACACCCAAGTCAAGACAGGAAATGTTTCATTTGTAGAAAAACGGACAGCCCAATCACCCTCTAACAACTAAACAATTGTTTTTTTAAAATTTTTGATTCATTGTACACAAATGGGGTACAGCTATCATTTCTCTGGTTGTACACGAAGTAGAGTCACACCATTTGCATAATCATACATGGACATAGGGTAATAATGTTTGTCTCATTCTATTATTTTTTCTTCTCCCCATCCCCCTCTACCCCTCATTTTCCTCTATACAATCCATCCTTCTTTCATTCTTGTCCCCCTCCCACCAAAAATTGTTAATTTTGTTTTTTATCTTGTTTGGACTATGTTGTAAGTCCCAAGCTGCTGAACCTCCTAGATAGAATTTCACCATCTCTTCAAGTGAGAGGATTCTAGCTTGACCTGATGGAAGGGTTTACAGGGCAGGCCAAACCAACCTAGATAAACATTTGCTAGCAGTAAACTCCAGCTTGAACCCAGAGTTCAAGTCCTATCCCTAGTGGTCAAGATTCATTGACATCTACAGGTGTCCCAGTGACCCACCCCAAAGTGATTGGAAAAGAAAAATTGTAATAGACAGGTCAATGACCATTATTATTGTCCCCACTGGCCATGTGTCACCATAGCTACCCATACTAAGGGAACTAATGACACCATTTGAATCTCACTCTGGAGGAAAGCACCCCCTAACTTGAGGGAATCCACTCTAAAGATTAGAATCATGCAACCCATCCATTTCAAAATCCAAACTTGTACTCCTGGGGAATCCATTTCAAACTCATACATGACAAAGGAAGTATCCTAACCATCCATGGAAAAGAGTGGAAATACCCACTAAGCCCTGGGCCAGGGGGTCTCTAGCAGAATTACGAGACCCTTTTTGCTATAGTCATGGCCACAGAGCCCCAGTGGTGGCAAATCATATTCACTGGTCTCCACCAGGTCACCCAAGGAATCTCTGGGAACTCAATCTGTTCCCCATGCTGCAAGCAGTTCACTGGGTCATTAGCCAATCCTGCCTGGACTGGCAAATGACTGTTGGCTGTGTCTCAACCTCCCTGACTATGTAGGGTTGGGTTCCATACGAGAGCCTCTAACAGGCTAATGTTTCTGTTCATGTTAACTCAGTGCCAAAACTTACCCTAGGTGATGTATCAGGAAACATAACCTGCCTGTCTTCCCTGGCATTGAAAATGTGCTGTTCAATTTCCCCACTGATGCTTGCTCTTATAATATCACAGGAAATCCTAGTTTACCCTATTTTGCGCCCAATAAGATCTGGTTTGCTTGTGACACTGAACTGGCCCACTGCACCTCTGCAAACCATTTCCCAAAGTATCTATATTATTGTACATGTACTGCCCCAGATCTATGCCAACAGTGGGCCAGAGGGAACTAATCTCCTTTCAACTGGAGATTTTCAAGTTCAACATCACCAAGTCAAAAGGGCAGTTGCCCTCCTCATTCCAGTCCTAGTGGGAGTGAATGTGGTAGGAGGTGAGTTCCCACTGCACTAATTAAAGGATAACAAGGACTCACCTCCCTAACCCAAGAAGTAGATGAAGACCTAGGTCATTTAGAACAAGCTATTAACCTCCTATATGACCAAGATCAACCTCTGACTGAAGTAGTACTTCAAGCAAGGAGGGGATCCTACTCAGACATCCTGACTACACCTCTTTTTCACATTCCAGGGGAGGCTCTGTGTGGCCCTGGGAGAGACCTGTTGCTTTTATGCTAATAAGTCTGGGTTCATCAAAATTTCCCTTCCCAAGAAGGTAAGGAAAAACATTCAAAGATGAAATCGAGAGTTAGAACAAAATGAATCTTGGTTCCAAAGGTGGTTTGAATGGAATCCCTGGCTAACTGCCCTCCTCACTGGCCTAGCTGGACCCATAGCACTGATGTTTATAGATTACTTATTGGCCCTTGTATTTTAAACTCGCTTGTCAAATTTACCAAACAAGCATTTCTTCAGTCATGTTAATATATATTCATGGCCTTTACAACTCCCTCATTTAGAAGGTGAATTAAGGGTTTGATTGTTTCTAGAAAAAGGGGGAATATTGTGGGCCAGACTACATATGTCTTGGCCAAACAGACTCCATTTTACACTGAGTCTCCATTTTGTATAAGAAGAGCCCCCTCCCATTCAAAAGTCAACACTGCATCTCCCACATCCTGCTTCTCATGCCTCGTATATCCTGTTTGGCAGCACATAATGTAAGAAAAGAAAAGGAAGCCAGGCACAAAGGCACACACCTGTAATCCCAATGGCTTGGGAGGCTGCGGCAGGAGGATCTGGAGTTCAAAGCCAGCCTTAGCGAAAGTGAGGAATGAAGCAACTGAGACCCTTTCTCTAAATAACATACAAAATAGGGCTGTGGATGTGGCTCAGGGGCCAAGTGCCCCTGAGTTCAATCCCTTATGCCAAAAAAGAAAAAAAAAAGAAAAAGAAAAAGTTTCTCGATATGTGATCTTTTATTCCTGTGCCATATACCCTGATGGGTTATTTTGACCTACTTTACTTATGGTTTTGGGCCATAAAAGACATACTTTAACCCTGGTGGGGATGAAGGGTGCAGGGATGAATTAGTCATTGCCCTTCATCGACCAGCAATAAAGTTTCTAGTCTTGCTTCAAGACTGACTTAGTGAATTATTTTTAAAGTGCCACAACAGTGTCATAGGTAATCAATAAAAGTAATGTAAAATGACATCAAAATAAGCAAGGCTAAATGGTCAGAAGGAACAAACACACATGCATGAATGTCCCGATGGTTGACATATTCCACTGACATTTACTAGTAAATATGAATTTATGCATAATATACAGCACACTGTTTTTCCCCATTGTGTAAAATATTCATGAAGCATTAATATTTGGGGCCAAATAAAAATAATGCTGTCAACATCATTAAAAAACAAACTTGAGCCAGGCACAGTGGTGCATACCTGTAATCCCAGTGGCTCATGATGCTGAGGCAGGTGGATCCAGAGTTTGAAACCAGCTTCAGCAACAGTGAGATGCTAAGCAACTCGGTGAGACCCTGTCTCTAAGTAAAATACAAAATAGGGCTGGGGATGTGGCTCAGCACTTGAGTGCCCCTGAGTTCAACCCCCAGTACCAAAAAAAAAAAAAAAAAACACAAACCAAGCTCCATAGGAGTGCAATGAGTGAATCAATTGGGTACAAAGGAGCCCCAGACAGCAGCACAGAAGCAAGTGTTCAAAAAACCAAGGCAAAGAAATGGTTAAAACAAACAAAAAATGAAAAGAAAAAAGTTTTTAAGATAATTTTTTTTTTTTTTTTTTTTTTTTTTAGGTGTGGGAGTTTTATTAGACCTTTTGGTCTTTCTTGCTTGTCTGGAGGAGGCATGCTGGTATGGTCAGGCCTCTAAGCACACAGGGTTTCTGACTTGCAGGCGGGTATGCTGGGGCTCCGTGCTCGCAACATCCACAGATCTGCTTGAACTTCTGATTTGAACCTGGATCCAGTTGATACCGTTGCATATCAGTGACAAGTTCTGCTTCCTCCGGTGTTGAAGTATAACACCAGAGAAGCACGCCAAGGCAAGCATTTTAAGCAGGTTTTATTTAAAAGTAGTAATCCAAACTTCTCCCAAGTTGGAGAAGGGGGGCCATGGCTGGCTGATGTTCTGGAATCCCCTAAGATAATTTTAATGGAATAAAAATGGTAATGACAAGTTATGGAAAACTCAGAAGTAATGCAACCAAGCAAAACAAGCACTCTTGAGAAAGAAATGATAAAATTATGGGGGGTTCTAAAAGAGTCATAGAACTTTCCTCATGTCTGTGTGCAGAAGATGAGATCAGTGAGATACACCATAATAGCCAAAACTCTAAAGGGAACCTAGAGGGGTGTAGGTTCTCATTATTTAAACATAGCATTGCTATTGTGTGTGTGTGTGTGTGTGTGTGTGTGTGTGTGTGTGTGTGTGGTGCTGGGGATTCATAGCATTGCTTTTTAGAAAGAATTACCTTGGCTTCTTCAGAGCGTTTTGCTCCATTCACATACATTGTCAAATGATAATTAGCAATCTTAAATCATAAAATAAAAGTTTCAAATATGTGGGCAGAGTTCTATTGCACCAATATTTAATGAAAAGAGACAACAGTAAAAATCATAAGAGGAGGCTATTGTATTCACAGTTCACAAGGAAACTGATACATTAGGATACATGTATTCCCAAGCTTGGGGAGCACTCTAGCTGTGAAGCTGCAGGCCTGAAAGGGTCATTCCTAAGTAGTGAGGGAGGACATCCTGACAGCAAAGGAAAAATTTCTGTGAAGTTGGTACACCCTGTGACCCTTTTTCACAGTGTGGAAATGCTCCCTCTTCCAGGGTCACAATTCTCACCAGTGAACAACACATAGCTAGAGTTGCATGTCTTTACGGGTGGAGTAAAATCCAAAGCATGTGGACGATGCATTGCTAATGATCAAATCAGAGTAATAAACACTTCCATCTCCTCAATATTAATCATTTCTTTGTACCAGGAACTTTTGTTAAGTAAGAAATTCTTTTTTTAAATTTTTTTTAATTTACTTATTGATTCATTGAACACAAATGGAGTACAGCTCTTGTTTCACTGGTTGTACACAAATAGAGTCACACCATCTGTGCGTTCATGCATGTACACAGGGCAATGGTATCTGTCACAATTTCTGTTACTATTTTTACCCCCCCACCCCAACCCCACCCCTCCCTTCCCTCTATGCTATCTATCCTTCCTCTCTTCTTGCCACCCTTCCCCCCCCCGGCATTATGCATCATCATTCATTTATCAGAGAGACCATTCGGCCTTTGGATTTTTGGGATTGACTGATCTCACTTAGCATAACAGTCTCCAACATCATCCATTTACCTACAAATGCCATAATTTTATTCTTCTTTATGGTTGAGTAATATTCCATTGTGTATATATACCACGGTTTCTTTATCCATTCATCTACTGAAGGGCATCTAGGTTGATTCCATAATCTAGCTACTGTGAATTGAGCAGCTATGAACATTGATGTGGCTGCATCACTGTAGCAATCTGATTTTAAGTCCTTTGGGTATAGGCCAAGGAGTGGGATAGCTGGGTCAAATGGTGGATCCATTCCAAGTTTACTAAGGAATCTCCACACTGCTTTCCAGAGTGGCTGCACCAACTTGCACTCCCACCAGCAATATATGAGTGTACCCTTTTCCTCACATCTTCGCCAACACCTATTGTTGCCTGTGTTCTTAATAAAAGACATTCTAATTGGGGTAAGATGAAATCTTAAGGTGGTTTTGATTTGCATTTCTCTTATAATGAGGGATGTTGAACATTTTTTCATAAATCTGTTGATTGCTTGTAGATCTTCCTCTGTAAAGTGTCTGTTCATTTCCTTGGTCCATTTATTGATTGGGTTATTAGTGTTCTTGGTGTAAAGATTTTTGAGTACTTGGTAGATTCTGGAGATTAGTGCTCTATCTGAAGTGTGTGTGGCAAAGATTTTCTCCCACTCTGAAGGCTCTCTCTTCACATTGCTGATTGTTTCCTTTGCTGAGAAAAAACTTTTTAGTTTGACTCTATCCCAATCATTGATTCGTGCTTTTATTTCTTGAGCTTTGGGAGTCATGTTAAGGAAATCTGGTCCTAGGCCAACATGATGAAGATTTGGACCTATTTTCTCTTCTATTAGGTGCAGAGTCTCTGGTCTGATTTCTAGGTCCTTGATCCACTTTGAGTTGAGTTTTGTACAGGGTGAGAGATATGGGTTTAGTTTCATTTTGCTGCATATGGATTTCCAGTTTTCCCAGCACCATTTGTTGAAGAGGCTGTCTTTTCTCCATTGCATGTTTTTGCCTCCTTTGTCAAGTATGAGATACCTGTATTTATGTGGGTTTGTCTCTATGTCCTCTATTCTGTACCATTGATCTACCTGTCTATTTTGGTACCAATACCATGCTGTTTTTGTTACTATTGCTCTGTAGTATAGTTGAACGTCTGGTATTGTGAAATCCCCTGCTTCGCTCTTCTTGCTAAGGATTGCTTTAGCAATTCTGGGTCTCTTATTCCTCCAAATGAATTTCATGATTGCTTGCTCTATTTCTATGAGGTCCGTCATTGGGATTTGAATTGGAATTGCATTGAATTGGTATAGCATTTTTGGAAGTATGGCCATTTTGACAATATTAATTCTGCCTATCCAAGAACATGGGAGATCTTTCCATCTTTTCAGATGCTCTTTAACGTCTTTCTTTAGTGTTCTGTAGTTCTCATTGTAGAGGTCTTTCACTTCTTTTGTTAGATTGATTCCCAAGTATTTTATATTTTTTGAGGTTAATGTGAATGGGGTAGTTTTCCTAATTTCTCTCTCAGAGGATGCATCACTTATGAATAAAAATGCATTAGATTTATGAGCATTAATTTTATATCCTGCTACTTTGCTGAATTCATTAATGAGTTCCAGAAGTTTTCTGGTGGAGTTCTTAGGGTCTTCTAAATAGAGAATCATGTCATCAGCAAATAGGGATAGTTTGAGCTCTTCTTTTCCTATTCGTATTCCTCTAATTTCTTTGCTCTGTCTAATTGCTCTGGCTAGAGTTTCAAGAACAATGTTGACTAATAGTGGCAAAAGAGGGCATCCCTGCCTTGTTCCAGTTCTCAGGGGAAATGCTTTCAATTTTTCTCCATTTAGAATGATGTTAGCTGTGGGCTTAGCATAGATAGCCTTTACAATGTTAAGGAATGTCCCCACTATTCTATTTTTTCTAGTGTTTTGAGCATGAAGGAGTGCTGTATTTTATCAAATGCTTTCTCTGCATCTATTGAAATAATCATGTGGTTCTTGACTTTAAGTCTGTTGATGTGGTGAATTACGTTTATTGATTTCCGGGTGTTGAACCAACCTTGCATCCTGGGATGAAACCCACTTACTCATGGTGCACTATCTTTTTAATATGCTTTTGGATGCGATTCGCTAAAATTTTGTTAAGAATTTTTGCGTCTATGTTCATGAGAGATATGGGTCTGAAATTTTCTTTCCTTGATGTGTCCTTCTCTGGTTTTGGTATCAGGGTGATATTAGCTTCATAGAATGAGTTTGGAAGGGTTCCCTCCTCCTCTATTTCATGAAATACTTTGAGGAGTATTGGAATGAGCTCTTCTTTGAAGGTCTTGTAGAACTCGGCTGTGAATCCATCTGGTCCTGAACTTTGCTTTGTTGGTAGGCTTTTTATGACTTCCTCTATTTCATTGCTTGAAATTGATCTATTTAAGTTGTGTATGTCCTCCATATTCAGTTTGGGTGGCTCATATGCCTCTAGGAACCTGTTGATGTCTTCCATGTTTTCTATTTTGTTGGAGTATAAATTTTCAAAGTAGCTTCTTATTATGTTTTGTATTTCAATTGTGTCTGTTGTCATATTTCCATTTCCATCACGAATTTTAGTAATGTGGAGTTTCTCTCTCCTTCTCTTTGTTAGTGTGGCTAAGGGTTTATCAATTTTGTTTATTTTTTCAAATAACCAACTTTTTGTTTCATCAATTTTTTGAATTGTTTCTTTTGTTTCAATTTCGTTGATTTCAGTTCTGATTTTGATTATTTCCTGTCTTCTACTACTTTTGGTGATGATCTGTTCCTCTTTTTCTAGGGCTTTGAGGTGTAATATGAGGTCATTGATTTGTTGACTTTTCATTCTTTTATTAAATGCACTCCCTGCAATGAATTTTCCTCTTAGCACTGCTTTCATAGTTAAGTAAGAAATTCTTAAAACTTGCTTGTTGGTAACTAGAAATCCTGGATCAAGATATGAGTGATAAGGTAAATTAGAGAAAATTAAATATTTTCACATCATAGAAATTGATAGTCACTTTTAACAGCTGTAATTCTTGCCTGCTTGCACAGGTGTCTGGATTCCAATGCTCTGCTTTGTGACTTGATTGAAAGTGGCAGGGGGGCCTTTTTCAAGGTTATATCCATAATGGCCAAACTCAGGCTGCTGCTACATGTGACCACCCCAAGGACTCCACGGGCGCCCGGGTGCATCAGTAGCAGTGGAGGAATTTAATTGTGGTACGTAACTTTCTCTGAGTATTTTAAAAAGCCTTTTCTTTGTCCTTGTTCTGCAAAGATTTATTGAATGCTGTTGCACTTGCAAGAGCACATTATCAGACTGTTTAGAAAGGATTTAATTCAAAGTGTGTTCAATTTCCTTTCCATCACCCACATTTTTGTTTTAAAGAAGTTGTGCCATTGGGAACTAAGGTTTGGGAGAGAACTTGAGGATACAAAGCCAACTTTTATAGTTCCAGAGAAGAAATATAGAGCAGTGTCCAGACCCAAAGTTTCCATCACGCTTTAGTATCACTTGGTGCTGAACATGAATAATTTCCCAACTTTTGATCAAATAATTGCTAATATTCATTGCTAAAAATATCCTTCAACAAATCCAGTAATTTTTCTTTCACATATGAGACCATGAATAGGAATGCAGTGATGAGAATGTTTTACTATCTCTTTATAAATTTTTTAGTAATGTAAATCTTATTTTAGTAAGCATATATTCATAGTCTGATAACCTTAATAAAACAATCAGGCTTTATTTAAAGAGCTGATTATTGTTGCTTAGCATATTATTTAATTTTAACTTAAAGCTCTAGATATAAATATAAAAAATATTTCTATATTTCTGTATGCATCCCCTATATAGCTTAACATAAAAATAAATTACTACATACATACCTAAATACTTATATGTGGTATAAGGAAGAAAAGGGGAGAAAGGGGAATTTAGTTTCTTGGAAATTCACTCAGATGATTTACTTAGAGTAGAAATTTTCTTTCTAATATCTTTTCACTGAAAAGCCATTTAAAAAATGTCTCTAAAGACATATAATTTGAAAAATCAGATTGACATAATCCAATTCTGTCAAACTGAGAAGAAAAATAACTTGGTCTTATTTCCAAATTTTACTACCACTTCTAGTTCATAGCTCGATTGTTTTGTGTGGATCATATTGGGTCTTCACCCATGTCTCAACTACCATCTTTTCTCTCTCTGTTTTATTATGCTTGGAAAAACTTTATTTATTTATTTATTTGTTTTTTGAGGCTGGGGATTGAACTACAGGGTGCTTAACCACTGAGCCACTTCCCCAGCCTTGTTTTTGTATTTCATTTAGAGGCAGGTCTCACTGAATTGCTTACAGCCTCACTAAGTTGCTGAAGATGGCTTTGAACTCTTGATCCTCCTTTATCAGCCTCCCAAGTTGCTGGATTACAAGTGTGTGCCATTGCACCCAGCACTTGGAAAATCCTTTTTTTTTTTTTTTTAAATGCATTTGCCTACCTCATTCTTAGGTACATAATCCTTCTACAGCTGCCTATCTCAAAATAAAGCACAGCATCCTTCCGTGGTCAGCATTTCCTGTGTCACTGCCCCAGGCTGGCAGAGCTCTGCATCCCCCTCCATTCTTTTTCCATTACCTGCCGGTGTTGCTACTATGACATTCTTTCCATTTTTTGAAGTTTCCTAAGCCTTTTCTCCATTCAAGAACTGTCCACATGCTATTTTCTCCTCCTCTAGTTTTCTTTTCCCACCTCTTTGTCTTCTTCTAGTCCTCTCCTTAAGCATTAGTTACTTGAAAAGGCTCTGCTCAAGCTCCCTTCCCACTCACCTACCTGCACACAGGTGAGTCAAGTTCCTTCTCATAATCTGTCCAAGCTTCACTCATTCTCCATTTCAGCACTTATCGCAGCTTATTATTATGCATTTTTGGTGTTTGAAATTAATTTTATTTGAAACTATAAACACACAGGTTCAAATGCCTTGTCAGCTTTGATCATGGTTACATCTCTGGTTTGGCACTCGATACTGGATTATTTTTTTAAAGCAATACTTAAGTGTGTAAAGTCTTTAAAGCCTAGTTATAGGTCATAAGGACTTTAACAAAGTATGCAAGATCACTCAAGATCTGTGCCACATAATAATAGGTATGATCACTAGTGATAAGAAATCTCAAATAATTTACTTTCAAAAGGAAGAATTTTATCACTTAGAAAGGTTTGAATCTCTACACTTACGGTAAAATTCAAGTACAGTATTAAGTAAGACTATTTAAAATTACCATAGAAAGTGAAAGTTCCTTTTGTACATTGTTCTCTATAATTTAAATTCAATAATATTTATACAGGTATAAATATACAGGTATATTATTGAAAATTTTATACCTGTATAAAAATACAGGCAAATTGCCAGGCATGATGGTGCACGCCTGTAATCCCAGCACTTGGGAGGCTGAGGCAGGAGGATCGTGAGTTCAAAGCCAGCCTCAGCAACTTAGCGAGGCCCTAAGCAACTCAGTGAGACCCTGTCTCTAAAGAAAAAATACAAAATGGGGCTGGGGATGTGGCTCAGTGCCCCTGGGTTCAATCCCCAGTACCAAAAAAAAAAAAACAAAAAAAACAAAAAAAAAAAACCAGGTAAATTTGCTTAATTTACTTTTTATGTAGTGACTCTTAAAATTCTAGGGCTGAAATCAAATATATGTCTAATAAGTAAACTGATATGTATATTACTTATAAAACCTTACTATAGAAAGAAAATAAAATTACTTATAGCATTTTCACAACAATAATTTAGAATACTATAATTGGATAACTTTTAAAAATACCAATAATTTGTTGTTGTTGTTGCAGAAAGTCCCCAAATTACTTTTGAGCTCCAAGATGTGGCAGTAACCTCAGGAAATACTGTCTACTTCACTTGCCGAGCTGAAACCTAAGATCAAACCTAAGATCATATGGATACATAACAAGTAAATATTGAGCATGGGTATGTGTTGTAATTCTATTTTTGATTTCAGTATTCTTTTATCTTACGTCAAATAATTTGAGAGAAGAAATTAGTAAAATTATAAGAATTTGTTAGAGATATAAGTATCTTTTAGGGACTAGAGTTGTGGCTTAGTGGTAAAGCACTTGCCTGGCATCTGTCAGCACCACATATAAATAAATAAATAAAATAAAAGATCCTTTGACATATATATATAATATATTTATTTAAATATATATTTATCTTTTAATTCTTATTTTTGGACTTGCTTAAGCTATTGGGGGAACTTTTCCTTAAAATTATATTTTTTCTAGACATAAAAAATTTTGAAACTGACTACATTAATTTTGTATTATTCCTTGAAGGAATTATTGGGATTAATGATCAACTGGTTTGTTTCAAATATAAATATAATTTGACATAACCTCACCTAAATTATTTTAGGCACAAAGTATTTCATATTTGATAGTTCAAGTTTTCTGTAGTAAATCAGTATAGATTTATGTATGTAAGTGAATTGGTAATGAAAGGTATGAAAGATTATTTAAAATACTAGTCATTGATTTAATTCTCTTTATACTGTTTGATTAAACACAGAACTGTAAGTCTTAAAATGTATGAGTGAAAAATTATATAGCAATAACAAACTTTTTTAAGCTAAAATAAAAGTGCTACAAGGAATATTTAGCTAACAAAAATTAGATACATAAATAAACTATATCCCTGATAAAATTAAATTAAAGTTCTTGGACTTAATGGTATTATTAACTACATTATTGATAACTAGTAAGATTTTTGTGTATCTCTTCTGTCATATGTATAATCAACTCTGAATTCTTATGTTTTTCTCTATGAAGTATACAAGAGATATTATAAATAGTGTATATACTTTTGGTTTCTAATTTTAGTGAGAATCTCAGATCAAGCTGATAAAATGTGTTTTTAACCCTTGCAAAAAATAATGAGTATGTTAAAAATAACTTGCATGGATGGCAATTAAATTGAGAATGTAGCCCAGGAGGAAGACTGATAGAAGACTTCAATTTATTTCCATTTTGAAATTGTTGAAGGGCACACAAGAAAGAGAAATTGTGATTTGTTATTGTCTTAAAACTGCTTGCTCTGACTTTTTTGTTAGTTTAAATTCAGAAATGATACATTCAATGTTATAAAGCTACTGAGGAGTAATTTGAAAGGAATAAATAAAAAATTATATTGCCTGATGAACTTTATAAAGTTTTCAAATAAAGTGACTAAAGAAGCCAAGATGAATTTGAAAGGAAAGAAATAAATTTAAAAAAGAAGGAATGAACTGTTGGAAAGGTGAAGAATAGGTTGAAATTTCTGTTAAAATTTTAATTTATATAGAAAATTTAAGACAAAAGGGAAGAGTTTATGACAAGAAATATTTAAAATGAACAAGTCTTAGCTTACCATTTGTTAACTATTTTTATCTAAAATAATATCTATCCTGAATATAGATGAAGCAGAAAGTAGAGCCTAGCAAATAATTTTTTTTTATATAACACCACAGATTTTATTAATGGTAAATGTCTGCCTTTTTTTTAAAGCTTAGCTCTTACTAAGCATTTGTTTAACAAAGGACAGTAAGCAAGAATCATTTGCCATATATAACTACATCCACAGATGAGATTATTAACTTAATATTGAAAGCTAAATAATGAATACAGAGCAAAACACTACTAAAACTGTTTACGATCACTGAATAGAAAGCATTTAGAAAGATGCAAGCATAATGAACACAGAAAAACAATCTTGTGGATTTAGTTTATAAGACTAGAATGAAGAATGACATGCAATTCATAATTTATTTAACAAATATTTTTAAATGGAATTGCTTTAATAAAGGTTTCGTTTTATTTTGTTTTGTTTCATTTGAGGGGAAGACAATCTGTTTCCCAAACTGATCCTCTTTGACTACTAAATAGCAAACTGTGTAAACTCTCTCTCCTCTTCCCAGAAATTACTTATAGATCATTTTGCATAATGACAACATAGCAACATTTTTCTAGTAACAGTATCATGGCCATAAATTATCAGATTTAAAAAAAAAAACAAATATCAAGTGCAAATCTAGAAAACTTCCTTTAAAGAATTATGCAAACCCAGCACTTGTGCAGTATCGCTATTACACAAGCTAAGCAGTATGACTTATAAACGTGTATTAAGGACACACATGTACTAAAGATCACCTTCTATAAAGTTTAATAGTCGCCAAGTTAATAATTCTTTCAAGGCACTGAAGAATTCTGTAGATGGAATTTCCAAAAGATAACTAACAATTGCTTAAACTGTTAAAAAGCCCTGAGTCAGAACTTTCAATAGCTTCCTGAAATTATATCTCAAACAAAATGGCACATTTATTTTATAAAAATTATAAGATCATTTTCTTTTGGAGGAAAGAATTCATGTTTATGAAACAAAATCAAGAGACTACACAGGAAAATTAAAACCTTCAGCAATATTGTCTTAGACATTTTGTACACATCGATTATCTTATAGTTACAGATTCAGGCACCAAACTAATGTGACAAGTCACTTCTTCTGTACCAATCACTTAAGTTCTAAACAAAATAAAAATCTCAATTTTAATCTCAGGTACTCATTTCCTCTTTACTCACACGTAAGAAGAATAAATGCTGGAAAAAGTAATACTCTGACAGAAAAGGAGGTAGAAAATGCAACTTACAATTTTAATGTATCAGCTCCACCATCTACTTTATATTGATACTGTAGTTTCACTCACTAGCAACCATTTATCAGCTCAATCTAAAGAATACTCCCCCTCACTGAAGTAAAGCACTATACGTAAGACATTAAAGTTTCCTCAAATTTAATGTTTTAAAGTACAAGTGGAATTATTAATACTGCCATTAATATATATATATGTTTGTGTGTTAAAGTTCCAAGGATATACACGATCAAGTAATAGCTCTATACGCAATCAAGTAATATCAGTAAGCATTCCTATCATAATATTCAAGCAAGTGAAATTAAGTTACCATTTTGAGAGAAAAACATATTCCGAAACTTTGGCAAGTAAATTTAAAGACAATGGACATTTCCAACAAGGCACACATAATTTGTGAAAGCCTATTACCTTTCCAATTTGCTACAAACTCAAAGTTAACCTACTTGTGATCTTGAAGTATGTTTCTCCCCTTTGACTCAGAATAAAATAACAAACTCAATTAACAAGCATTTTAAACCTACCCAATTATTGTTAATAACAATTGGGGCAGAGGGAGAGAAATGCTATTGCCCCAAATTTTAGAGACTTGATGTTTACTATGACTTTACAGTGTGCAAACACTAACTGCTAAATAATTCAGGTGTTGGATTTCTACATGGTCAAAATTTCATTCCACAGAGGAGTGAAAGAAAAGGGGAGCTGTTTAATGGGCACAACATTTCAGTTTTGCAAAGATAAAATTCTAGAGATGTTTCACAACAATGTGAATTATTTAATAATTACTGAACTGTACACTTAGAAATAATTAAGATGGCGAATTTTATGTTATGTTTTTTACCACAATAAAAAAATGCAAAAAAAAATCAATTTCCAAAATTCAATTTTTTACAAATCATTACTATAAAACACTTTAGACACTGAGAGAATAAGTGCTTCTCCTTTTGGATTAAAAAAAGCAAGCTGTTGTTAAAGTATAAAATTTACAAAACAACTGTCGATTAAGTGCAACTAAATGATTGGTTAAGAGACCCGTTTTGCTATTCAATTAAGCATACTCTCTTCAATAATGCTTTCTTTGATGAAATCTACATGATCCTTTTTTCCTTTACAAACATCGACTGACTTTTCCGTTTCCCACATATTGCAACCCCAATGTCTTGACTCGTTTCTCTATTTACTTTATTCATAAGTTTAATTAATTCCTAGTCCAAAAGGGGTCCAGAATTCAGAATATCAAAGAACAGCAAATAAGCGACACATAACTAGGCAGGATGTTTCTAGTGCATAAAAATGATCCAGCAAGCTTTGAAATTTGAACTGGACAAATCTTAAGCAATAAGCATTTCAAAATGCTAAAATGCTTCTGTGCAGGATAAAGCCATCAAAAATATAATAAAGGTATTTGCAGTATTATCTATCAATTAATTTTAGGCTTCAGCAGCTAGCTGGTTAATCTGCAATGTTTAAATTATAAATATTTTAAGCATAATTAACCCAGCTAAACACTTGTCTAATAATATTCCTTCACTAACACAAAATTATCTTTTCTTGAACATCTTGTTCCTAACAAAATTAAATATGTATATAGTATAAGTAAAAATGTTAAATGATGGGAACATATACAATTAGGATAGCACCATCTGGTAAGTTGGGTGTGTCTGAAGTAACAGAGCTGAAAAATAAAGGAGAAAATGTGGGAAGAATAAAGGAGGGTGAGGGAGCACAGAAAGGGAATCTAAATATTACTCACTGACAAGTCTAAAACATTAGGAAGAAATGCTATCAGTGCCTTTGGATTTCTTTCTTTCATTTACAGACAGGACTTCAAATATACAACTGCCACACAATAAATTCTGAGAGTACTAAGAGACTGACATTTTTTTCACTGTTGTATACTTAGCCCCTGAAGCTCAATAAATACATTTCTGAATAAATGCATGTTGTTTTTTTAAAAAATGATTCTAGGAAAACAGTTCTTTTGAGCACAGGATAAAAAAGTTTTAAATAATGACAAGGAAACACACCTAATTGGCAAAGTACTGCTAAGAGACATATAAGAGGTAGCAGTTTCAGAAAGTTGGAGAAAAGTCACTTAAATTATTAAATTCTTAATCTTGTTCTCCTTTACAAACTCAAAAAAATTGATTTTTAGATGCTTGAAAACATGAAGAGAAACTTCTATTCACTAAACAAACCTCAAAGTAACACAAATAAAGTTTACAAGTACTTAGCACTAAAGTTTATACTGACTTTATAACTTGTATAATAGAAGTTAAAACAATTTTTCATATGGTGGAAATAATTAAATTAGCTTGGAAGATGATATTGCTTTTTAGGGATATAAGTTTTAGCATTGCAACTTCAGAGACAAATAAAAGGGACTTAAATGAGAGAGACAGCTAAGCCTTTTCACAGTTCTCAGATTGGCCAAATTATGGTAGTCAGCCAGATGCTCCCTTCTTATCTGCTGACCTAGTGGAAAAAGTAGGGTGGTCTATGGTATGGAAGAAAAGGAAAATACTGACTTCTGCTTTTTCAAATTTGCAAAAAAGTCTGTCCCTCTATGTGAACATCATCAGTGAGATGTTCCTTTTTAAAAAGAGATGTTCAAAATACACTTTAATAACAGTCTCAGTAGCCCCTTTCTAGATAACTGAATAGGGTCAACATAAAGTTTCAAATTTGAAATTTATCAAAACTTTACTATTCAAAATGATAAAAATTACTCAGTTAAATACAGATACAGGATTGCTAAGACTCCACGAGCAGCCAGCTAATAATTAAACAGTGAGTAACAGTGCTATGAGGGCTAGACACTTCATATTTTCACATTCAGGTGTTACAAAAGAAAAATGGAAATAAGAAAAGCTAACCAGATTTAAAGGGGAAAGAAACTACAAAAGATATCACTATACTCAGAAGTATGCTTATACACAGTACATAGTAGATATTATTGTAAACAGCTGATTTTTTAAATAATCTAGCAGCAAGGAACCCCAAAAACATTTATGTATATATTTACCCTAAATACAAAAGATTACTCATTTAAAGGAGAGAAAACAATTAGAAGCTCTAGAGTCAAGTGTGTGCAACCCCCCCAATATTGTACAGGCAATCAGACATATTTCTATAAATGTCTGGGCAATCTTTCTAAACAAGTAACTACTATTAAGTTATTTACTGTATCTTGGATATTGTTGGCAGTGTAAATAATATCGTCATCTGTAGATATAAATAGACTGTTTCATTATAGAGGGAGTTACTAATTGAGAGAGAATAATCAAAGTAAGGCCTTTGATGAAGGTAGAATCAGTAACACTGTCAGAAGTAATAGATACAGAGAGGAAAAGATTGCTGCCTTTGGACAATGAATCCAAGCTGAATAGAACCTCAGAGGCCCAAACAGGGCTATATCATTGCACAAGTTAGATCAAGCCCAGATAAATAATCACAGGGAAAACTAAAGTACACTTTTCACAGGTATTTTTAAAAGGCTGACTGAACCAGTGCATACATTAATATTAGAAATGCAACTGTCAGTGTCAGTCAGTAGGTACTCTTTTATTGCTCCTGCTTCAGTTCTCCACTATGATTGCTTAAAACTGGTAATTTGATTCAATTTTTCTTTAAAGTCTAGTAAACAAGGTAAATGCAGAGTCATTATTCTCTTAGTCTATGCTTCCACTGATACTAAGAATTCAAAAACAAACATTTGGATAATTTCTCGTTATCTTAAAAACAGAATATTCCCTTCAATACTCCCTTAACCATGTGGAATTTATAGTATAATTTTATCATTTAACACGTGACATAATACTTTGACTTGCTCTTTCCATCTGATGCAAAGCATTTCAGAGTACCTATGTTACTTCATTGTGTAAAATCATAATAAATTGAAAGATACACATATACATGGGAGTACATTTTTGAAGTCTAACAAATTTATAAATTTTAAGAGAAAATGCAATAAAAAGAAAAATAAAATCCTTAAAGGATTGTCCCCTTACAAACTATAAGGAAATTACCTTTGAATTACCATTAATGTTCCCAGTTTAAAAAAAATAATAAATGAAAAATCCTATCAAAACTGTCGAGTTTTCTTGTTCTGATACACTGATAGTCTAACTGTATTATAGTAAAGAAACTATGATATTAGAAATTTATTCATTAGAACTTCCAACTAGGTTAAAAGCTTACAAAGATCCCATGACCACATATTTTAGATAACAAAACACTCTGTGTTTCTTAGTCAGTCAGTACAAAAGAATCCTTCGTCCAGTAGCCTTGAGACAAATTGGACATCCACTCATTCGGTCTCCGCAGAGCTGGCACGTTCCATGGCCACAGAGGAAAATCATATTCTTCAGACGATCCAAACACACAGGGCACATTGTCTGCTCCTTCATGTCCTGTAACTGTTGCTGCAACTTTTGCACATCTGCATTGACATTGGTATTATCCTTGTCCTTTTGTAACACTGGAATATTCCCACTTGAGATATCAGCGGTATCTTCTGAACTTTTTCTCCACAGCACATAATGAAAGGCACTCTCCGTCCAACTACTGCCCGGCACTGCACACACTTTTTCATTAGGCTAGCACAGTTGTCACAAGCACACATGTCCACAAGGCTGAAAAAGAACAGCTGCTTTCTTGTCAGAGCATACCACACATTCTTCAATCTTTGTCCTGGACTGAACTTGTTCTTTACAGATGAGGCATTTCTTGACTCGTGGAGAACATAAAGAACAGGTTGCAATATGTCCACAAGGGCCAAAAAGGGTATCTCTCTTCATATCTGAGCACATCATACACTCTTTTAAGGTTTCAGAATCATTGCTGATCATAGGACTCTGAGAACCCACCTGACCACTGACTTTTTCTTTATGACACTTTGCCAAAGCGTTGCAGAGACTTGGATCAGGACAGAGATCAAGAGGAGATTAACCCTTCTTATTTCAAATGCTAAGTTCAGCACCAATGGCTGCCAAGAAACAGGCAATAAATGCTGCACTCTTCTTCTCTGCTCCCTGGGTACCAAGTCCCATTATTAATGTGTTTTTTGATGGCTCCCAAGCAGCATCTACCTTCCCCAAATCCTGCATATCCTGCAGCTGACAAAGTTGAGACAAAGTGTGATGCCTCAGAGCTTCATGCAAAGGAGTATCACCATCCTTATCCTGAATATCTAGTTTGGCACCTGCACGAACCAAAAGCCTAACAATTTGGGTGTATTGTCGCTCAACAGCAAGGTGTAGGGCAGTTTGTTGGTTCAAATTCTGGATATCCAGGTTTGCATTACCCTGATGTACCAACAGCTCTGCCACTTCTACATGATTATTAAGGGCAGCCAGATGCAAAGCAGTATAACCATCATCCTTCTTCTCATTCACAATCCATGGTCTTGGCAATTTTGAGAGTAAAACACACATTGCACTGGGATTTCCTCTTAGAGCAGCATGATGTAGAGCATTAAATCCATTATTTTTTGTGATGGTAACATCTGCTCCAGTTTCCAAAAGAACTGCCAGGATATCATCACGTTTCCTACTTATGGCACCGTGAAGAGGGGTATCACCTTCAGAATCCTGGAGACTAGGATGACAACCAAAGTCCAATAATGTCTTCACAACTTGAAGATGACCTTTATTGACAGCAATATGAAGTGGTGTCTGTCGACACTTGTTTCGAGCATTCAAATCAGCACTACCCCAGTGTAGTACTTCTATAACAGCACCTTCATCTCCAAAAGCTGCATGGTGAACTGCTCTATCTCCATTTTTATTCTCTGCTTCTACATCCACATTTTGCTTCAGAAGTAACTTCAAAATATCAACATGTCCATTTTAACTAGCTGCTTGCATAGCTGCATGGCCAGCACATTGCCCATTTACATCCACATCTGGTCTTTTTAGTAAATCTTCCACTTTAGCAACATCTCCATTGGCAGCAGCCTTAACTAATTCTTCATTGAGGTCACCAGATTCTTGAGTTTCAAGTAATTTCTTCAAGAGTTGTGAGAGTTTTTCACCAGATGCATTGCTAATGGCTGATCCTGCAGATGCCACCTTGGAAACTGCTGCTGGATTATATGTCCAAGATGTTCCACAAACTTCCACCTTTAAGTCACTGTCTGAATAAATCTGTTGTACTCGGCCAACTTTATCTAAAGGTGGAAGCATTGCTTCAGCTCATTCACCATGTCCTCTTTGTAGAAGTTTAATTCTTTCCAGATCATAACAAACTTGTATAAGATCTCCCACTTGAAACTGTGAAGTCCCTCCTTCTACACCTTGCACAGCATCCCTGCTTCAGACAATGTCTGCTTTAGTGAGAACAGCAGGATTGAAGGTCCATCCATCTATTGCCACTTGGATACTGTACTACAATGTCATGATCTTCATCAATGCCACAAACCGTTCCAGTTGTAGTTAAAGTCTCAAACATTCCATCAGTCCATTCTCCGTGACCATGCTGCAAAGACTGTACAATTTCTAGGTCAAGATTTGTATTTACCAGGTCACCAATCTGCAATCCTCCAGGATTCCTGTTGCCATTCTGTTCACCTAGCACAGGGCAATGGTCTCTGTAGAAAGAACCTCCTTTAGTATCTTGAACTTGAGATCAGACATGCCCTCAAAACCAACTCGGCAGAGGTTCTTAGCACCATTATTCCAGAGAACATATGCTGCACTATGTGGGCTTGACGCACTCGGGTCTTGGGTTTCCGTTACCTTTCCTCTACGCCCATTTCCTCCATCTTGATCTTCCCACTGCCAGTCCACTCCTCGTACCACTCTGGCACCTGCAAAGATTCCTCTGGCTGTAATCTTCTTAGATTTTCTACAAAATTCTAACAAAACCCATTCACTTCCCGGTGTAGTAATTCTATAAAATCGATGCCTTAAATGGTGTTTATCTCCATGACAACAAACTGCACAAATCATAATTTGTGCATTCTGCACATTTCCATCGAATGCCAATGATTGTTGTTGGCGGCAGGTGTCACACATGCTTGATGCCGGTGGGCGCGCTGTCCAGGATGCGCAGGTCGGAGGCCCCAGAGCAGCGGTAGCTGGCAGCGCCGTTGTCCCACACCACCACCCCCTCCTCGGGGCTCTCGGAGCTGCGGACCGTGCCCTCATGGCCCTCTCCGCCGTCCTGCTTCCCCCACTTCCAATCCCGGCCGCGCACTATCCGGGCCCCGACCCCTTCCACCATCACCCTGTTATTGGAGGGCCCGTGAGAGAATTGGGCCCGGGTCGGACTCTCGGCGCCGGCGGGGGCCGCAGCGAGCCCCGGGGGACGTGGGAATAACTCACGGGGGCGGCAGCGCGGTCCCCCGTGGAGTCCATAGCCGCTGCCCAGCGGTCGCCGCGCCCCGGCTCGGACTGAAGTCTGGCCTGCTGTGGCTCGGAGGCAGCGGCGGCGAGCGGACAGAGGGGAGGGGGCCGTGGGCGGGGACTCTCCCGCCTCCTCCGGGCTCCCAGTCAAGCCGCCAGGAAAGCTCGCTCTTCCCCTGGCTGGGAGCGCGGGGAGCGCAGAGGGCCAGGGGAGGTTCGCCCGGAGGAGACGGCGAGGGCGGCTGGGTGCAAACCGAAATGCTGGCCTTTACTCTCCTCCGACCCCTCGCCCCGAGGTGGGCGCCCGAGCGCCGGCGCCGCCTCCTCCCGGGTAGGCAGCGGTGGTACCGCCCGGCGTCCGGCGAGCACCCGGGCCCAGGGGTCCCCTTTTCTCTGCCCCCCGCGCACGCTCCGCGCTCCGCCCCGCCGCAGAGTCCCCACCGGGCGAGAGCTGCTCCACGTCCGGGTCCTGCCGCACTCAAGGCCGGACTGGCGCCTTCACTCCTAGCAAATAATTTGAAACAGACATTTGTTTAATATGAACTAGGCTAAGAAAAAGAAAAAGAAAAAGAAAAAGAAAAACACTACAAACTTTGTAGAAAGTACTTATGGATCCATTTCTTATGACTATCCTTCTCTGCTCCTTTGGAAATAACATCTATTCTGACTTTAGAGTGCTTAGACAAGTGGGTTAAGAACTGATTAGACACAGCCAAGCATAGAAGGTAGACCTGTGGTTGTAAACCAGATCTCAGAAGGGTTAAGAGAGATGGACTTCATTCACGTGTTCAGCATCCATCCAGAGAGAATTCTTAAATTAGAGGTTAGACAGATGAGCCAGAGGCAGTGGGAGAAGGGACAACAAATGGGCATTTGAAAAAAGAAACTGAAAAAAGTCATGAAATTTCAAACTAAGAATCATATAAATTCCCAAATAGGATTTATAAAATGATTTCTACGTGATGCATTATGATCACAGCATTAAAAACGAGATAAAAAAAATCTTTCATCCAAGGTAATTTGCAGATTATTTTAAAATGTCTAGCAGTTATACTTCCACTTAACTTTAAGTCAGTCGTAAGGCAATGAAATATACTTAGGGTTTTAAAGCAGATAACTAATTTCCTTCAACTTTATATCCAACTAAATTATCTGTTAAGGTAAAATGAAAACATTTTGCAGTGTACCACTGAGCTACATCTGCAGACCAAAAAGCAATTTTTCAACATACTGATAAATAAAAACAAACTGAGATTGTTAAATAAAGTGTTGAACAAATTTAAAATAAGGGATGAGTAAAATGTTAGATGATTGTTATGGTTTAGACGAGGTATCTCCCAAAAGCTTATGTGTGAGACAATGCAAGAAGGTTCAGAGGAGAAATGATTGGGTTTTGAGAATCTTAATCTAATCAGTGAATTACTCTTTGATGAGATTAACTGAGTGGTTGTTGTTCCGCACCGAACAACAAAGGTTGGGTGCCCACCCTGGACCAGCCAGAGGAGGCACGGGGGTCAAACAGGATGGTGAGTGTCCACGGCTGAAAAACACACACCAGCCGGGAGTCTGTCGAGCAGTATCTCAGTTTAATGGAGGGGTGAAACAGGTATATTTAAAGGGAGCGAGGGGAGGAGATACAGGCGGGGGCCAATCATTTTAAAGGTCAACAGCACATGCAGTATACAGCAAGGCCTGCAGGGCAGAGGTCTGCTAAGATGTAAAGCTGCTCAGGTTCATGGAAGTTGAATGAGCCAATCCTGGGCCGCCACCTTGGTGGTACCATGAGGTTGGGGAGGCTTTTGCCCCGAGGGTGTTGTTAATGTGGTCGCCATCTTAAGGTGTGTCCCTACAAGTGGTAACTGGAGGCAGGTCAAGTGTGACTATGGGTTATATATTTGTATCTGGTGAGTGGAGTCTTTCCACTTCCTGATGATGCAAGCTGTCTCACCTCAAGCCCTGAGGAATGGAGCTGATGTTTTCTGGATTAATACCTCTGAAACAGTGTAAATCAACTTTTCTCCTTTAAAATTGTTCTGGTCAGATCATTTAGTCACAGCAGCAAAGAATAGCTGACTAAAACAATGATATAGAAGAGGTGTAAGGAGAGAATATGTAATTAAATAATTTTGCATGCCTCATTTTGGGGGTGAAGACTCACATCTACTTTAGATTTTTTTTAAAGTCAAGAATGCCAGTTAAAAATATGATGAAATACTAACAAATAGATTCTTCCACGGTAGGGGATGAAAGAAGGTAGTTAAAGAAAACTGGATCAGTCTAACACAAGAGGAAGAGGGACAGTATTACAAAGACAGAGAAAAGTCTGGGGAAAGAGAAAGCAAAATAACTCATTGTAAATATTTTTAAAGAATTAGAACAATAAGTAGATTATTGAAAGACATTATAGAGTTGGATTTAAATACCAGCTTTGTGCTATTTTAGTAAATATATCTAAAACATTGTAACACTGAGAGGTATAAGGCCGATGAATAAGTATAACAACTGACATATTAGTCAAGATATAGGTGATATAGATATATCAAGAAAATAAAAATCAGCTTTAAGGTAATAGTGTAATCATGTATCATTAGATCAGATAAAATGTGTAATTCATCTGAATATAAGTTCCATGATCTTTTCATACCTAATAAAATAATTACTAAAAATAAAACATAATTGAAAGAATTACAGGGACGAAGGGGCACACACCCAATTGTGGTGAGAAATTAAAATAGTACTTTAAAAAATATTAAGACCAAAAATTAGAATTAGAAGGGATATGTAAACATAGTTAATAACATGGATAATCATGATGATGAACATGATGATTTGTGAGTGTATAATGAAAAGCTAAACTGCTACATTTCAACCAACTATGGAATATTTACCAATATCAACCACATATGAGAACACAAAATATCAAATCATAGCAAAAAAAATCAATTTCATAATGATCTTGTCTTAGTTGATTTTCTGTTGTTAATAACAATAACACAGCCCAGGTAAGTTATTTAAAAAGAGATTTAATTTGGCTCATGGTTCAAGGTTGAGAGGCCACAACCTGGTGAGCACCTTCTGGCTGGCAGAGTCCTGCCACTGTGCAGGGTCTCACATGGTAAGAGACAAGGAGAGCAGGAAAATGTGAGCCAAACCAACTCTTGTAGCAGACACGCTTGAGATTTTGTCTCAGATTCACTCCTGAGTTAATCCACTAACCCATTAATCCATTAATCACATGAATGTATTATTCTACTCATGAGTATGAAACCCCAATCACCTTGTAAGGGTCTCACTTGGTCCAACCTTTTAATATCTCCTTTTAACACGAGTTTTGGAGAGCATAAACTATATTCAAACCATAGCAGATACATTTGTCCAGGTAAATTTGGAAATTCTTCAGGCTTCCCAGAAGAAAAGTAAAAGGATTGCCAAAGCCCAGGAATAGTACTCTATTCATAGTTTTTAAATAATTGTTTAAGTGAATTCAAGAGGTGCGGAAGCACTCCAGGGACTGGAGAAAGATGAGTGCTAGTACAAAGTAGAAGTGGATACAGACTAGGTTCAGGGAGAAAGGCAGACCTTTTTGTAGAATAAAGGTTTTATCTTGAGGAGAATTAGAAAAAGAATTGCAAAATAATTGGAAATTTAATGACTTTGGCTTTCAGGTTACAAATTCTGAGAGTCACTTGGAGATGTAGAACAAGACAGTGACAGAATGAAAGAGGTCTTTAAACCAGCTGTTCTTTTCTTTTCTTTTTTTGCGGGGGGG
>JAJEJO010003512.1:168953-229574 GCA_020662805.1 Glaucomys volans
TTAAAAAAAAACTTTATTGCTTTATCTACTAACCACTTATTGTATCAATAACCAGACATCTCTCTATAAAAATATCACTAAATTCATACATAAGCCAGTGTAACTTTTACTGTTTTAATTACAATTATGTATCTTAAATTCAAAAGAGGAATTAATGGCAAAACACTCATGAGTAAATTTGATTACAACATTAATTGTGCAAAAGTCAAGAATTTTCTTTTTAAAACCCTTTAGTTCATGGTTTAGCTATAGTACCTATAAAGTTAAAAAAATTAATTCCAAACTGTGTGTTTTCTCTTCATGTCTGCTTTTTCTGGATGTTTTTCTTATCACTAGGTTTTGATAACGGACAAAGGATACTTTGTAGTATTAGTCAGAAATTGTTCTGTAATGAACTGTACAGCAAAGTGGCCTTTCTGAATGGGCACACAGTCACAGTCTCAGATGTGATTGTCAGGTTTTAAGCAAGTAATTCTCCGTTAAACATTCTGTGTGATGGTTTTGGGATTTTCTTGTGCATCTCAGCATCTCCTTATGGCAGCTCTGATGTACCACCCAAAGTGAGAGCCATTGTGGCGGGGGATGGATGCTTGCAATCATTCTCAGAATGTCATGTTTTCATTTCTTTCTGTACTAATCCTCTCCTCATTAATTCGTACTGTAAACAGCGCCGCCTGGATTCAAAACAGCCTCTAGTTCCGAAGAGAATCGGGGTTGCCCAAATTGAAATAATCCTTTGTAAATCCTCAGGTGATTTTTCCCGCCTACGCCAGAAAGAGGGCCGCACCTGGCGCCCTAGGCCCATAAGAGGGCTCCTCACGCCCAACCTCCAAGCACGTCCTTGCCCGGACTCTACACCAGGCACGTGGCGGCCGGGCGGCGCTTCCGCTCGTGAGCGCTTCCCAAAACTAGCATTCTAGGATCAAAGGCTCCAAGATCGCTTCATAGTACGCAAGCCCCAGCCTCACCCTGCGCCTGGCTACTGGCCCGTGACACTCGCTTGCTAACCAAACAACTACCCCGCCATCTCCAAGCAAAAGAAGCCTGTTCTTTTCTTAGTGAGATTCCAGACCACGGAAATTCCAGTCATTCTAGAGAAATTTAAATTCTGTCATGTGTATGATAATGACATTCTAGCAGATTGCATGCAAATATTGCAACTGTAGTCTTACTCATGGTTGATGATAGCTTTGTATGTGGTAGATATTTTTAATTAGTGTGATGATAAAATATCCATATTTATATTTCTGGTACCTAGTTACACATGTAGTTATTAGAAAGTCCTTAATGAATGAACTATCTTAATAAAAGTTATTGTTAATTATTAGAGGTAATTCATTGCTAAGAATTACTTTAACAAAAGTTATCGCTATTTCATAATTAAGTCAATTTTTTTTTTTTCAGTGCTGGGGATTGAACCCAGGGCCTTGTGCTTGAGAGGTGAGCACTCTACCAACTGAGCTGTATCCCCAGCCCTCAAATGTGTTTATTCACACATTTTCAAGGAAAAACATCTAAGTATTTTCTATCTATAAACCTTCATGTTTTTTACATCATTGTATTTTTTTATATATAGTTACTATCCAGCTTGCCTAAAACTGACAAAGTGAAAGGAATATATTGCACCATGAAGACTTACTTTGATTTTTTGAAGGAACATGATTCATGAGCAAGCAAGTTTTATGAGCATAATGAAGAAGATATGAACAAACAGGGAAATAACCAGGAAAAGAAATGATGCATCTTAAATTTATGGTGTGATGTGCTGCTGCCCATTTTATATGATTCTTATCATAGTGAATCTTGGTGAATTCTATTACATTGCTGAGCCATATGCTAGATGTAATGTACACATCCAGTAGTCTTTGATATTTTGTGGTACAGAGGTTTAGAACAAAATTTCAGGAAAATAAATCTCCTCAGAAATGCAATTCCATCATTCTTGGCATACTCCTTTGCAAACAATCTTGATTTGATTAAATGTCACATAATCTTAGAATTACTTTGAGAAATAATTAAGTTACTTAATGATATGTCATCCTTTGGAATTTTCACATTGAAAAACATACTTTCTGATGTTCATACTACATTATCAATATTGAGTAGCTTTGGCAGCTTACAGTTACAAGGAAATCCAGTACCAGGATCTACTTTCTTTGCTTGTGCCTTACATTGCAAGGTCATTCAGAAGCAATTAGCTTTTCCCAAAGCTAATCTTTTGAAAAATGACATCGTGAAGTTCTCACTGACTCATTGGTACTTTTTCTTCACTTGGTCTTTTCTCACTGGATAATTGAACAAATTGCCTCCGTTTTTCTGTCATTTCTCTTCCATTACAATCTAAAAAATTAATGTGAAATATGGTTATGGTCTGCTTCTTTCTTATCTTTATGACAAAAATTATTGAATAAGGATTATTTCTTAGTCTCTTTAACATGTTTTATTCTTTTTGCATATGTAAGAATGCTTGAGTTATTTTTTAGTGTTGGAAAAGTTTAAAATTAGTGAACAAATATTTACCTGAACCTCACTGATTTTGTAAAACTAATGAATTAAAGGGAGAGCAATAGGGATTCTCCAAATGGATATTTTCCTTTAGAAAGGGTTTTTTTCTGGTGGGTGATATAATACTGTAGATGTTTAATAAATGCTTATTGAATAATAAATGACAGAGAGGGTATATCTCCTTTTTATTTCTTTATTTTTTTTACAACTCCTGAATTCATTAGTACTAAGCATACTTGCCTATATTCTCTCATACATGATCATTAAATATTTTTAAAGAAAAAACATATTGGTCAGAAAGAACATTCTGTAAAAATTTCTGACATGTTTAGGCATCAGTATCTTTATACTTATTGATAAAAATAATCCACTAAATCATTCCATTGCTTGTGATTATTAGTGCAATGTGATGTTACATGTTTGAGTTTACTTGTACTCAATGGATTGTCTATTTAATTGATAAATGTCATTTTTCTAGTATATAAAAAATGATCCCTTTTAGTTCATAGGGTGTAAGAGCCAACAAAAGACAAGTACCATGTGCTTAGTTAATGCTAAGTCATATAATTATACTGGGCTTTGAGCCATGTTAATTTGAATACAAACATTTCTTTGACAATTTACAAAATATGGAAGGAAGACGATGACTCACTGGGACAATATGAAAAGATTACATATCACCATCTGATGATGATCCTTTCCTTAAAATAGAAATTCAGGGGTGTTACACTATGCTAAAGTATCCTTCATATAGGAGAGATTGCTGCAGTGTCTAAAACAACCCTGCCCAGAAAGGCAGGGCATTTAAATTTTCTTTCTTTCTATTATGTGTTGACTCACAGTCTGTGTTCAGTGTATTATCTCAAAATGGAAAGGAGAAAACTAGGACTTAAAATAAAATTATTTGATTTATCTAGATAGTAAAAATAAATCAGCTCATCAGAATACATGAAACATGTTCTATATTCCATCTTATTGAGTTTAATAGAGTTAAATGTGAATGGGATTAAGTTATATATGTATAACACATATTTCCAGCAATTCAGTGGATCTTGAGAATGACATCCATCCTAACATGTTTGATGATGAGACACTCATGATCTGTAACACCAGAGAGTCAGACCAAGGTGTGTCTCTTGGTGTACGGCCAGGATCTCTGCCCAGGCACCAAGACACAGAGCACCATGCTCAGATACTTCAGTCTTCCTGGTAAAACTTTACTTTCTGGTTGGACTTCATACAAAAGCATTAGTTATCTATCAGTTATTTGCACTGAAAAATGACCTTATATTATTTCTATATTACTTCTTATATTATAACTAGGTAATGCTTCAAAGTAAAACCGTTGTCATTGATTTTTTTTTGGTGCTTCTTTTAAAGAAATTTGATTTTTTTCCCTTGAAGTTCATTCTATTTTATTTATTTACTTTTAATTAAATAATCAATTTCTTTTGGTAGTGCTGATGATTGAACCTAGGACTTTGTGCATTTCAGATGAGTGCTCTACCACTTATCTGTACCCCTAGCCCTTGAATTTTTTTTAAAAAAAATTACTTCCTTAGTTCTGTTATTTTCCAGTATACCACAGATGTGGTTCCAAGATTTTCCAGTTCGTCTTTCAATTACCCATCCAGCTTTTCAACATCTTGAGGTGCAGTGAACCAGTTGAATATAATAGGCAAAAATAACCTTAGAACCACGGAAAATAGTAAAAGAGAGTCTGTACAAATAGTAAATGTCATAATTTGTTAACTTTGATATTAATGACATTTATTTAATTGTACTTTCAGGTAATTTAACTTTTAATAATGGGCTATGCTTAACCACCAGCTTGCAGAATATTGAAAACTTAATCACTGTTCTCAAGAGCCAGCTCTGGTATATCCCCTGAGATTTTAGTAAGGAAAAGGAGCAGTATATGGTGAATCTGAGATCACTAGGGGATATTAATAAAATTAACAGAGTCAGTAAACAGGATGAAGGGAAAAGGGAGCCCTTGGAGAAGGTTTGGTGAGTCACATTCATTTGAGAAAGGTTTTCTAGGACAGGGACAGCTAAGCAGAAAGCAAGGACAAGTAGGAGACAGTCAAATGTTTTGGTCAGTTTTTTTGCTGCTCTAAATATCCCGACCAGCACAGCTGTAGAGGAGAAAGAGTCTATTTGAGGGCTCACAGTTTCAGAGGTCTTAGTCCATAGAAGGCCGGCTCCATTCCTCAGGGGTTCGAGGTAAGGCTGAACATCATAGCAGAAGAGCCTCGCAGAGGGAAGCAGCTCACATCATGGTGATCAGGAAGTAGAGAGACTCTACTCTCCAGATACAAAATATATACCCCACAGCCACGCCCCAATTCCCAATTCCTTGATCCACACCCTACCACTTCAGTTAATTCTATCAGTGCTTAATTCACTGATTGGGTCTCACAACCCCATCGTTTCTCCTCTGAACCGTCTTGCATTGTCTCACATGTGAGCTTTTGGGGGACACCTCACATCCAAACCATAACTTGAAATAAGTAGAGTTGAAACATTATTTCAGAATAAAAGATAAGAGCAGGATGCATCCAAAAGAAGTAAATCCTTGATAGTTCTGGAGTAGACCTGGAATCACTGATTTGGGGAGGTATAAGGCAGGTCAGATCAATCAGGTTAATCATGACTATAGTAAGAGTGATTAAAATTAGATTTTTCTTGTAGTAAAATTTTTCTGGTAGCAGTAATAGCAGTCTAGAGAAAAAACAGGAGGATGTGGTACAATGAGAAGGTTGGTCGGGTACAGCCATGAAGCAGAACACAGCTGGTAGGGACACGGACTGGACGCGCCAGAGCAAAGGGAGAAAATACACTAAATGGAGACTTACACCAGGGGGAGAGGCAGCTGAGCTGGGAATTGATTGACGATGGGGATTCCTTTTATGGTTTCTAAATAACATCTAATTGGCAGCCCTGGTAGCTCATTCCAAACATCCATCCCTTCTACCTCTAGGTGGAGTCTGAGGGGGCACAAGTACCCTTCCTTCTTTGACTTTGGGGGCACTGCCTTATCTTGATCCTTTCCTGATATTTTTATTCTTCTTTCTCTCATAAGTGTCCTGTTCCCCATAGCCCTCCTCTGCCCGCTCTTCCAGTGTGGCCCGGTCAAATCACATTGCTTTCTTCCTCCCTTTGAGATCTCTTTGAATTTTAAAAAAATTCCTCAACATTCAACTCTAATAATTAAACTAAAACTTATAAACCTATTGTTGCTATTTCCCTGAGATTTGAAACCTTATTATCCCTGCTCACCTTCACATGTATTCTTTACATCCCACAGACCTATTTGCCTACGTCGACCTCCTTCATCCTGTTTGCCATCTCTGTCTGTACCATGAATATCCCTCCACAACCTCAAATCCATCTCTATTGCTATCTTTCTTCTTCAGGTCTCTAGAAGTATACTTAGAAGATATTTTGAAGATACAGAGCAGAGCTGCCTTACCATTTCCACTGTCAAAGACTTGCTTCAAAAATTTTTTTTAAAAACATTTTTATTATGCACTATGGTTAAACATAAGAGTGGGGTTCATTCATTTGACGTAATCATATATGCATGGACTATCATTGGCCCCATTTCAGTCCCTGATACTTCTTATTGCAATGCTGATAATAGTTTTCCCTATACTGTCGGTCTCCACTCAGCATGTTCTATGGCACTTTGCCCCCAACCTAAAAATATTATTTCATCATTAGATTGTAATTTTACAGTCAATTTGTTTTGGGCTCTGTCCTCTGACTATGAACACACAACAGAAGGAAGGTATCTTGTGCATGTTTACATTTTACTAATACCTAAAATTTTACTGATACATTTAAGATATTCATATTACCAAAACATGAATTAAATCTTGGTTTTAAAATTAGACTAATTTGATTTATTCCTATTGTCAAGGGTATGTTCATCTCAGAAATTGGTGAGCCCCTCAAACTGAAACTTTATCATTAGGATTTTTCACGACTTAGTCTTTATTTTATGCTTGACATTCCCATAAAAGATGAAATTCTTATGCATTTTTAATAGTGAAACACCTATATGGAAGTCTAAATTCTCTAGTTTCTTGATACATCCATTTGTAATACATTTAGCTTGAAAATAACCCAAAACTTGACAATGCTTAAACATAGTGTGAGAGTGTGTGTGTGTGATTGTGTAGGTATATTTGCAACCAGGAGTACAGAGGCAGTCTGTATACAGATGCCCCATTACCCAAGCAAGCCAATGATATTTTCTTGTACTGTTCAATCCTTTGTACATAGGCCTCTTTCCTCCCTTATGATTGCCACTTCTTAGTTACGTGGCAACTTCCTGTAATCCAAACTCATGCCTGAATTCCAGATAACAGGAGGGAGAGCCATGACTACCTAGTCTTAGCCCTTTTATTTGGGAAGGCAACCCTCTTCCCAGTGACATGTACCTGGTTCTCATTGGCAGAACTGCATTTAAAACATGCGAGTATTTTCAAATGGGAACATTTGGACATTTAGTCCCTAAAGAATAGGTATTCAGTGAGCACACTGCAGCATGTACAATACAATGGCATTAAGAAAGATTGTTTTTAAAAGTATGTCAAATAAACATTAAATGTATTTTAGATTTAATTCTTTGAGAACTTTGTGAATATATTATTTTAGTATAAAGGCATTTTGAAGGCAATAATAATCTTAAAACCACAATGTAAAAATAAAATAAAATAAAATAAATAAGCCTTCCTGATACTACCTGTGTTTTGTTCTGTCTTCTTCTTACCCATGGTCAAACCTAGCTTTGTAATCCAGCCCCAGGACACAGAGGCTTTAAATGGCACCAGCACAACTTTGGAATGCATGGCCACCTATACCTCATATTACTTGGACTAGAGACAATGGAGAGGCACTGGCTGGATCCAAGCACAAACCCCAGTGGACTCTACTCACAGAGCATCACCCTGAGGGATCACGGTGGATTCACTTGTCATGCCAACAATAGCCAAGGCTCTGTTCACACCATGGTCAACATCATTGTACAAGGTACAGGAGCAGAAGGTCCTGCTTGACATGTTTTTCCTGCCACATATGGGACATTATTTTTCCATTTAAAAAGTAATATCATGTATGTCAACAGAGAGATTTTTTTATTTGCCTTTTATTTTTTGACATAATAGAATTTTCAAAACAATTCTGCTTCATGTTAAAAGTTGGGCTTTTTTTCTTCTTTATTTTTTTGTTTTTTATAAAAAGGAAAAAGAAGGTTCATTGCTTTGCTAGTAAAGGAGAAACAGGGGACTCCTGTCCCAAAGGCTGTGATTCTGCCCATTAGCAGGAACAGGGGGCTTTTAAGAGGTGATTCAGAGAGAGTAAGATTAGAGAGGAGAGATGAGGAAGGAGACATTTAGGGAAAAGAAGATTAGGGAGGAGAAGGTTAGGGAAAAGAAGATCAGGGAGAAGGTCAGGGAAAAGAAAGACCATGGAACTTTCAAAATGACAAGGGACACAAAGCATCAAGTGAACCCATTACATTTCCCCACTATCAATGTACAGCTTTCATTTCTATGGACATCTCCAAGCTACATCCTCCTGAAACAGAGTGAAGTTGGGGGAAGTAACCCAAAGTCCTCATTCTCTACCAGTTGGGGTGTGGACAGTTAAAGGCATTTGGCATCAGAGCAGGCCAGAGGTCCACAGTGGAGGATGGCAGGTGACTGGACAACGCATATATAGGGCAGGGATCATGCAAATGACCAAGGGTGTCGTGACTTTCCTGAGTTCAGTTTCCTTTTTCTCAAAATAGAGCAACTGATGGAGCAACTTGTGCAGTTCAGGGAGAGAAGGTGGGAGTTCCCTGAAGCCAAAAGAACTTTGGCAGCTGCTGGGAGAGTCTTTCAGTCCCTCTCTTTACTCAAAGGAATAGCTCCTCTGCTTGGGTCTGAGACAAACTCACACTGTATCCCAATTTCTCTAGTGGTCAGCTCTCAACAAACTCACCAGCCACCTTGTATCTTCAGCATGGAAGTGGGGGTCATTTGGAGTGCCAGACCTGCCCAAGAAAGCTGGAGTGGGGGCTGCTCTCAGGTCTCATTTGGGGTGCCAAATTTATTGCCAAAAACTCAGTCCTTGTCCACGATGCCAATCCAACAACAAGGACATAGTTTTGAGAAAAACGAAAAAAACCGAAAAAAGAAAGTTTATTGCTTTGCTAGCAAAGAGAAAAGCAAGGGGCTCTTGTCCCAAAGGCTGTGATTCTCAAAGTTGGGCTTTTTTCAACATGAGTTTTTGTCCAAATGCCAGGATCAGCCATTAGTAATAAAAGAGATGAAGTCATTAATCTGGCAGGAAACTGACAAAAGATATTTGTGTTTCAGAATATTTTACAGATAAAGGGAAGACAGTCCAGTTATAAAAGTGAATGGCTATGCCTCAGGTTCATAGTCACTTACCAAACTGTCTACTCAATACAGCTTGAGCACATGCAGGTGGCAACCACAAGGACAATGCCATTCCAAACCCAGAGTACAAGCTGCGGGTGGGCGATTATGTTGTGAAAAAGACATGCTTTTGTGTTGTTTTTCTGTTCTTAACCTGGAGCTGCACTTCCCTTCTGTTATTGTGTGTGTGTGTGTGTTTGCACATGCACTGGGTCCTCCTGTTGGTTTAGAAGTTTTATAAACAGTGGAATTCATGTTACTGAAGGGATGCCCCAAGTCCTATTCTATCTTTCTATTCAAAACATTTTTCTATCATATCATTAGAGCATAAAAATTTGCCATGATCCATTTTAAGGATCTCAGGGAATATGAATATTGTTATGAGTTAAGAAGTTTCATTCATTTCAGATTTGCATAGGATGTTACTTATCAAAACACCAGGTCCTGAGAAACTCAAAGCAAAGACAGTCTAGAATGTGGGCTGACCAGCCCAGTGCAGTTTTAGTGCAGTTCTAGAGTTGGGGGCACTTCAGGATGATGAATCCTGTCTGCATTGAATCTTGGGACTTATTTTTATTTTTATTTATTTTTGTACCTGGGATTGAACCCAGGGATGCTTTGCCACTGAGATACATGTCCAGCCCTTTTTATTTTTTAATTTTTTTTGGAACCAGGGATTGAACTCAGGGACACTCAGCCACTGAGCCACATCCCCAGCCGTATTTTGTATTTTATTTAGAGACAGGGTCTCACTGAGTTGCTTAGGGCCTCACTAAGTTGCTGAGGCTGGCTTTGAACTCAAGATCCTCCTGACTCAGCCTCCCAAGTCGCTTGGATTACAGGCGTGCGCCACCACGTCCAGTTTTATTTTTTATCTTAAGACAGGGTCTTGCTAAGTTGCTGAAGCTGGCTTTGAACTTTTGGTCCTCTAGCCTTAGCCTCCTGATTTGCTGGGACAACAGGTGTGCACCATCATGCCTGAGTTTTTTTTTTAATTATTAAAATTTTAATGAGAGCACATGAAGTAAAACAATGCTTTTTGCCCAGACTTGGCTAATTGAATTTTAATTATTACTAAACAACTGAGATCAAATTTCCCAATTTAGAATGGTGACTAGATTTTTTTGGTCTTAACTACTTACTTTTATTACATAGCTCGTTTACTGTGTCATGAATTCAAATTTTAATATAGAAGTATTTTTGTTCTTTTTAAGTCATTCCTGATAATTCCAGGAGTTAGTGTAATGTCTTGGAAAGAAGATCAGTCTGGGGGTTGAGTGACCTAGATTCTTATATTCTCTGCCACTTATTAGTTCTGACTGAGACAAATTCAATTCAGTCTGAATTGAATTCTCCTCCAGTCTGAATTTCTTCATCAGACTTCATCTTTGTCTGACTGAGACAAATTCAATTCAGTCTGAATTGAATTCTCCTCCAGTCTGAATTTCTTCATCTGTGAAATGAGGCGCTTGACACTGCTGGCCTGTGGGCTGTTTTCTAGATTGACTTTTTTGGAAGTCAATTACAAATAGCTTGCAGGCATTCCTCAGGGTCCTCGTGCATCTGTGTACTTAATCTTATAATATGGTTATTCAGCTTAGGACTTCACTTAGAATTTTTGAAGACCTTTTTAAAAAAATTTATTATCTGCCTATGTATGAAACTTGCAACAAATATGCTTTGTCAAGTAGTGTTTACTTTATCTTGTTTCTTGTATTTGGAAGGAGGGAAGAAGGGACAACAGGAATGGTGCAAAGATCTTGAAGTGATTTGCCTATCATCTGGGAAAGAATTTTTGAAACTGTCATCACTTAGATATTATTGGGGATCATGTGTCTTTCTTAAATGGCTATACTGATTTCTTTTTCATAATAAAGTGTTGTGAACAGAATCCCTTTCTATAAATGGTACATGCAGTTATTAGCTATTCATTATTTATACAAAATCAATTATAAAAGTTTTGAATATTTGGGTCTCTAAGTTTTGATATAAATGTAACCTTTTCAGAAGTATAATATTATGTGTTGCAGGAGCATCTCTCCATAGAACACGTTTTTTCTTCTGAAATAAATAGAGCAATTTGATTTGAATTTTATTCTGCATGTGAAAATTTGAAGAAAACCATTTTGTTAATGCTTCAAATGTGAATTTTAGTTTTAAATATGTTTATCTCAGCTAGCAAAAGATAAACAGGAAGATCTACAAATATATCCCATAAGATTTAGAAATGCTTTCTTCTTATTGGGTATTTCTGCTTTTCTTTTTTCTTTTTTTTTTTTGCAAACCAGATTGTCAACATCTGGTTTCCTTGAAAGCAGGAACAAACCTATGTATGTATCTTCATGCTTTCAGTATCTGTGGTTATAAATATTTGGAAATGTCACCAGAGCAGTTCCCAGAAAAGCAGTTCCTTGACTCCGGACATGTGGGGTCCTTGACATTTGTGATAGGAAAGAAAAAAGAAAAAAACTTCAGCATGCAACAGTCAGTTGAGACATAGGTTTACTTAGGAAAGCAGATACACTTTAATGTTTGGTTATCTCAAGGAAGGGTCATCGCTCCGGGCAGAGTAAGAAACACATCAGGGGAGAATGCTGGCCATCTTGAGAGTGAGTTTTTGGGGTAACAAAGAATACCCTTCAAGAGAGAATTCAGGCTATCTCCAGAGGGAGAGAGAGCCATCCACTGGTATGTGTATTAATAGAGGGATTGTTTCTAGGGCCTGAACTAAAGGTGGAGTCAGGACAGAATTTAACAGTTTGGCACAGTTTTCTCTGTGCTTGCACATAATTTTGTCGCTTTTTTACAGGCAAAGGCATGGATCAAGGGTTTGGGTCAAGGATGAACTAAGGATACAGACAAGGGACATGAGGTGGGTTGCTTGAGAAGGCTTGCTTTGCATTTTAAAAGTTCATGGGTGTTTCCTGTATTACAAGCGCCAGGCTCATGGGCACTTCTCTTTTAAGACTAAATCTCTCCTTTTCTCTATCCTCAATTTGCTACCTCAGAAACAAATTCTAATTACAAAACATATTTCAACATTTAAGCATACTTTCTTTCTTCCAGAGTTGTGATTAAAATGTCCTAAAATGATTTTTTAAAAAATTTTAGTGGACTCTTTCGTTTTCAGCTCCACCACAATTTACAAGAAGCCCCAAGAACCAGGTGGTGTTAGAAGAGCAGCTATAGAACTTTTTTGTGAAGCTGAAGGCCGCCCACCACCAGTGATCGCCTGGACCAAAGCAGGTATTAGCACTTCCTCAAGTGATTGAAGGAAGGAATGAGTACCTTCTACTTTTGGAGGGTACAAAAAAAGAGTTAAAAGTGATTATCACAGGTATATTGTGGACATGAAAACAGCACACTTTACAACACCATCAGAAATTTCGTGATGTCTTAATCTTTTGTACTTGAATGTATGGCATCCTGAGATCATACTTACTCAGGGGCTCAGATTCCAGACTTTAAAAATAAAATTATTGGAAAGTTTACTGGTTCCAACCAGTTTTTGAAAATACCAAGAGCTAGCCTGTAAAATGTTAGAAGTTTCTTTTGAATTAATCTTCAACTTGAATCCAAAAATCCTTTTAGTACAAAATGAAATTAGAAATAAAACAAAATGCTAAGTGAAGCTCCAGCCTATTAAACTTAAACTCAAAGTGTGAGTAGTAGGTGGGGTGCCAGACCTGGCAGCAGGGTTCACCCTCCCATCCAGAGGACCCAGTACTCCTAGGGAACCTGAGAACACTGTACAACAAGCTGGGCAGTTGGCTGGGTGAGAGCTTGATCAAGACTCTCCTGGGCTTGGAAATCTTAGCTTCTACGATAGCTAGGTTAAATTCAAAATATGCATGCATTTTCAGATTTTTGGATTATTAGAAGTTTTGCTCTGGTCTTGCTCTGGGACTTGGGGAAGTAGACTACAGGCTTACAAGGTGGACTTTGGAGCCCTAAAGCCTAGATTCACATCTCTACTCCCTTATTTACTAGTTGTATGAGTTTGGGCAAGTAAGTTTACTAGAGTGCTCTCATCTCTATGCTGGGAGTGATGAAATGTGCTACGTCATCAGGAGGTTATAGGAGTTGATTTGAATGTCTTTAAAATTTTGGACATTTGGAACAAGTGGTTGGCAACTGTGTGCGCATTCAATAAAGTTAGCTATTACTTTTTCCAACCACAACAAGACATGCAGTAAGATGTAGGTGTTCACTGAAATAGATGAGAATGACAACCCCCTTTAATTGCTAGTGACCATAAGGAATAAAGCGTGGAGAAGAATCCAGAAGCTCAGTGTAAGCTCAAAGGTAAGAAGTGCAATGGTGGCTTGGGGTGCAACTCAGCATTGTCAGTAGGAGTGTCACAACAACACCATATTTGTTATACTGCCTACACACTTTAAATATTCTTTTCCCTTAAGGCTTTTATATCCCCAATATTGTACATACATGTGATGAGCAAATGTTAGGTATTTGAAAATCGTATTACTAATCTGATTAGTTTTGAAATTTGCATTCTAATTGTGGTAAAATTGAGGAGGTCAACATGCAGGTGGGGGGATTCATTAGGCACCCAAGCTGTTTTCCTGGTGAGAGGTGATAAATCCTTGCAATACAGTGGCAGAGGTTGGGGGAGGGAAGGACAAGATTGGTGCCGTATTTTGGGAAATGTGATGCAGAAAGAAGCCATTGCAATTCACACACCAAGGATTTCCTTAAAGAAGGATCTCAGTCTTTATCAGGACAGTTATATAGTTCTGGCCTTTAGCTCCTTGAGTCATACAAATGCAATGTGAGGTACTTTCCTTTCCTTTTTGCCAGAACACAGCTCCCTCTGGAAGGCCAGCGTACAGTTCTTTCCTCCAGCACTCTGAGAATTGACCGTGGGGCACAGCATATTGAAGGTCAACACCAATGCCAAGCCGTCAGTCTGCTAGGTAGTCAAAATGGTGTCTGTCAAGTTGACGGTAAACCCAAAGGTAATGAGTGCCGAGATTCATTTTACATCCTGAAGAGATTCCCTCTTCCTGTGTTTTCAGCACACCCATCTGAGACCTTGGTAGATTTAAACAATTTCTTCTTTTAGGATCTAAGAAATTGATAATTTCATATTTTTCTTCCAATGAATCTTTTGTATGACTTATTTTTTTCTACATTAAAATTTTATTTTCATTAATAGTAATTACAATCATGTTTTTTAAAAAGTCATTTCACGGGGCTGGGGTTGTGTCTCAGTGGTAGAACAATTGCCTAGCATGTGTGAGGCACTGGATTGGATTCTCAGCACCACAGACAAATAAATAAAATAAGGTCTATCAACAACAACAAACATATTTTTTTAAAAGTCATTTCATGCTGTCTTACAATTTATACAATTGATTAGTTAGCCCTATCCTCATGGACTGTCCCACATAAGGATGAAGTTTCTCAAGCCCGATGGGCCTAATCTCACTTTCATGTTGCTGTATTTTTTATGCTCAACATTTTGGAGAGTGTCATGCAGATTCTCTCCTTCAGACTCCCCTTGTGGAAACTGTGCTTGGGCTTATCTTAAGTAGTACATTTTCTGAAACAAGATTGTGTCATTGGTCTATAATTTATTGTCGACAGAGATGTAAAAGAAAACAAATGTTTAAAGATAATCTCAGTATAAAATGAAAAATGGTTGTTATTTAATACTATTGAAATTTCTTTTTATTTCCTGGCTTATGTTGAAATATTGGACCTTTGTTATTTTATATATATGTCTGCATATATATAAAAACTAATTTACATTTTCTGCACTCTTTGCATCTTTTTTTTCTTTTTTAAAAATATTTTTAGTGGAGGATGGACACAATACTTTTATTTATTTATTTTTATGTGGTGCTGAGGATCAAACCCAGTGCCTCACACATGCTAGGCAAATGCTCTACCACTGAGCTACAACCCCAGCCTCTGCACTCTTTGCATCTTGATTAATTTCCTGTTTCTCTACAAGTTCTGCATAATTTGTTTTGATGTAGTAGGTTTAAATTCAGAGGTAACACATATTTAGATAAAAACATGTGACAAGTAGAAACAAAACTTTGCCTTATGTAACGATGTAAGCATGAGAAGAAATGTGAGTGATTCCAAACTATTCACAGTAAACATAAACACATGACTACATGGAGTTACTACTAGGTATTGATGCATTGTCTGTTATTAATTACTTTCCCCCCTTTATTTTAGACACATTAACTGCCCTTTTTTTATTTGTTTGTTTGGTACTAGGGATTGAACTCAGGAGTCTTAGCCACTGAACACAACCCCAGCCAATTTTTTTCAGACAGCCTCTTTAAGTTGCTTAGGACCTCCCCAAGTTGCTGAAACTGGGTTTGAACTTGTGATCCTCCTGCCCTAGCTTCCTGAGCTGTTGGTATCATAGGCCTGCACTGCCATGCCCAGCTTAAATGCTCATTTTTAAGTTAAATTGAGATTTGATGAGAGGAGAAGATATCATCAGAATGCTGTGCAAATAGCAACTCAGGTAAGTGGGAGATACAATGTGGAAAGATGAAGGATATGAATGCCTCTGGAGAGCCCATTTCTAAGAGTAAATACCAAAAACTGCTCTGCAGAATATTCCAAACTGCTTTTGAACTAATTTTCAACTAAAGCCCATACATCAAGAAGTTTTTATATTAATATGTTGAAAAAAATGGAACTGATATTAAATGAACAAATATTAACCAAACAAAATATAATATGCAGACGCTACAATGACTGGTCTTCATTTTGCCCCATTTTCACATCCTTTCAGTTGTCCATCTCCTGTCAGTCCTTCACATCTCAATATGGAAGCCACTGCCCTTCCCTAGGGAGATTTCTTCCACTCTCTAAGATACTGCAAGGTGCCACTGTTGAAGGTAGTATTCGAGTGTACCAGTTAGTCTAATCAAGCACTACTAGAAGATGCTACTTAATTTAATTAGAGTATATCATCTGACAGATGGAGAAGTATTTGATAAATCCATCAAATATCCATAGTCCAGAAAAGAGTATTAGCAATATTCATGAATGTGGAAGCAAAACAACCAGTGTTTTAGGGAATAGAGCTCTAAGCCTTGTAGGAGATTGTGTGACGGGTGTGGATAGCGAGGGCCGAAGGAAAGGAAGTAGTTCCAACAGTTGGTTGTGTCAGCCTTCATGCTATTGAGTCTTGAGATCTATGTTTTAGAACATCAGTGAACGCAAAGTGAACAGGGTAGGTTCCCATGGAGAAACCATAAAAGTAAGAAACCGGTGGAGGTATGACTACAGCGAAGTGAAACATTTGAGACCTGCACTGGGACAGCAACAGTGGGAAGAGTGAGTGAATTCAAGAAAGACTACGGGCGGGAGTGTGCGCTCACTCGGTCAGGCCGCCGCCGCCGCCTGTCCGAGAATTGAGCAGCCCAGCCGACCCGCCCACCCCGACCCGCGCGGCCAGCAAGAGCTTAAGGAGGCGGGCCCCCCGGAGCCCCCGGCTTTGCGCGCGGTTGGGAGTTTGAAGGGCTGGGCGCCGAGCACCGCATTGCCCGCCTTTGCTCGCCCTTCCTCCCGCCCCCGCGGGTGAGAGCGCGCCAGGATGAGCCCCGGGTGGCCTGCGGGCCCCAAGAGCCTGCGCTCTCACCCTCCGCCCCGCTTGTGTCTCGTCCCCCGCCCCACCGCCCCGGCAGGATGCAGGACCAGATCTTGGTGTCTGAGTTCATCGCCGAGACCACCGAGGACTACAAGTCGCCCACCAAGTCCAGCTTCACCACGCGGCTGCCCAACTGCGGGAACACGGTCACCCTGCTGGGGAAGGCCCTGGACCAAGGTAGAGCAGCCTTGCAGAAAGTGAAGAAATCTGTAAAAGCAATATATAATTCTGGTCAAGACCATGTACAAAATGAAGAAAACTATGCACAAGTCCTTGATAAGTTTGGGAGTAATTTTTTTAAGTCAAGACAACCCGGATCTTGGCACCGCTTATGTCAAGTTTTCTACTTTTACAAAGGAACTGTCCACACTGCTGAAAAATCTGCTTCAGGGTCTGAGCCACAGTGTGATCTTCACCTTCCATTCCTTGTTAAAAGAAGACCTAAAGGGAGTCAAAGGAGATCTCAAGAAGCCATTTGACAAAGTCTGGAAAGATTATGAGACAAGGTTACACCTGTGCCCAGAGCTCTTCCGATCAGCAGTAAGCAGCCATCCTGGGCCACCCGTGGACTCTCTAGGCTTAAATCTGCTTCCTCTTTTCTGGTGTCCCGCATGTGTTGCTGGCCCGCCACTGCCAGTAATTTCCACCAAACAACTCTCCTGAGGTTGGATTTCCAGGCTGGCATGTCCAAAATATCTTCATCCAGCCATCACACAGAAAGGGAACTCCGCTGGATATAAAACCCTGATTTTGTAACCATTCCATCGGAATGTTGAAGGCAGTCCCCTTGTTTGTTAATTTCCAGTGTTGACAATTCAAGAAAAACCCTGTGCCTGATTCTCATTTATTCATATGTGAATTAAGGTTTTTTAATTTGATTTGTCTGTTAGAAAATGTTACAGTCTTCTCTTTATAAAAGGTAGTGTGAGGGGCTAGTGCTGTAGCTCAGTGGCAGAGCACTTTCCTAGCGTGCACGAGGCACTGGGTTCGTTCCTCTGCCCCACATAAATGTAAACAAATAAAATTAAGGAATAAAAAATACAATAACATTTTTTTAATGAAAGATTATAACAGGCGGGACCATTTTACCTCTGAGATTATGAACAGCATTTCCCCTTTTCTTCCATAAAACCGAGGAGATAACTGGAAACTAACACCCATGAAAGAGAGAACACCCCAGGTTTCTAAATAAAAAACGTTGTAAATTTTTTTAAAAAAATATATGTTAAATAGCCAATTAGGCATGCTTCCCTTATACTTTTATTCAGTGAACTAGAATAAAAGTGTAAAATATAAGCAAAGTTAAAACACAGAGTACAGAAATACATGTTCTTTGTCTCAGGATAGAAGAAATGGAAGGTAGACAGTATTGGAGAGCTCTTAGCTAACATAACTAGAACCAAGGAAACATATAAATCCAAGCTAGGGTGAAACAATGCATATAAAGCAGAATACATAACATATTGCTAAATGTAAATAATTTATATTACTGTCAGCTGCTATAGGAGTTAGAAGATGTTGGAACCAAGTCTTCAAAGTGTTTCAAGAAAAGTCACTGTAAATTTAGTATTGGAAATGAATCAAAACATCCAACAATGGGAATTAAGGACATTTTGAGGAAATAGATATGAATAATCTCAACACAAAATATCTAATGGAACCCATTGACATTACTAGGTTAATGGAGGATTATCATTAGATGCAGAAAAAGTTTGATTAAATTTGCCATCTATTCATTCTTTAGAAAAAATATTAGAAATATAGAAGTGAACAAGGAAAACCTCTTTTTGTGAAAAAGAAGCTAGAGGAAAGGACACTTTTTGAGGTGAAATGTTAGAAATATTCCCTTTGAACTTAGGAAGTAGGCTGTACTTGCTCAATGTTATAAGGGAAGATCTTAACCTGTAAAAAAAGGGCAAGAAATAGCAGCCCATCTTAGGAATTTTGAAGGAATACATACATTTTATTATTTATATGAAATAGAATTTTTTCTTACACACAATGCAAAAATATCTACAGATGTACTACTATAAAATAGGAATTGGGTAAGATTACTGAATCTAATGTCAAGTACAGACTTTTATATTCTATGTGCCAGTGACAAGCAGAATGCTCAATTTTATTGTAAAAATTATAGTCCTTAAAAGAGCAAGAAAGTGTAAGTTAGTTAAAAGTAAATTGAACAAAAGATGTGCAAAAACCATATAGAAAAAGAATAAAATGTCATTTTTATGACTTTGAAGAAGACAGACTTACTATTGCAAAGATGTTAATTTTTCCAATATTGCTTTATAGCTCAATGCAATTACAGACAAAATCCTAAAAGGGTTCTTGGTGAGAGATGAAGGGATGATTCCAAAATGCAGATGAAAAAAGAAAGATCCAAGAATAACTAAGATTGTAAGCACAAATAGCCCCAAACAGGAGCAGACCTCAAACAGATCAGCAAGCTTTCCTTTATTCAACAGTGGAGTCAATCAGTCATGCGTTGGTAGGGGGCTCATTTTGAGGTGGAAAATGACCCCTGGTTACAGAAACTTTCTGTGTTATATAGATTACGATATGAGTGGTTAATCATCAGAGGCGTGGGCAAAACTTGTTGGTCTGGGCAGAGTTGTAAAGATTCGAGACATTGTTACTGAGAAGGGATGAAGCCTCAGAGTTCAGCTCCCGTTGCTTATTTTCTTCCTCTGGGGTCCATTGCTACCCAGAGCTTCCCTGATTGCTCTCTCCTTCCTGGACTCCTTGACAATGGGGGAGGGTTAAAGGCCAGGCCCTAGTGCTCAGTTCCTTCAGGACTCTCTGTTACTGGGAAGTGATGAATGTTGGCTTTTTTCCCTCAGGGGCTCAGTGCTACTGGGAAAGGATTTACTGGGAGAGGATCAATGATTTCCTTCTTCCTCCCTCCTCCTCTGGGTCAGACACATTTGGGGGTTGTCATTTCCCTGTCCTGGGGTTATCGTTTTCGGTATCCCTCAAAGATAATTATACATCTATTAGAAATTACGTACTATACTACTGACACAGAGATTGTCAAATTCCAATGGAACAGAAACAAATTCAATTGGCAGCAGAAGTGGTGTTGTACACAACTATAGAAAGTAGGTATCCTCAATGAATTGTTCTGAGCAACTGGTTGTCCACAGAGAAAACATCCTATATCCTATACCCTAAAGTCAATTCCAGATTAAATCACTTTAATATATAAAACAGATATTTAATTGTTTTTGAATAACAAGTAAAATTTTGTGATGGTAGTACAGAAGAATTTGCAACACAATTTCAAATACTCCTAGCTGATAAGAAAAGATTAACATTCAGACCTTCAATTCATAGGTCACAAAGAGAAAATATTGGCAACACATTTAACTGACAAGTGTTTTTTGATATCTGCAATATGCAAAGAACTCTGTGAATCAGTAAGAAAATAAAAAATGAAAAATGAAAAAAGATAGTATAATTAAGAAAAAAAAAGTAATTTGTTATACGTGAGGGGCCTCTCTGCCATGTCCCACATGGATGAGAAAAGGGTTAACTGCTGAAGGAGGATGTTGGCTGTTTTTCAATCTATTACCCAAAAACTTATCTACTCAATAAACACAGAAGAACCAATACTCTTTTTAAATGAGAGGGGGCATCATGGGTCTGGCCATACCAGTTCTAGCCTCTAATAGCAACAGCAAGGAATAGCCCAACTCCCTTTTATTTATAGACACACAGGTAGAGGGGGCAAGACCAGGAGGAATTTCTTCCGTGATGGACAGGATAGGGTGGAGTTAGAGGAGCCATTCCTTCAGGGAAACAAGACAGGGAACTGCCTGATTCTGCTAGGTAAGGATGGCTTCCCACAGTCATATTTTGAGGGAATTAATGTAGATGTGTATGAGGCTTATCATCATGGAGCTAAGGTGAAAGTCTTTCATTTTACCTTGAAAAAAATGTCCTTACAGCCAGAAAAATGATAGTTGTACTCCATTTGTGTACAATGAACTAAAATTTAAAAAATAAAGAAATGCATAAATAAATTATAAAGATAATAGTTGTTAAAAAAGAAAAAAGAGAAAAAGAAAAAAATGTCCTTTCCTACAATTTGTTTGTCTTGTTTTGGTATTGGGGAGTGAATCCAAGCCCTTAACCACTCAGCCAATCCCCAGCCCTTTTTAAAAATTTTATTTAGAGACAGGATCTCACTGAGATGCTTAAGGCCTCCTTAAGTTGCTGAGGCTGGCTTTGAACTCACCATCCTCCTGCCTCAGCCTCCTGAGCCACAGGATTACAGGCCTGTACCACTGTGCCTGGTTTTCCTACAGTTTTGTTTTGTTTTGTTTTGTTTTACAAAAAAGACTTAGAAGTCTATATGAAGTCAAATGAGGAAATGAAAGGGCAGAAGAATTCTGCTCTAGGGTGTGATATTAGATTTTTCCAAAATATTGTAAGCAGTGGCACAGTCCTTGGTAATAAGAAGCTGTGTGGCAGGAGGTCAAAGTGGCTGGAGATAAAAGGAACCAAATCATGAGACCAGAACGTGGGATTTAGATGCTAGAGGTTGCTGGCTGAGTCAGTCTTCCCCAGGCTCCTTATGCGATGTGCACTCTGGGTTGAATATTATTTCCGAGTATGTTCATGTCATTGGTTAACTTTAATTAAACTTTTAATTTTGAGATAATGTAGAATGACATTTATTTGCTACTAATAACACAGAAAGATCCTGTTTGCCCTTTTCTAGCAGTGACATCTTTTAAAACAATATCATGACCAGGGCATTGACATCAAGATACAACATGCAGTTTCTCTCCCTGCAAGAATCACCCATATTGTCTTTCTCAAAACCACACCCCTCTACCTCCCATAGTCGCAAGACTCAAGGTCTTACCTCCTAAAACCTAACAAGTACCAATATGTTCTCTATTTGTATAATTTGATCATTTCAAGAATTTTATGTGAGCTGGGTGAGTGGTGGCCACCTGTAAACCCAGTGACTTTGGAGGCTGAAACAGGAGGATCGCAAGTTCAAAGTCAGCCTTAGCAACTGTCTCAAAATAAAAAAAATAAAAGAAAAGAAACAGGATGTGCCTTAGTGATTAAGCAACCCTGTGTTTAATTCCTGGTGCCAAAAAGGAAAAAAAAAAAGAATTTTATATAAAAAAATCATATAGTACATAATTTTTTTGGATTGACCTTTTTTTTTTTTTTTTGGTATCAGAATTGAACCCACGGGTGCTTAGCCATTGGGCAACATCCCCAGTCCTTTTTTGTATTTTATTTACAGACAGGGTCTCGCTGAGTTGCTAAGTGGCTTGCAAAGTTGCTGAGGTTGGCTTTGAACTCAAGATCCCTCTGCCTCAGCCTCAGTTACTGGGATTACAGGTATGCACCACCACACCTGGCTTCAGATTGACTTTTTATTTAGCATAATGATCTAGAGATTCATACAGATTGCTTGTGTATCAGTATTTTGTTCTTTGTAGTGTTCTGTAGTAGAAATCCATGGCATGGATAGACCACTGTTTGTTTTATCATTCACTTGTTGAAGGACATCTGGGTTGTTTCCAGCTTTTGGCTATTACAAGTAAAATTTAAGTTGTTTTTTTTTGTTTTTTTTTTTCTCTCTCTCAGGGACAGGTGCCTAAGAGAGCATTTGCTGGATTGTTTGGTAGTTGGCATGTTTATGTTTTTTAAAGAAATCCCCAAATTCTTTGCAGAATGGCTATACTATTGTATAACCTCACCAGTTGTACATAATCTAATTTCTTTATGTCCTTGCCAAAAAATTTTGTTGTTACTTTTAGATTTTTTTTTGTTTTAGTCATTTTGATAAGTATGCAATGATATCTCATTATGGCTGTAATTTGCATTTCCATAAAGGCTAATGATGTTAAGCACCTCTTCATGTGCTGATTTGCTGTTTATCCACTATAGTATAATGTCATGTCTTTTGCCCACTTTCTGTTTTAACTGTTTGATTTTTTTCTTAACAGGTGGATTTTTAGGTTCCTTCATGTATTTTAGATACTAACCCTTTGTTGCATATGTGGTTTGCAAAACATTTCCTCTCATTCCCTAACTTCTCTTTTTATGTTCTCGATCTGGCCTTTCACTCATAAAAAATTTAATTTGATGAGATCCAGTTTATCAGCTTTTTTCTTTTCTTTATACAGAGTCAAAACTTTTGGCCCATTATGAAAGTTTTCTCCTGTGTTTTCTTTTTTAAATTTCACAGTTTTACATTTTCTGGTTTATTGTTAATTGTGAGTTAATTTTGTATTAAGTATGAGATGGTATAGTGTGAGTCAGGCTTCACTTTTTGACCTTTGATTATTTAATTGCTCCAGCACATTTGTTGAAAGGCTTCCATTGAATTGGTTTCTGTCAGAATGAACTGGGCAATTTTGTGTGGGTCTGTAACTGGGTTGGTTCCCACTGTGGAATTGTGTGGGTCTGTACCTGGGCGTCCCATGGCCTCGGTACCAGAAGGCCTGTGCCCTCTCTGTGTTCTGGTTCAGCCTGGGTGTCCCATGGCCTCTGTACCAGGAGGGCTGTGCCTTCACTACATCCCTGCTCAGCCTGGGTTTCCATGGCCTCTGTAACAAGAGGCCCTTGCCATCTCTGTGTCCTGCTCTTCCTGTGTATCCCATGGCTTCTGTAGCAGGAGGCCTGTTCCCTCTGTCCCTGCTCAGCTTGGGTATTCCATGGCCTCTGTACTGGGAGGCCTGTAACCTCTTTCTGTCCCTGTTCAGCCTGGGTGTCCCACGACCTCTGTACCAGGAGGTGGTATCTCTCTCTGTGTCCCAGCTGAGCCCTGCATGTGCAATGGCTTCTGTACTGGGAGGGAGGTGCCCTCTTTGTGTCCCTACTCAGTCTCACTGTCCCATAGACTCTGTTCTAGAAGGACCATGTCCTTGGTGTCCCTGTTAAACCTGGGTGTTTTATGGCCTCTGTACCAGGATACCCGTGCCCTTTTTGTCTCTGCTCAGACTCCGTTTCCCATGGAATTTGTATCAGGAGGCCCATGTTCTCTATGTCCTTGCTCAGCCTGGTATACAATGGCCGCTGCACAGGAGGCCAGCCCTCTCTGTGTCCCTGCTCAGACCAGGTGTTTCATGGCCTCCGTAAAAGGAGGCCTGTGAACTCTCTGTGTCCCTCCTCAGCCTGGATGTTCATGGCTTGTATATCAGGAGCCCTGTGCCCACTGGGTTTCAGCTATGCCTGGGAGTCTACAGCCTCTGTACCAGGAGGCCCGTGCTCGGTTTGTCTGAGCTCAGCCTCAGTGTCCCATAGCCTCTGTACCAGAAGACCCGTGTCCCCTGTGTCCTTCCTCAACTTGGGTGTTCCATGGCCCCCTTTCCAGAAAATCAAATCTTAGCCACAATTCCCTTGCAATCAGAGAGTATCATGTTCCTTTGTTATTTCTCATTCACAGCAGAGTATTTTTTCCTTCTATGAATATAGCTGCTTAGTTAGTTTTGGTTCATTCATAAAAGTGGAACATCCTGTATATATTGCTTTTAATATTCTCACCAACAGTATTTCTCATAAATTTCCTCAGGACTAGGATTAAAGAAAAATGAACAGAACCTCTAGGACATATGTGACAACATCAAGCATGCCAACATATGCATAATGTGACTCCTAGAAGGCCAAAGAGAAAGGGGCAGAGTAACAGAACATGTAAAAGGGATCATACTAAGAAATAAAAAGAACATGGAACAGGGCTATAATGTACAACACTGATAAACCTTAAGAGGAAAATTCAGTCTGTGGGTCTTTGCTCACTTCCGGAGGGGTAAGGCCAACGAGGTAACCAACGCCCTCTGGAGAGCAAGTTCCAGACCAGTCTCAAATTTATTCAAAGAATTACAGCACTTTTATAGCCGAGGAGAGTCTGAGAACAAAGAACCGGTAGTATAACACGATAGTCTCTAAGGATGGTCCAATGAGGAGTCACACAGTTTACCAAAGGAGGGAGGGAGAGGTGAGGAGAGCGAAGCTCACCTGGGACATATGTCCGCAGGCAGGTCAGGCCACGTGGGAGTGTTCTCCAGGAAGCATGTGAAATCCTGTGTTTTCAATCAAAGGATTATGCCTTTCGCAGCCTTTTGGAGCACATGCCTCATGTCTTCTTTCTGCATCCCCACAGAAAATGAAAGCTTTGTAAAGGAAGCCAGCTAGAAAAGAACACATAGTGTATGATTCCATTTATAGAAAGTGTCCAGAATAGGAGGCAAATCCATAGAGACAGAAAGCATATGAGTGGTTGTCAGGGGTTGAGGTTGAGGCATATTAGGAATGACTGCTGAATGGAGGTGAGGATTCTTTTTAGGGTGATCAAAAAATTTTAAAACTGGATGGTAGTATTGGATTCATAACTCTGTAAATGAACACCAAATACTTGAATTTGATGCCTAAAAATGGTGAATTGTGTGTTTTAAAAGTATACCTTACGGCTGGGGTTGTGGCTCAGTGGTACAGCGCTTGCCTAGTTGGTGTGAGGCACTGGGTTCGATTCTCAGCACCACATATAAATAAATGAATAAAATAAAGATCTATCAACATCTAAAAAAATATTTTAAAAAAGTATACCTTAATAAAGGTGATTCGAGGAAAATATAGTAAGAAAACCAACAACAAAATTAGTAATTTGATCTGATGCTTAGTTATTCCAGTATGGCCATAACATCTGACATATAAAAAATTTCTCAAGACAATAGACAGATGACTTTTGGAGTGAACTTTCTACTACATTCACCTGACTCTAAGGTAGCAAAACATTTGCAACTCCACTGTATCACTCCCAGGAGGGGAATGTGAAAAGTTATATATTAAAAGAGGGATTCACAGTGGTGAGAATTACAGTTCCTTTGGTGTGTTCTTATAACCATTTGTTGGTAGAGAGGTTGAGTAAACTTAGCTTGTGGCCTGAAATGGTACAGAGATAGGGATCAAACGGATCACACATTGCCCCATACCACCAAGCTAGCCCTCTTTCATCTGGGCATGTAGACTCGGTGCACGTAAGGTAGGCAGGGGAAATTTTATTGCAGACAGAATTTATGACCTTGCAGACAGTCATGTAAAGGAAATAAGATCTAGATTCTCTCTTTCCTGGGCATCTTTATGCCAGCCTTGTCCAAGAAGCTTATTCTATTTGTTACAAACGTGAGATGGAATGCATCTCAGCTGTGGTAGCTTGAAGAAGCTATCTGGTCTCATTTTAGGCTGCAATTGACAGTCATGACAGAGTTGCTCACTCTGATCTCAGCAGCTTCTTTGAATCTTCTTTCAGAAACTGGATGAATCTGTTATGGCAAAGAGATTGAGTTCAGTCTCTGGAGGTGCACATGTTGGATTTGAATTCTCGCTAGCTCCACTGGCTGTGTGGTCTTGGTGAAATGACTTAATCTTTCTGTGCTTCTGTTTGCTCATCTGTAAAATGAGAAAACCTACCTAATTATGAAATTTTAAGAATGAAATGTGACAGGTAAGTAAGATGCTTAAAAGAATACCTGGATTTTCTTTCTTTTCCTTTGACTTCTGGTAAAAACTTATTAATATGAGCTAATTACAATATTAAATACTACTACTAATTATTATTATTATTAGCAATAATGATATTTAATAAAGCTGACAATTTGAATTTATGCCAGGGGCTTGTATTTGCTTTTTAACATGCTCAATCTTATTATTTTCATGTGCAGTCATAATATCTATGTGAGGTTTATGGGATTAATGATATCTGGTATTTCCCATGTGCTACACATGTGGAGACACACTACCTTGTCATAAAGCTAGAACCTACATTTTAGGACTCTTATATAGGACTTTTGCTAATATTAGACTGACACCTTTGACATTGTTATCATTTGCCCATAGCAGTAAACAACTTAGTGCAAATGCCAGGAATCATTACTTACCCCTGTATCCACCTCTGCAGTTAAGTTACTTAAGGGTCTATGCCTTTGTAGCATATGTTAGTAACCCCCTTTCTGTCTAATCTTAACATAATTGAAAACGAAATTCCAGTTGTAAGCTGTAAAAATCCTGCTTCCAAAGTTTACATATGCAACTTGAGAAGGTTACTAATGAAGTGCCAATTTTGCTAAACTAAAGAAGAAGATGAATGGCAATAGAAAGCTTTAATACATGCTGTTGGTAAACTGTGTGGAAAGTGATATCCCTGGTTATATAATACCATATTTAAAACCCATTACTTTTCAAGATACTATATTAAATTTGATGTTACATTTTGGATAAGTATGTTAATGCTAAAATTACTATGAATTTATAAAACCCCAATTATTTCATTGTAAGAAAAATGAATATGATTGTTTATTTGGGGAAATAAACAGCTACTGTTTTTCTCAAAAGGGTAAAAAAGCTTTTATATATTGAGTTACCTCAATTTTCTTAAAGACTATTCTCTTTATTAAGTATTTAGATGATCTACATAATCCACCACAAAGGATATTCGGAAAGTAATAAGAGAAAGATAATTTAAAATTACTTTAGAAGGTGGTTAGGATTCCAAAAGAGATGGTGTGATGGAGATAGATGTCACTGCAACTCAAAGATGTATTATTATTTGTGAATTACTATGGGATAGAAATGTGCTATGTTTTTACACAATCACAAAAACAAAACAAAACACACACACACACACACGCGCGCGCGCGCGCACACACACAAACCCAAACGATCTCTTCCTTAGTGAGATGCAAGGCCATCATTTTGGAACACAGTAAACTGTTGGATTTTATCTAATGGCATAGTAGGAACAACACCGTAAGTCTTCTAAACTCATAATATGTCTAATGCCAGAAACTAAGAACTTTTTCCAAACGTGTGTGTGTGTGAGTGTGTGTGTGTGTGTGTGTGTGTGAGAGAGAGAGAGGGAGATGGTAGAGGTGCAACTTCGAAAATACTGAGTTAGACTGTGTTTAGTGTCCAAAATAAAGGGTAGTGTGTGGAGTCTAGTGACTGTCAACTTCCCCTCTCTCCACTTGTCTCATGTGATGCAGTATTGGTGTCCATTAAAAACGTTCGGGTTTTATCAAATATAAAGAGAAAAAATAGACACAAGCAACCATAAAAGCCAATAACTTACAGAGCACTTCTGAGACCATCACTATTCAGTTGCAGAATTAGGAAAATTCCACTCCTCTCTTTCACAATGGCCTAAACAGGCAGGGCCCAGGGCGCACGCAGCCTCCGGGGTGGGACAAAGCTTCCTGCACGTTCCCGCGGGCGTCGCCAAGTCGGGTGCACCGCGGTATTGAGCGCACCGCGGGGCTCGGAGCTCCCCTGCCCCCTGCGCACGGGTGACCTGGGCGCACCGCGGAACCCTGTGCATACCCGAGCCCGCGCACGGCAGACCCCTGTGTACTGGTGACCTCTGCGCTTTGGTGACTTCCGTGCACCGCGAACCCAGGCTCCTGAGAGGCCGTGTGAGGCTCTGTGTGATTAGAAGACTACCAATCGAGTTTAAGGGGCGGCCCCGATCCTTCCGCCGCTTCCGACGCCAGGAGCCTCCTTTCTGGATTTGGTTCGAGTGCCAGGTTACTTGGGACCTGCGACTGGAGTGGTAGCCGAGGGTCAGGGCGTTCGGCTTCCGTGCATCCTGGTGTGAACGAGCCCTCCGGTCCCCAAGCGCGGAAAAGTCCCATTCGGTGAGGAGCAGCTGTATTTATTGGCGAGTGGAGGCAGACACCTGTGGTTAAGCACATAAGGTAAGTTTTCCCCGTGGATCCACGCGGTTATCCAATACCAACATGTCTCTGTCTACCGATGGTGCCATCAGCACCTTGCAGACCCCAACTTCGAAACTAGAGACCCTGTTTAGACCCTGTTTAGAAGAAAGTCATTACTTTAAGTTGTGGAAGTCTGTTGGTGCACAAAAAGACACTTACCCTATGAAAGAGATTATGTTTTATCTCAACCAGTATATCATGACTAAACGATCGTATGACGAGAAGGTACAGCATATGTACATTGTTCAAATTATCTTCTAGGAGATTTGTTTGGAGTGCCAAGCTTCTCTGTGAGAGAACACGGGAAAATATATGCAATGATTTACAGAAACTTGGTAATAGTCAAGCTGCAGGAACCATCAAATTCTAACCCATCTGTGACTAAGAGCAGATGTCACCTTGATGATGGGAGTGATCAGAAGGACCATGTGCAACTGCCACAGGAAGAGAAGCCTTCACCTTCAAATTTGGTTTCTGGCCCATCTACATCATCTAGAAGAACAACTAGTGAGAAGAAAATTCAGATGAATTAGCTGGTGAACGGCAGAGAAAGTGCCTCGTATCTGATAGTATTTCCCTCTCCTCTGATGAAAGCCTTGTTCCATGTGAAAGAAGCAGTTGCAGTGAATTGACAGACTCCATCAAATCCAGATGGTGGTGTAAGTGAATATTCAGGTGCTTAGTTGGATCAGGACTCAGTTTCAGATCAATTTAGTGTAGGATTTGAAGTTGAATCTCTTGAATCAGAAGATTATCACCTTAGTGAAGAAGACAAGGAAGTCTCAGAGGATAAAGATGAAGAGTCTAGTTACTGCACATCAGGCAGTGGAAAGAGATACAGATTCATCTGAAGTAGATTCTGAAATTTCCTTAACTATTGGAAATTTACTTCACCCAATGAAATGGAATCCTGTCCTTCCTAAGAACTGGTTTCTGAAGATACAGAGAAAGATAATGGGGAAATCCCTGAGAACACCAAACTAGACAACTCAACACAGGCCGAAGAGAACTTGGATGTGCCTGATAGTAAAAATTTTTGCAGTGAAAGATTCCAAAGAGTCTTGTGTTGGGCAAAATGATTATAAATTCACACAAGCCTCCCATTCACAAGAAAGGAAGGACTATTCTCACCCATCAACTTCCAATAGCATTATTTGTAGCACCCCAAAAAGATGTCAGATGGTTTGAGAGGGAAGAAGCACAAGACAAAAGAAGAAAGTATGGAATCCAGTTTTCCCCATAATGCCATTGAATCTTGTGTGATACGCCAAGATGGACCTAAAAATGGTTGCATTGTTCATGGCAAAACTGGACATCTTGTGTCATGGTTCACATGTGCAAAGCAGCTGAAGAGAAGGAGTAAGCCCTGTCCAGTGTGCAGATAGCCAGTTCAAATGATTGTGCTAACTTACTTTAACTAGCTGCCTTTTGTTTAAAGTAGCATTTTACATTTCTAACTGTAACTCTAAACATTTAGATAACCTGGATTTAAATTTTGCTTACACGTATCAAGGGAAGTATCTCCCTGTGCATCTCTTTGTAGTGTAATTTACCTACTTTGGGAATAAAAATAGTGAATATGTTCTTTCTTTTAGGAAAATTTCACTTCTGTTTGTGTTTTGCATTTGGATTTTAAAGTAATTTACATTACATTACCCACTACATTACTCATCCTTTACCCTTAATCCTCATATTCTATGTAATTTCTACTTTTTCTTATGTAAGCAGGATCTGATTTTCTTTTGTTTAAATATAAGTAAGACATTTAAATACAATTGATTTAGTACCCTTCATGTAAAGAGAAAAATATGTATGAGATTTAATATTTAATTTGAGGTAATCTGAAACTCTCCAATTCTTAGTTTTTCTGTGCTTTCATAAATTGGTTATTATATTTAGTGTATGTAAGTAAAAATGTACATCTTATTCCAAAAATGTACTCGTTTCTTAATATATAGTAAAGAATATGTGGTAAGAACATCAATTGAGGATGACTATTATTTACCCTCGAAACAAAACCTCTTAAAACCCCTTGTAAAATGTAGAATTGTCCTCGAATAATCAGGTATATATAAACTGTTTTCCATACCTAATTCCAGGATTTCATGGAGTCTGTTTCTTATAAGTTGAAAAACAGTTCTAAGACACTTTGAACTGTTGTTGTTGAACTTTGTTGGTATATTTAAGTACCATTTTGCTAGGTTACGTGGTTCTTGATGGTTTACTAGGTTTCAGCTCTTGGCTTAAAACCAGTTTTAGGGACCAGTGAATTCCAAAAGATTAACTCAGAAATTTCATAGACGGCATTGTTCATTTTAAGACAATCTGGAGCTGAGCATATTGGTGCACACCTATAATCCCAGCAAATGTGGAAGCTGAATCAGGAAAATCCTAAATTCAAGGCCAGCCTTAGCAACTTAGCAAGATCCTGTTTCAAAATAAAAAATAAAAAGGACTGTGGATATATCTCCGTGATGAAGTATCTCTAGGTTCAGTCCTCTACTGAGAGGGAGAGAGAGGGAGGGAGGGAGGGAGGGAGAGAGAGAGAGAGAGAGAGAGAGAGAGAGACAAGAAAGCTAACTGAAAAAGGTTGTAACTTCTCTCTAAAGTATTCAAAAGTTGTTCACCAATTTTCTTCAAGAAAGATAGAGTCAGAACATGGCATTCTAAAATAAACCTTCAGACCATGTAGATTAGCTTCCTGATGATAATAAGATTCTTCAACAAAATTGTGAAAATGGCCACCTTGATTCAAGGCCCCTTACTTTTCTCCAATGTACGACAATGTACAAACTCAGGTGAAGACAGTAAAATCAACTGGACTGTAAGCTTAGAATAGAACCAAAGGATAATTTTCTACAGGCAGGTACTAATGGTACATTGTTGGTTTCAAAAACAAAAGCAATAACAACCCTATGCCTTATTCATCTAAGCAGGAAACAAATGCCTGAAGAAATCAGTTCTTTGGTAGTTCTCAAAAATTATAAATCTTTATCAATTTGGAATTTATGGTATTTTGACTAAGGAAGAAAGGATGGACTAAGAAAAATCCATCCTTTCTGAGACCAGTTGGTAGTAATGAGGTCATAGATGACATGTGATCAGGGTGTATGTTTGGAATGATTGCTATTCACTCTCCATTCCACCTTTTAAAGGCATCCGTCCATTTTCTAGGTTAGTGGATTACTAATGTAGTCTTGTCTAATGTGATGGGTTTGTATATGTGTATGATTTATTGATTGCCAAATGAAGGATTTATTAAAAGTCTGATTGAAAAGTGGCCTAAAGAGCCTGCCAGGGCTCCATGAGGATATTGACTGCAGCTCTTCTCACAAATGAGTCAAATCAGTTTTGGAGGAATATTTTTCCAGGAGGGACTTTTCATCCTTCCATTGTAAGATTTTAAAATGCTAATAAAACAATTAGCTTAAACAAATACATGTGAAGCAATTAACTAAACACTTTCAAATCTTGAATGTGATAAAATACGTATATACCAGAAAAGCAGTCTACATCAAAGACACCATTTCTGGATAAGAAAACCCCTATTCAGAACATAAAATTCTGAGTCTATATTCTAAAAGCTGGTGATTTATTTCTCTTTTTATTTACGAAAATGTTGTGTTGCCTCTATGCAACACCAAAAGACAACTTTGTGACACAATTACCACTAGTGCTTTGGCTTTAATGTTCATCAAAAAGGGATAAAAATTAAAGTGCCAAAGAACAGACTGTGAAAGTTTCAGCAAACACTGTGGATAAAGGGCCAATTTATTTGTTGCATAACACCAATGCAGTTTAAATTTTTAAAAAATATTCCCTATGATTCCCAATAGATTAATATACAAAAGTTGTAAATAGTTCACAGTAGGAAATAGAACTAGCAAACATTCAGAAAGAAAATATTCAGCTTCACTTATAATCAAGGAAATAAAAATTAAAATAAGGAACTACTAATTTACTTATTTTAAGGAGACATTATAAATAATACTCAAAGTTGGCAAGGTACAATGACAGGAAATTGTTCCCACACATTACTAATGGCAGTGTGTATCATTACAATCCCCCAAAGCCACAAAATGTTCAAACCTTTGGCTCATTAATTCAACTTCTTGGAATCTGCCCTGAGAAAATAAGATGTTCATGACATCTTTATATGGCTTCCGTTATGATATAAATGGGGAGGGAGGAATATCCCACAAAGGGGGAATCACATACGTAAATTATGGGATATCCACTCTGTGCAGCCATTAAAATGGTGGTTGTATAAATTGTGTAGAAACACACAAAAAGATCTAAAAATCTAGAACAAAGGAAGCAACATGAAAAAATTCTTGTGTGTAGTATGACTAGAAGGAAGTGGGCCACAATCACAGCAGCTGCCTCAGAGGCTGGTGGGGTTCTCAGGGAGACTCTCCTGCATCATTGTGAAGAATCAAGCCATTGTGTTACGCTTGTAGCCAACTCCCTCCTAGCAGTTCACTCCTTAAGTGTTTCCTTAAGAAAAATAAAGAAAGGTAAAGGAATCAGGATTTCTTATTCCTTTTAAGAGTTTCCTAAATTGAGCATTTTCTGAATCTGCCAATCTGCCTTAAGATAGAAGGTCTTTATTGAGGAAAAATTATTGTAATATTTCCAAAGAGTACCATCCCCCTTTGCTAGCTATTCCCTTGGCACCAGTGTGGCCACATTTTTCCTCAACCCACTGTGCTACAAAGGCTCGCTCTCCTTAGGCAATGTTCTGTGTGTGTATGTGTGTATATGTGTATATGTGTGTGTGTGTGTGTGTGTGTGTGTATTTTTGTTTGTTTGTTTGTTTTCCTGCAGTGGAGTGCAACTTTTTGGTGCAGGCACCAGCTTACAAGCAGGTGCTGTGTGCAGGATAGGCCTGTCTGTGTTAAGGGTAAACCAACAACGGGGTTCCATTTTGAGGTAGAAAGTTATGTATTAAGAATGAGAAATATCAAGAGAATAAAAGGATAGAGGAGGTGAGGTAATCCCAATGCATACATATGTATACAGAGACCGAAGGGTGCAAAAGCAATATTTTACTTCAGCTACTTTGGAGTGCAAATGAGAGGGTTGGGGAGACAAGGCAGAGGGGGGAGAAGAGGGGGAGTGATAGATAAGGTAACATGGCCTTGAATATACCCACCAGTATTTTTGTCATATCAATCTGAACTTCTGCTTCAATTTCATGTGCAATCATAGAATTCCAGAGCCACAAGATGTCTTTGAGTTAATTCAATCTCCTATTTTACATTTAGAAACAAGACCCGGAGAGAGGAGAGTTTATTTACCTATGGTCATTCCACCAGATGTTCCTCTGAAAAACAACGTGGAACTGTGGTTAAGAGCCTGGCCGTTGGAGATAAATTGTAGGAACTAAAATCTCAGCTTTGTAGCTTACTGCCTGTGTGACCTTAGCAAGACACTTAACTAATCTGTTCCATGGTTTTCTCTATCCATGAAATGGGGATTAAAGGGTCACCTACCTCATAGGTCTCTATGAATTAAGGGGGTTAATACATAAAATGCACTAGGATAGAGCCTCTTGCCTGGTAAGTGCCACAGGAGTTAGCTGCAGCCTCTGCTGCTTCTGTTGCTTTTGTTGTAATCAGCTTTCAATCTAAGGCCAATGATTTCCACATACCAAGTTGTCTTGTGAGCATAAACATCTCCATGATCTTAAATTTTGTGTCATTGGACCCAGGTGAGGAGGGAAACATCCCAGCTCTCTTCTGACGTCACTCGGAGTTCATCTTGTTAGCAAGTATAAAGTCAAAGGCACAAGGGCAAACCACAGGTGGCGACATTTGAATTTATACTAAGTGAACTATCGGAATGGATCTGCTACAGTAGCAAAGATAATTGGCTTCTTTGTTTTTCACTCTGTTCCATAGAGCATGTGCTTTACAATGCTCATTTGCTCTGTTTTAAAATTTATCATTATTGAAATAATAGAGGAATTTAAAAATTGCTGAAATGAGATTAGTATGATATGTACATTTGGTTTTTCTATGAGTCGACACTATGATGTCTGCATAATATTTATTTGACATTGGACTTCCAGGATGCTTGTTGGGCCCTGAATGGAAAAGTCAGTCAGCAGTTATGAGACGACCCTTTACCCAGTCCTTTTTTTTTTTTTTTTTCTTCTTTTTTTTTAAGATAGTGTCTCTTTAAATCACCAAGACCGGTCTTGAATCTGTGATCCTCCTGCCTTGGCCTTCCTCCTGAGTTGCTGACATTACAGACCAGCACTGCCACACTGGGCTTACCCCTTACCTTAGAATATTTGGAATAACATCTTTCCAGAATTATTTTGCTTTCAAACTTTGCTAGATTTAAAATAAACTAGTCATAAAAAATATTGGGCTGGGGATATAGCTCAGTTGGTAGAGTGCCTGTCTTGCAAGCACAAGGCCCTGGGTTCAATCCTCATCACTGCAAAAAAAAAAAAAAAATATATATATATATATGTATATATATTTCTTTAAAAATTTTTTGTTCTAATTAGTTGTACATGACAGTAGAATGCATTTATACATTTTGATAGATCATACATAAACAGTGTAATCTCTCATTTTTCTGATTATTCATATGGTAGGATCATATCAGTCATGCAGTCACATACATACATGAGGTAATAACGTCTGTTTCACTCTACCATCATTCCTGCCCCCATACCCCTTCCCATCCCTTCACTCCCCTCTACCTAATATATTTATTTTCAAAAACATACTGTATGCTAGTGAATTTTAACTCTGCTTCTCCAGGCTTTGACAAATATCAGAGTTATATTCTTCAAAGCCCCAGGCATCCAGAACTATTTGTGTCTCTCTCTCTCTGGCTAAAGATACCTGGCATGTTCTCCTGATCACCTGGGTCCACCCACAAAAATTTTAAGTCAGAAAGTTGTGGAAGGGGGTGCCACGTATGGTGGGGCATGCCTGCAATCCTAGAGGCTCAGGAGACTGAGGCAGGAGGATTGCAAGTTCAAAGCCAGCCTCAGTAACTTAGCAAGGCCCTAAGCAACTCAGTGAGACCCTGACTCTAAATAAAATATAAAATAGGGCTGGAGATATGACTCAGTGGCTCAGTGGTTAAGTGCTCCTGAGTTCAATTCCAGGTACAAAAAAAAAAAAAAAGAAAAAAGAAAAAAGAAAAAAAACGTTGTGGAGGTGTTAGGAATCTTTTAACAGTTTTTTTTTTTTTTTTGATTACAGAAAGATTGCTTCCAAAGACAGTGGATAATCTTGAATAGGTGTGACATTCCTTCATTCCTTAGTGAATTGTGGTCAGGAATGGCTGCAATTAGAATTTTGAAAATGATTAGTCATAGCTGAATCAGTCAATCTCTCTAAGAGGATGTAAAGAAACATACTGAGATAAAAGAGAATGTTTAGGTTTCCATACATAAAAATAATTGTAGGATTGGGGATATGGCTCAGTTGGTAGAGTGCTTGCCTCAAAAGCACTAAGGCCCTGGGTTCAATCCCCAGCACTGCAAAACAAACAAACAAACAAACAGTGTAACTTTAACACAATAAAATTGTAGTTTTCAAAACACATTAAGTATTATAAATGATTTTTTTTCATTTTTAAGTTTAACCTATTAGGTTTGGGTGGCATTAAGATAAATGTAGATTTATCAGGCTTAGGGAAGTGTTTTTCTGGCCATTCTTACATTATTTTCATCATAATTCTGATCAGTGTGAATCAGACACTTGAAAGAATAAGTGAAGAGATGGAAAATGAATTAGAAGATAAAATAGCATTTATTAATTTCTATATTGTAACAGAAAACATTTTATTAAACTCTTTTTAGTTATAAGGTCCTTGATTGATATTTTTGTATTGTCAATGGCCTTACGTGGAAAATAGCTCTCCATTCTCAACTTGTTAAGCTCTTTTTCTTTACTGAACAAAAAATGTATATGTTGGTTGAAATGAATTTAGATGAATTTTATTGATGTCTCCTTTTCTGGGTCAAAGTTCCAATCCTTGGTTACAAGAATATATCTCTGAAATTCTGCTGTTGGTACATTTTTCATGTTGTACTGTTAATAGCAAAATCAAGGCCTAAAATTCAGATAACTCTCTGCCTTCTGACATGCTATGGGGACCTAAGAAGAAAGAGATTAAGGTTAGCCTGACAACACAGGTGCTCAATGGAGTTTCAGTGGTTGTGGTAACAGTGTTGGTGAAGAGCAAACTGAACCCAGTGAAGTCCTTTCCCAATACTTTAATCTTTGATGCTCAAGCACTACTTCATCAGGGTCTTTTCATTCTCCTTTGGACCGGCTGTTTATTTATTGCTTGCATTAGGCTGTGAGTTCTACTGCTTGTGCCCTTTCATTGCAACTTCTGTTCATCCCAGGGCGCAAACCCTCAAATCCCTGTGCAGTTGTTTGAGAGCAACTGACTGTGGTGCTGGTACTCTGTAGGGTGTACTGGGCGTCACACCCTTGGCCAAGGCAGCGATCACGTGCCAACTTCTTCCTGTTCTACCTGAACACACCCACAGTCCAGGTAGAAATCTTGAGTGGCCCCCCACCAAATGAAGCCATGCTCTCACTGGACAGAGATCCATTTCTTCACCCTTAATTAAATGGAGTTTTCCAAAGGTGCCAGGAATATTCCTCGGAAGTGTGCTGGGACGGGGCTGGGGTGCTGACTCTCTGGCTCAGAAGAGGCGCCGGCACAGCTTCTGTTTTCCGGCAGCCAGGATCTCATGAATCATTCCCTCCGTGGCCTGAAGCTGCGGTCCAGCTTGGATCCACCATCTGAGAAACAGTCCTGTCTACTCCTGCTTCAGCATCGCAGAGTCGCTGCACCACCTCCACCTCAGCCCGTTTCCAAATTGGTTCCTTTTCACCGTAGGCTCCATTCCTGTGTCCAGAGGTGTCCACACACAGGATCTCCTTTCCGCCTCAGGTTTTGACGAGCCGGCTCGGTGTCCACTCTTCCAGGCAGTCTCGGCGGACGCTGTCACGCAGGCCATGCGCAGAACTGCTCCAGGAGCAGCGCGGAGAGCGGCCCCGAGGCGGGGACACCGGGCCTCCGCCGGCGCCCGCTCTGCCGCCTCTGCCGCCTCTGCCGCCGCCACGCCCGCGCCGTGCCTTCGCCCAAGCGCTGCTCCTGCTCCAGAATAGTGGTGCGCAGTGCGCGGGAGGCTGCGGAGGCCGGCCGGGAGCTGCACTGTGCGCGGGAGGCGGAGAGGCCCGCGGGAGCGGCGGCCGTGGGACCCGGCCTGAGTCGTGCGCTGGAGGTCGAGAGCCCCGCGGAGGCAGCGGCGGAGGCTGCGGCGGTCAAGCATCCTTCTATTTTAAAATAATATTTGAACTCAGAAGGAACTCATCGACCTGTACTGTTAATAAGAGGTTATTAACAGCTACTATTCCTTTTTGAAATGTGGCCTTATTGAAGTCTCTGTGATACATTTCAGGAAACATTCCGCTTATGGGAACCAAGCTCTTGGAACTGACTGCTGATTTGTCCGAGTCCTCTAGTTCATCCTCTGCGCCACTCCCTGCATCCTTTTGTACAGCTACCTCCATTTTTCTTTTATATTAATCTGGGGGCTGAAATATCATCCTTCAATTATTTTAATTTGGATTATTGTTCATGCAAACACATAAATTTGGGTTACTTGACACTTTTGCCAGGGACAGCATCAGGTACAAGTGTGTCAAAGTAGCAGAAGGGACCTCTTTAGATCATAGTTCCCCTGCTATGATCTTAGTGTTTATGTACTTTCAAGTACGTAACTACTTCCCACTAATTTTTAAAAACTGCATAATTTCTAATTAATTCCATTGTTTAAGTAACAGCTATAATAGTCAAACCCAATTTCTTAGGTGCTTAGTTACTCCTTAGCCTGTGTGTGTGTGTGTGTGTGTGTGTGTGCATGTGTGTATATAGAGACATGCACACACACACAAATATATTCACACAACTGCTTGGTATTCAATTACTACAGTAAATAATTATTAAGATATTATTTTCGTCATCCACGTTACTGCATTTATTTTGTTGGATGCTGAGTACATAGCTTTGGTTAATAAAATTAACTTTAATAGTAGACTGTACACATTTCAAATATTGATGAATTACATCAATTTCCAACTTGGGTAATTGAATTGTTTTGTTAAATATTGATGCTTCTAACCTATCTGTCCCAAAGTATTAAATACTGAATACAGTCATTTCTAAGCACAAGTGAGCACACTTATTTAAAAAATTTTAATACTTTTCCTTTCTTTAATAATGCTTTTATTGAAGCATGCATGACATACAATTTTATTTATTTAGTACATACAACTTGAGTATGGAGATAAGCATATACCTGTGAAACCATCACTGTAGACCATTTCATGTACCTCCCCACATCCAAATGTTTCCTCCCACTTTCTTTCTTTGTTATTGTGTTTGCCGGAGAAGGAACTGAGAGATGCTTTTCAATGGGTGTTGAGTGAGAATCATGCAAGATAAAATGGTTTTTGGTCTCTAGGACTCATTCACCTTTTATAATTGTAGACATTGACTAGCATAGTGATTATAATTAACAATGCTGTAATACATCCTTTAATTTTTAATAAGGGGGTAGATCCTACTATAAATGTTTTTTCATAAACAAAAATGATGTAATGCCTTCAAAGAACAATTTTAAGTATTTTTTATTAAACAAATTTGAAAACTTGTCTAATTTTTAAAACATGGGCCATTTTTAGAGCAGTTTCAGTGCACAGAAACCACTGTCGGTATGCAGAGCTCCTATGTACCTGCTGTCCCATCCCTCTCCACCTAGAATGAACATTAGTTACAAATGATGACCCAGCACTGAGACATCACCACCACATAAATTCCATACTTTGTATTAACATTCAATGTTGGTGCTGCACATTTTGTTTTTTGACAGATGTACAATGATGTGTATCCACTATTACAGTATCATACAGAATTGCTTCAGAGACTTAGAAATATCCTGCATCCCTCCTATTCATCATTCCCCTGGAGACCACTGATCTTTTTACTGTCTCTGCAGGTGTACGTTTTCCACATGTCATATAATAGGGGTCATCCAGTATCCAGTCCTTTCAGATTGATTTCTTTCACATGGAAAAATGCATGAATGTCATTTTATCAGGGAACTCTCATTGTTTCAATGTACCACTGTTTGAATATGCATTCATTTATTGAAGAACTTGTCATTGCTTCTAAGTTTTGGCAATCAAAAACTGCTATAAACATCTATGTGCAGGCTTTTTTTTTTTTATACGATAAGGTGTTTGTTTATTCAAGGAATGGGAGATTATTGGCTCCAAAGGCAGCCCTGAAAAATAGTACAAAGAAACTGGCTCTCCCCTCATGGATGATGTGATTTCCTCCCAAGATTCGGCTCTTTTCTAGGAACAATTTGCTCTGGGATTAGAGAGTATGATTTCCCTGCAGTCGGCGATGGACAGCATTGGCACTAAGGGTTGGAGGCCAGGGAGCTGGCTGGGAACTGGGCAGGGCTGGGCCTGGGGAATGCTTTTCCTGTGAGGACTGTGCCTCTCTGTCCTCATGCTGCCGTGCAGTCGTTCCCAGCACCCTTGGGCTCTGCTCGTTACCCCAGGAAGGCTGTGTGGCAGTCACTGTCTGCTGCTCCTAGAAGCGTGGAAAAGGGATTTCCTCACTAGGAGGGGGGCTTCTTTCCAGGAAATCCTGGTGCCAGGTTGGCTGCAGGACATACCCATCCCACATCATTCCAACACTCCACCAGCAGGTTCACACAGGCATCCGTGTGTTTCTGTACAAATCTACTCACAATCCACGAAATTTCTCCTAATCCTAAAGGAGAATTCAGTTCCAGATCCCCAAATAATGAGACACAGTGTGTGTGCTTTTACTGGGGCAGAAAACTACCCTGCTACCAACGCTAAAGAGGCCTGGCCTTGGGGCTGGAGGCGGCCGGCCTCAGGGGCCAGGACACCTTGCCTGGCGCTACGAGTTGTTCAGTCTATGTCCTGCTTCCACATACCACTCCGAGTTGGCTCCTGCCTGTGGAGAAAGGGTTCCTACCCAGTGTGCTTCCACCCACACTCTTCCTTCCCTCTCCTCGCCCTTCTCCTGGCAGACCTTGGAGAGGTCGTCCGCATGCTTGCTGAACAGAAGGGTTCACGCAAGATGTTTGGCATAGTTCTCATTTGAAAAGAACTCAGTGCCAAAATCAAACACCAAGGAGAAAAAAAAATTGTGATTTCACTGCTGTTTTTCCAGGATCCTGGGAACTACTGTGTGATTTTCACAATAGCCAGGCTGCATCAGCAGCCCACGGGCTCCTTTGCAAGACATCAGGCATCAGCCTGGGGAAGCTGGTGCCCTTCAGACACGATGACTAAGGTTCGAGCTGATGTTATCAAATATCCACGTTTGGGCTATTTTTATGATTGCATTCAGTACTAATAGGGCTTGTTGAGTGTACACAGTCATATGCTCATTCTTAACGGCACAAGATAAGATCCTTGTCCCCAGGAGCTTAATGCCTGACTTTTGCAAAAACCAGATGGCAGAAAATGGTTTCCCTCTGCCCATGAGCAGTGATTGAAGGGATGGAGATGAGGAGGGTGCTGTCAATTCAAAAGTCTCCCAGGGTGGGACCTTTACTTTGGCATTTATCCCATGTGGCATTTTAATCATATACTGTCTCTCCCCATCATCAGCTACTCCATCCGCTGTATCTCCACAGGCTCTGAGAAGTCAAGCTAATTTGAATAGCAGCTTAATTAAAGAGTGATTAGGTCATCGAGATGCCTCCCTGTGCACAGACATGCACGGTATGCACATACACACTCACAAATAAATCACAGATTCAGAACTAATTATAAATGACTTTTGGACTGCCAATGGGGACCTGAGGAAGGGTTGATTGTACCTATCCTTGGCAGTTGTATCTGAATCATATGTTGGGTGGCTGGATTAGGAAGCACCAGCCCAGATGCCCAGAGTGTGGACAAAGTCTCTGGGATGCCTTCTGCCTGTGCCACATCCACAGGCCTCAGAGGGGTCATCCTCAGTGGGAGCAGCAGAGCAATGGAATCAGGTCCCCTCAACTTGCACATCGGTACCACGGTCTCCCTGAGGAGACTCCCTATGTGCAGGCTTTTTTGTGGACACAAGTTCCACAAATTCGGGTTCATAACAAGCATATCATCATCTGAATCAAATGGTAATTCTATCTCCAAAGAGGCTGTACTGTTTGGTATTTCCATGAGCAATGAATGAGATGCTCAGGGTCATTATCAGCATTTGTTGTATTTGCTTATGTTGTTTTTAGATGCCTTGCTATAATTTTCCTGATATTGTAGTTTGTTCTCCACAAAAAGCTGGCCTATAAATAATATTTAATCAGCTAGGGGTGGTGACATAGGTCTGTGATCCCAGGGGCTAGGGAGTCTGAGACCAGTTTCAGAAACTTAGAGAGCGCTAAGCAACTTAGGGAGACCCTATCTCAAAATAAAATCTGAAATGGGCTAGGGATGTGGCTCAGTGGTTATGCACCCATGGGTTTGATCCCTGGTGTGGGGTGTGTGTGTGTGTGTGTGTGTGTGTGTAATCAGAATACATATGATAGAAAGCCCCCTTTTCTTGAATATACCGAAATATTAGTTTTTCAATGAATTTTACAATGATTTATCTCCTTTGGATACCCCTAAGGAGCAATCTAAGTCAATTAGCAATCTCTTTCCATTTTACCTCTGGTAGGCATAGAATTTAGGTTACTTGTGGTAGTAATCCAAGAGTAAAGATGTGGTCTATTATTCATCAAAGAAAAATATTTTATTTTTTAACAAAATAGGGAAGTGGCGAGAAATTTCCTCTGGTTCTCTTCTTTCTTCTTTAGTAAATGTGGGAAGAGAGGACTCCTGAAGTGCTACCAGCCACCTTGTGACTGTGATAGAAGAAGGAACATGCTGAGAATGTAGATGGAAAGGTGAAGAGAGCTTGCAATCTTTGGACTTTTCACGTGGAAACAACACACAACACTACCTCTGTCTGTACTCTTCCTCTGTGAGATCTTTAATTACCTAAATATCAAAAGAGTCTATCAACTGCCACTCTCCTGCAAAGAAGGCATTGTAAATGGCCAGGACCATGCCATTGAAACATTATCATTTACATCATGAAAAGGTGTTAGCTATTTTTTTGATTCAGCCCAATTTTTAGACAAGATCTCAGGTACATGGATTACTTAACTGCACATTTTATTTCCTTTTAAAATTCCTATTTGCACTATAAGAAATTTAAAGCAATTTAAAATTTTTTATATATGTCAACTATATTTCATGACACTCTGGAATGAAAAAATATTATATGACATATGTCACTCATTAATGTTGTAATCTTCTAATCTAGAAAATACGAACACAAATGTTCATAAAATCTGTGGGTAAAAAACAAGAATCTAGTTTGTTCTTTTTTATAAGTCTTACAATAGTTATTTATTTTCACCTGGAAATGGAACCAAATGACTTACAAAGCTGTTTCTTCTTGGTGATGAAGCAAACTCTTCCCCCAAGGAATGGATCTTGCACTAAACATACATTTTAAGTAACAAAGGGCATTTTCTTTGTCATTGTTGTTATTGTGGTTGTAGCTTTTGATATACAACATCATAGAAGTTTGATATGGGACATCACTTTGATATTGGATATCAATAGCAGTTAGTTAGGCCACTCTCAAGATATAAAGTCTCTTTTCTTCCATTAACACCTGGAATAAAATCCAAACTTGTTATCATTGCTGACAATGTTACAATCTATATAGGTAAATCTTTATTAATCTCCCCCCAGTCTTGTATTTGCTGAGTTTTTCAAAACATTTTCCAAACATGGACCCCCAGGACTTGCCAAGCCACAGCATGGGTCCTCACTTCCCATCATTTATCTTCCATTGCAGATATTCCCAATTCAGAGAGGATCTTTCTGTTCACCCTTTTAAAGGTTCGGCTCCAGATAGTTAACAAATGAATGCCTTACTGATTTATTTTATATCACGTTTCCTACCCAGAATACATATTTTACTGTTTTCCTACTTCTTAGTTTTTACCAATCTTTTTTTTCCTATAACCAATATAAAGCGTGAACCATGAATTGTAGGTGTTTTATATTTCATCATTATTCATCATCATGCTTGTCAAAAATTATTTTGAAAATGTTTTGAACAAATAGATAAACATATGAATAATGATTAATAATAATGATAAATGAAAGTTATTTTTAGACTCTTTTGGTTCCTCCATTCTTAGTAAATTGAACTTTGGCTCACTCAAATTGGTTCACCTTTTCACTTCTCTTTCTAGATTATCCTGTCTCTAACATTCTATGCATTTCTTATCATTATTGTGCTATTAAATTCACTACAAGTATCTCCTTCCTCCATGGTCTTGAAACAGGAATCTCAGTCTTCAAAAGGCCCATATTGTTATTTTCCTAAACAAACACAAAATTTCTTTAAAGCCCTCTGGTTATTTTTCTGCCACAAGGGATCAGGTAACAAATGTCTTTCTTATATATCTTTTATCCAGAGACAAAGCTATTTTTTCTCTTCATATCTGAATTATCTTTATTTTTGTGACATACTAAAAATACAAAAACAGAGATATTCTATACTATAGTATCAATTAGAATATATTACTTATATTCCTAATAACTTTTTATAACACTCTTCTTTTTTCTGGAAAAAAAGTTATTCATTACTTTTTAATTGTCATTTATTGACAAAACGAATTTATCTATTTTTTAGAAGGTTTATAGGTATCATTGGGCATAATTGACTTTAGGTGATATGATAAATAAAAAAGCAACATTGTAAAAATTAGAGTTGCTCTTTAGTTTACACCTAGAAAAATATATGGTTTTTTCACATTCACATATTGTAAGTCTATATAAATCTATTATGTACATAAACAAATCTCATTACTTTACATAACTTATTTTAACAGAATTCTACAGTATTGTAATATTATGTTCTAAAGAGTCAAACTATTTGGGGGATTTATCTAAAATGATTGTGTGATTAATTGTCCTGTATTGCAATTAGATCAATTTACATACAAATATTATTTATGTTAATATATAAAGTATTATTTGGGGAAAATAGGCATTTCTTAGTGCTGTAAATTTCTCATTTGCAAAACAGATGAAATCTGTAAATTTAGAGAAGTGACTGAAATAAAATAAGACAAGCTCTTCATAGTGTTAACATATATACAATATAAATAAGAAATATGTGTACTATGTTAGTACAAGGTAATTAGGGTCCTGCACACAAGCTAATCATAACTTTAATATATATGTTATATAAATAAGCAATAATATACATATATAACATGTTAGTACAAGATAGGGTTCTTCACATTTCCTATAATAATCAGGTACCAAATATACATTCAAATAGTTTTTTTTAAATCACTGATAAGTACTTTATTTAAACATCATTTTTGGGGATATTTGCCTTTTTATGATTATAATTTATAACAAATTAGAAAACTATTTTTATTAATGCACAATTGCAAAATTAAAATAGATGTATAAATGAATTCAGGTTAGAAAAAAAATTATTTCAGTTCTCCAATATTAGCTCTGTTTATAGTGAGACATTTATATAATGGCTCTTCTTTCATAGAAAATAACTGCGAATGCATGTGCTTGAGAGCATTTCTTGGCCCACTTACAATTTCTTGTGGATATAAGATATATATTGCATATCAAACAGAAAATTCGTACTGCAAAGCAGTATGGTCCTCAGAGAGCAGTGTTCACTAATGGAGCTGATGGATCTTTTCCCTCCTGCCTGTCTTCTCCCCATCCCACTCTGCACAGGATTAGAGATATGCAGGGCCCCGTCTCAAAAGTTCCAGGGAAGAGGTTGGCGGGAACATTCAGTTTTGAGCAGGGAAAAGCTTGCGAAAATCCTAAGGTGCACACGTCATTCTACACAAAAGGAGTTACCCTTTCTAAAATGTCAAAAACAACACAATTTGAAACATTATGAAGCTGAGTCACAATATCTATATGGGATTAAAATCCAATTTGTAGAATTGGGATTGCCAGATGATGCCAGACATCTCAAAAACTGTTCTACCATTACCCTTACCCTTTAGTTGAAATAAAATTTGTCTACAATGATGTTAAATTTGATATCTTGGGTTTTGTCATATATATGTTATATTATTCTCAACATGTACAAATTTTTTTATCCCTTTTCAATTTTTTAAGAATGCATAATTGTACTTTCTGACAAGTTTTAAAGTTGTCACCATTTGATTAAAGACTTTCTTTTAAGAATAAATTGTCTGTAATAATTCTAGCACTTTTAGATTTTAGTTGTCTCACAATTAAAATAGTGTACTTCGAATGTAAAAATTCTCAGTTTTGTAAAAATTAAAATGCTATTTTTTCTAGGCTTTTAAAAAAAGCAATCATGCTTCTCTTTGAAATTGAGCAGGGAAGATAAACTGCTCCCTTCAAATTATGAGATCATCACAATAGATATCACTGTTTTTTCCTTTATCATTTTTATAAATCTTTCAGCTGTGTTTTGGCCGACCAGAGTCCTCGGTCATCTAACCCTTCAATAAGGGAAACCGCTGCTGCTCCCCGTGGATCTTTCCCACTCTCACTTGTCACGGCTGCCTCTCTGCAGCCTTTGCCGCCTGGCGCAGCGCGTGCACACCGACAGCCCCGGCGGCGCGGCAGACTCAAGGTCCGCCCACGCGTGTCCACCAGCCGCGGGCCCAGCAGCCAGCCCGCCACCCCGTGTCCACCAGCCGCCCGCCCGCGCTCAGTGAGTGCCCCACCGCGCCGCGGAAGCGACCGCGTGGAGTCCCGAGGCGGCGCGGCCGGCGAGGCAGCCGCCAGATCCCGCGGGAAATTGCAGATAGTGGGCGTGGCGAGTTTGAGGACAGGCCCCGCGAGGGGGCGGGTCAGGGGCGGAGCCCTTTTTTTGGCCCTTTGGCGTCGGGCGGGCGCGGCAGCACCTGCGACGGGGCTGTGCGTGGGCCGGGCAGCGGAGGCAACGCAGGCGAGAAGCGGCGCAGGGCGGGCGCTCTTTGTTGTCAGCGGAGGTGAGGAGGCTGCAGTAGCGATGGCGAGGGTGGCGAGGCCGGCGTTCCTCCCCGGCCCCAGGGGCCTGGACGCCGCTCAGTATGATTTATTTTTTTCCTCTCCGACAGCCGAAGGAACACATGGTTTCAACTTCATTAATTTATAGAAAATAAATTTGCATGTATTTTGCATGTGAACATTCGGCACTGTGAAGTAGTATTGAAATATACAGTTAACTTGAGGAAAACAATGTTTACTGAGAATTATTCGGATGTACAGCCAGTTTTCTTCGTAGAAGACATTTTCATGAACCATCCATAAGGTACTTTTTGTGATTATTGTTTATACTTTCCTTTTCAGTTTTACAGTCTTGTTTTACCAGACTTGTAAGGAAACTTGGATAATTTTAGGATGATAATCACTTGTATCTCATTTCAGTGTGGTTCGACCATTTAAAGTTTTATTTATTCGATTAAGTTGATTTTATTTTGAGACTACTGTAGATTTGTGTGTAGTTGTTAAAGTTAAAAGAGAGACATCTTCTGCCCACTTTATGTAGAGCCCCCTGCCCAGTAGTCACATCCTGACATTAAAATTGACACAGCTCAGTTGTAGACCATTTCCATCACAGGAATCCCTCAGATTAACCTCTGATAGCCACACTCATTTTTTCCTGCAGCCCTCCCAAACACTCCTGGCCACCATTAATCCTTTTCCATTTTTATGAATTTATCATTGCAATAATGTTTTATAAATGAAAACATACTATGGAATCTTAAGGGATTTTAAAAAATTTAATGTAATTCTTTGGTGATGCATTCAGTTTTTTGTGTATATTAATCATTCCTTTTTACTGCTCAGTAGTATTCCATGGAATTTATGTACCATAGTTTGTTGAACTGTTCATTCATCAAGGGCATACAAGTTGCTTCCACATTTTGGCCAATACAGATAAAGCTGTTATAAATATTTGTGTATAGGTTTTTTTTTTTTTTTAAATAATGGAAGTTGATTTTTTCTTCCATTTCTCCATTAGGGTTTTTACAGTCTCCTCTTCTGTGTCCATAAGAACTGGTTTTTCCTTTTCATGCATGACAGCATATTTGACTCATGTTTGGGATATAACTGTAGTCTTAATAGGCACCTTTGCAGGTAAAAAACCTCTAAAAAGGATGCTCAATTAAAATAGGCGTGACTTTGTTGTTCTTAATGCTCTTTATTTAACTGGGGAAACAAAGAGGCTCAGGTATCTTTCAGAATTTTGTTTTTTGCAATTATGTCATTTTACTATGTAGTACTTATTTCTTAGGATAATAACACAAGTAGGTGAAATTCTTATTATACCAGTGTATTATTGAAAATTTTAGCTATGGAAAAAAATGATGAAAACCTCGATATCAGAAAACCATAGATTATATGTTATTGTTATCACCATTATAAGGCAAAAAGAACTTTGAAACCAATGCACATTGTATTTTGACTATTTTAGAAAAACAAAACCTATTTTGTTTATTCACCTGAATAAAAAATAACACATAGATCAATAATTTTAAGGAAATATTCAATTTGGGGGGCTGGGGTTGCGATTCAGTGGTATAGCACTTGTCTAGCATTTGCAAAGCACTGGGTTTGATCCTCAGACCACATAAAAAATAAATAAAGGTACTGTCTCCATCTACAACTAAAAAAAGAAAGAATGAAATATTCAATTTTATATTACTGACAACTTTAACTTCTTTGTCATGGATTTATTTGTCAAGTTAACTGAAAGGTATTTGGCTTTCCTTTTTAAATTTATGATCACTCTTTAATCCATAAGCCAATTTTGGTATGTAAATAGTAATATGTAGACTTAAGCACATTAAGTATGTTATTGTTAACATACTTAAAAATAGAAAACCATCCAGGCACAGTTGGGAATGCCTGTAACCCCAGAGGCTTGGGAGGCTGAGGCAGGATGATCCTGAGTTCAAAGCCAGCCACAGCAACAGTGAGGCACTAAACAACTCAGTGAAACCCTGTCTCTAAATAAAATACAAAATAGGGCTGGGGGATATGACTGGGTGGTTGAGTGCCCCTGAGTTCAATCCCTGGTACCCCTCCCCCCAAAAAAAATTAGAAAAATATTTTACAACTTTTACTTATTTGGTATTAGATTCCATAAAAGACGAGAGTTTCAGCTATTTATTACATAAAATATCTGACAAAGCTTTTAGAAACCAAAAAGAGCTGTCACAGACTTTTATTGTATGACAGACATGAAGGAGGTCAGTCATTTGGGGTATAGTCAGGGAAAAGTCTGCCTTTGATGGTGGACTCGGGAAAATTTAGTTGGCCCCATTGTCTCCAGAGGGAAGATCCATACTGACCTTAACCAATGTTTATCTTTCTGCTAGGACCATTGAAAAAAGGAAGAACATCTTTCTTTTAGTCAGTTGAAATTGAATTAACCCTTGAATAACTGGTTTTAGAAAAAAAAGGATAGAAAACAAGTAGATGAAAGGATAGAATACCTACAATTAGGGAAAGCAAATCAGAACAAAACTATATCAATTTAAGCATGCAAAACCAATGGGGAATTAATAAAGTCAATGGAAGGAAAAGGCATGATTTGACCAGGAAATGATACAGTTACGCTTACTTTAGTAAAAGAACACGTAGAGTATTTGTTAACACAGAGTGTTCTCTAAACTAAATTAGAGTCACACCCAATATTCCAAAGAATATAATAACCCTTAAAGTTGGGATGGGTCACTTGGCAAATCAGAGACATTGAGCCACATCAAATTTAAGAAGAAATATTACAAACTTTTCCATGAATTCTTTGTTCAGGTTTTCAATGAGAATAAAAACTCTTAATGAAAAAAAAGACTTAGAACAACTGTGTTTAGACTTTGATGAGACTTAGCAATTGATAAGACAGTTCATGAATAGTACATTGTGGTAAAATAATAGTTGATCATTTAATCAGTTATAAATCAGATAGCCAGAATTATAAAGTACTCATTCAAAGATTTTAAAGAAAATATATTTTTAAAAACAAATGTGAATTGCTATTTGAAGAATCAGGTTTCACAAGAAATTATAACTAAATAAAAGCAGTCAGAAACCCAAACAATTAGCTTAATGAGAAATAAACGTTTTTGTTTCCTGATAGAGTTTTAGTAAATTTACTAAGATCAGATCAATATGTCAACAAAACTGTGTTGTTTTGAACATGAACATTTATTTTGTTGTACGCCAGTGTATTCAAATTTGATTTCCTTGAAAACATTTAACATTTTTAAAAATTATAATCAACCAACTCTCCCACACATAAAAAGCTTCTCCAAAGTGTTATACTTCATAAAGTTTTTAGAACTTAATTTAAATTTCTGATTTTATCTTATTATTTTAGCACATTTAGATAACATTTCATTTTAAAACACCAGATCCTTGTTTATCCAAATATATTTTCCTTTCTTATCAAGTATTTCCTCATTCTAATAAATTTCTTTAGGTCTCTTCTACTACAGTTTGCTGTTATCTTTTTGCCTGATTTCTTTTACATTTTGAAACAATCCTTATGGTTTTTTTTTCACTTTACACAAAATTATTTTTTCTTCTTTATGAAAGACAATACCTCTGTCTTCCTTGTAGTTTTTCATCAAAACAGTTATTTTCTTTTTTTGTATGTAGAATGACAAAACTAAAATTTTAACTCTTAGTAAACATGCTGTTTTGTGAAGATCCAGAAAAAAATCAAATTGAAACTGCAATTTCTATGTATGTATTTAAGATGAGAAAGTTTCAGTGTGAAAGATCTGAAAGCAGTACTAAAGTCAAAGCAGTTTCCTTTGAAATGTGTGTACATAGTCCCTCAGTTTGTCAGAAGGTTGAAACAGATAAATTATTTTAATACCAATTTTTTACAACATATATGTGAAGATTTTTTTTTTTTTTTTTTATAAATTTTTTAGTCTGCCCAGTTCCATCAGAGTTTGGGATGTAGTTGAGTAATGGAGTGTTTGTCTAGCATTTATAAGGACCTGTGTTCCATTTCTAGCACCACAAAATAAAAAGTCAGTAAAGGAAGAATGAGGGAGGGAGGGAAGGAGAGCAACATAGATATAGTTAACTATCAGTTATGGATGTTATTTTGCAGATCATAGATACCTTTACTGCACATGTTGAGTTTCTGGATCTTGGGTGGGTTAGGCAGTAGGCAGCTAGGAGGGGGAAGCTCTGGTGTGAAAGTTCTGCTCGGCCACTTGGAGATTAGTATTAGAGAATGAAGGGCTGCACCTGGTAGTTGAACCCAGCTCAGGCCATCAGGATGCTTTGGATTCATCTATGTGATGGGACCCTTGTACCCTGTCCCTGAGCTTCAGTAGCCTGCCTCATGCCTTTGGGTCAGTGGGTAAATCCTAACACAGTGCCCAGCTAATATGAGTAGTGTGCCTTTGCCTGTCCTTTCCAATATGACTTGAGAGATAGCTTTGTGAAATATCTGGGCTTCCTTTTTTTCTGGTTACATGAAGCTGAGAGCCCTTGATCCAGTAATCTAACCTGGTGAGTAGGCGAGCCTGGGAGCAGGAGGCCTGGGAGCAGCTGCATTCCAGTTAACTTGGATACACATGACTGGGGCCTGGTACCTGTCATTGGGGAAGGTGCCCTGTGTCCAAAGCCCCCTCTCAGTTGAGTGTGGAGGGAGGGCCTGGCCAGTGGTGATTTCAGCCCTGAAATGCTCTAGCATATTGCATCTGTACTTTTCTTTGGTTTCAGCAGGATCCTGTCACCTTCAGGGGGAGTACTGCTTCAGAGGAAAATTCCAGGGAAAGGGGAATGCTTCTGAAGGGTCACAGAGGTGCCAGAGAGCACAGGGCATGGTGGAAAGGACAAAGGAGAGGCCAGATGTTGTTCTACCATTCTGCCAGAAGACTGGTGGGAAGGACAAGGGACAGGTCAGATGTTGTCCACCTTTCTACCAGAAGATTGGTGAGAAAGACAAGGGAGATGCCAGATGTTGTACACTTTCCTTCCAGAAGACTGCATGGCTTAAGCTCATTGCTCTGGGATCCTTTGTTTCTTCTTGTGTACAATGGGAAGGAGAACATCATTGGTCCCACCTGGTCATGTGAGCACTGAACGTAGCAGGTGCAAAGTATTCAGAAATGTATGGTTACGTTCATTCCCCCAAACATGGAAATGAAACATGAGAGGTGAATTCATAGTAAATCTCAGAACAAATCAGGTCTTGAAGGTGCTTGAAAGATTTTCTGAGATTGGCAGTGAGCAAACAGAAGGGAGATGCATGAGAGTCTTGTATGCTGGAGGACTCTCTCTCCACATTATTGATTTTTTTTTTTTTTTGCAGAGAATACATCCCATTTATTGATTCTTAATTTTACTTCTTGCACTTTAGAAGTCTTGTTAAGGAAGTGAGATCCTAAGCCAACATGGTGAAGATTTGGTCCTAGTTTTTCTTCTATTAGACACAGTGTCTTTTTAGTGCCTAAGTCTTTGGTCCACTTCGAGTTGAGTTTCAGAAAAAGTGAGAGGTAGGGGTTGAATTTCATTTTATTACATATGGATTTCCAGTTTTCGAAGCATCTTTTGTTAAACAGGCTGTCTTCTCCAATGGATGTTTTTGGTGCCTTTATCTTGTATGAAATAACTATAATGACGTGGGTTTATCTTTGTGTCTTCTATTCTGTACCATTGATCTATGTATCTGCTTTGTTGCCAATGCTATACTGTTTTTGTTGCTATTGCTCTTTGTATAGTTTAAGTTGTGGTATTGTGATGCCCCCTGCTTCGCTCTTTTTGCTAAGGATTGCTTTGGCTATTCTGGGTCTGTTATTTTTCCAAATAAATTTCATGATTGTTTTTTTCTATTTCTATGAAGAATGTAATTGTGATTTTAATGGGAATTGCATTATATCTGTGTAATGCTTTGGGTAGGATGGCCATTTTGACAATTATTAATTCTGCCTCCAGGAGCATGGGAAATCTTTCAGTCTTCTAAGGTCTTTTTAAATTTCTTTATTTAGTGTTCTGTAGTTTTTATTGTAGAGGTCTTTTACCCCTATTTTAGATTGATTCCCAATATTTGATCTTTTTTGAGGCTATTGTGAATGGAGTGGATTTTATAATTTCTTTTTCAGCATTTGATTTATGAATGTTGATTTTATATCCTGCTACTTTGATGAATTCATTTGTTAGTTCTAGAAGTTCTCTGGTGTATTTTTGGATCTTCTAAATATAGAATCATGTCAGGAAATGGTGACAGTTTGTGTTTTTCTTTTCCTATTTGTATCCCTCTAATTTCTTCTAATTGCTCTGCCTAGAGTTTCAAGGACCATGTTGAATAGAATGGTGAAAGAGTGTAGCCTTGTCTTGTTCCAGTTTTTAGAGAGAATGCTTTCATATTTTCTTCATTTAGAATGATGTTGGTGGTGGGTTTAGCATATGTAGCTTTTACAATGTTGAGGTATGTTTCTACTATCCCTAGTTTTTCTAGTGTTTTAAACATGAGTGGATGCTGTATTTTGTCAAATGCTTTTTCTGCATCTCAAGATGATCATATGACACTTTAAGTCTGTTGATGGGATGAATTTTGTTTATTAATTTCCGTATGTTGAACCAACCTTGTATCCTTGGGATGAATCCCACCTGATTGTGGTACACTATCTTTTTAATATGTTTTTGTATGTGATTTACCAGAATTTTATTGAGAATTTTTGCATCTGTGTTCATCAGGGATATTGCTCTGAAGATTTCTTTCTTTGATATGTCTTTGTCTGGTTTTGGTATCAGGGTGATACTAGCCTCATAGAATGAGTTTGGAAGTGATCCCTCCTTTTCTGTCTCATGGAATAATTTGAGGAATATGGTGTTAATTCTTTGAAGGTCTTGTAGAACTTGGCTGAGAGAATCCGTCTGCTCCTGGGCTTTTCTTGATTGGTAGGCTTTTGATGGTGTCAGTACTTCATTGCTTGAAATTGATCTGTTTAGATTGTATATGTCCTCCTGATTGTGTTTGGGTAGGTCATATATCTCTAGGAATTTGTTGATGTCATTAAGACTATTTTATTGGAGTATTCATTTTCAAAATAATTTCTGATTATCTCCTGTATTTCACTAGTGTTCATTCTGATGTTTTATTTTTCATCATAAATTTAATAATTTGAGTTTTCTCTCTATTAGTGTGCTTAGGGGTTTATCCATTTTTTTTATTTTTTCAAAACAACCAACTTTTTGGTTTGTCAATTTCTTAAATTGTTTCTATTGTTTCAATTTCATTGATTTCAGCTCTGATTTTAATTATTTCCTGTCTTTTGCTTTTGTTGTTGATTTGTATCTCTTTTTCTTGGGCTTTGTGATGTAAAGTTTGGTCATGTATTCATTGATTTTCTATTATTTTAATTAATGAGCTCAATGCAATGAATTCCTCTCTTAGTACTGCCTTCAGAATGTCCCAGAGATTTTGATATGTTATGTCCTTGTTCTCATTTACCTCTGAGTATTATTTTTAAATTTCATCCCTGATTTCTTCCTCTATCCATTCATCAGTCACTAGTGTATTAGTTAGTCTCCAGGTATTAGAGTAGCTTCTATTTTTATTTTATCATTGATTTCCAATTTCATTCCATTATTGTCAGATAGAATGCAGGGTATTTTCTTTATTTTTTTCTATTTGTTGAGAGCTGTTTTGTGGTATAAGATATGGTCTATTTTAGAGAATGATCCATGTGCTGCTGAGAAGGATGTTTATTTGCTCATTGATGGATAAATTATTCTATGTATGTCCATTATGTATAAATTATTGACTGTCTTATTTAGTTCTGTAGTTTCTTTGTTTAGTTTTTGTTTGGAAGATCTATCCAGTAGTGAGAGAGATGTGTTAAAGTCACCCAATATTATTGTGTTGTGGTCTATTTGCTTCTTGAAATTGAGAAGGGTTTGTTTAATGTACTTAGGTGCTCCATTATTTGGGGCAAAATATTTATGATTTTTATGTATTGCTGAAGTATAATTCCCTTAAGCAGTATGAAATATCCTTCTTTGTCCCTTCTGAATAACTTTGGCTGGAGGTCCCCTTTATCTGATATGAGGATGGAAACCCATGCTTGTTTATGTAATCCATGTAAGTGATATGTTTCTTTCCATCTTCAACCTTCAGTTTGTGAATGCCTGTTGGGAACGTGAAGTGGAAAGAGGCTTACATTGCTTATGTGAGAAGGTGTCAGGCCTCAGCACACTAAATCTGGATACTGTGGTTAGCACACTAACCACACTGAGCCCCATTGCTATGGTAAGCAAGCCTCCCTTACATCCTCAGCATGTTCCTTTCCTCTTGTTTTTTTCTGCCAGTGACCTTTTAGCCTATTGGTTATGATCCCTGTGCATGTTGTGAGCTCATTGTGTCATACAAATCTCAGACATATTCTGCCCAACCACTGCTTGACAATATAGGCCTGCCTATGTAACAATAAAGTAGACTGAGTTCTCTGAAAATGATCTCCAGAGGTCTTTCTTTTACTGTTGCCACACCCTCCTCAGCTGTTGGGTGGGTTTTGGCTGGACCAAGAGACCTCATAGATATCTTTGCCTATGAGGTGTGTTTCTTGGAGACAGCATGTTATTGGGTCTTTTTCAATCCAATTTGCCAGTTTGACGGATGAGTTTAGACCATTAATATTCAGGGTTATTATTGAGATATGATTTGTATCCCCAGTCATTTTGTTTTATTTTTGGTTTTTAATTTGACTTAGTTTCTCCTTTGATTGACTAATCTTTCATTGTTGATTTTGTTGATTTTCACTTTTTAAAAAATTTCATCCTCATGAAATATTTTGTTGAGAATGTTCTTCAGTGTAGGCTTTCTAGTTCTGAATTGTTTAACTTTTGTTTATCGTGGAAGGTTTTTATTTCATATTCAAATATGAAACTTACTTTTGCTGGATGTAACATTCTTGGTTGGCATTCATTTTTCTTCAGAGACTGATATAATTCCAGGACCTCCCATCTTTGAAGGTCTGGGTTGAGAAATCAGCTGAGATCCTAATTGGTTTCCCCCTGTACATAATTTGATGTTTATTCCTATCACAGACCTTAAGATTTTATCCTTATTCTCTATTATAGTCATTCTATTATAATGTGCATTGCTGTGGGTCTATTGTCATTGTGTACATTTGAGATCTTGTAAACCTCCTATATTTGATTTTCCATTTCATTCTTTAGGATTGGGAAATTCTCTGAAAAGAGTGTGCATTCCTTTAGTTTGTATTTCTGTGCCTTCATCCATCCTGATAAATCTTAAATTTGGATTTTTCATTTTACCCCATAGTTCTTGGAATTTCAGTTCATGGTTTCTTACCATCTCTGCATGGTCAACTTTATTTTCAAAATTATTTATTTTGTCTTCATTGCCTGAGGTTCTGTCTTCCTTGTGGTCTAGTCTGTTGGTGGTACTTTCCATTGATTTTTAATTAGGTTTATCAGTTCCTTCATTTCAAGGATTTCTTCTTGATTTCTTTTCAGAATCTCTCTTTATTGATGTCATCTTTTACCTCCTGAAATATATCTGATTTCACTCCTTGCATTGTCCTTTACATTGCAGATCAGTTTAACTATGTACATTCTAAACTCCTATGGCATTTCGTGTACTCTGTTGTTAATGAATTCTGTTATTAGAGCATCTTGGTTTGTTTGAGGCACTTTGTTCCCTTGTTTTTTCATGTTGTTTGTGTGTCATCTCATCTAGCAGTATGGATCTGAAGCACTAAAGTTTCTGCTTGTAGACTTACGGTGTCCCTGAGGGTTTCCAGTACCTTGCCTTTAAAGAGGAAACCAATATTAACAGCATCCAATGCAAACTATGCAACCTTAAACCAAATTGCTCCTATTAAGACATCTGTCATTTTGTGGCAATAAACAAATGATGTGTTCAATTAATTTTTACAACATAAACAGTAAGTTTGATAAAATTGTTTACAATTTCAAATGGTGGACAAAGAGGACAGAGGTGGTATAGGATGTGATGTTTCTGAGGAAGGAGGAGAGAAGAGAGAAGTAAAAATAATAGAAAGAATAAAAGAGGAATTAATAGAGATTGGCTGTTAGCAGGAGAAAAGCAAGAAAGAGAATCCAAGGAAACCGATAAGTGAGAAAAAAATATGTAGAAAGTAAAAAAAAAAAAAATAAGGAAAAATAGGAAACATAAACATACAACAAAACTGTAATATACTATTCAGACATCCTGTCCTCGGTATACTGATGCATGAAAAAGTACTTGTTTTAAAAAATTAGAGAAGTGAGAGAGAGAGAGAGAGTGAGGGAGAGAGAGAAAAAATCTTGATGGAAAATTGAACAGTTGTTTCCATTGGCATTCAGAAGTTTTCTCAGCTTCCCTACTCAGATGATAGGTGAGGTTGTCTTCAGTTTGATGGTAGCTCTGTTCTAGTGGGTGCTAAACCAGGCTAGGTGATAGCAAGATACCTTCCCTCCTTCTTCCAACCTTCTGAACAATTATAGCCTGCCCCTACCATCCTTGCACACCTCAGGACTTGTGGAACTGGGGCGAGCCCAGCTCTCTCCAGCCTCTCCAACCTGCCCTCCTCTCTGGGTAAAGTGCTTCCAGTTTCTGACCCTCCACAGGGTTACTAGGACCAGACTGGCCTATGCAGACCCAGCAGCAAACTCATGGATGTGGGCTTCAGCCTTCCCAGGCTCCACCACAGTCCAGTCCCAATATCTCAATGTTGATCCAGTTTGCAGCTACAGAGACTACCAAGGGATATGGTCACACAAAGGAGTGACCATGTGAAGAAGCAGCAAGATGGTAACTACTATCACACCCAACAGAAATACCTCAATTGCAACCAGACCTGCAGGCACCTTGACAATAGACCTGTATGTGCTGCAGCCATAGCTTTTAAAATATATGCTTCATCCTTTCACAAGTATGGACATTTAATTATTAATATTCCATTAATATTAACATTTCTAAAAGACCAAGTAAAATAGAAACTAGGATTTGTTATTTAATGTGTGAAAATTATGACTCATACCTTGATTTCATGAACATGAGGACAAATTATGAGAATGATAAAAACACATTTAATGTACTGGCTTCAGTCTTATAGCTCCCTGTGATTAATGTTCAGTGGGTAAGTCCTTCAGTGTTTCTTGATTTTCTCTAGTTCATTCTAAATTTCAGTTCAGTAATTTTTTTTAAGTATACAAATCTTAGGTTTTGTATTTTGTAAAAAACAAAAATGACAGATTTGAGTTCCTGTGGGGATTTTAAAATTCAAAAACCACGTGGGGCATTTGAACATATATTTTTGCATATGTGCACACAACCCAATTCTTAGGGAAGAGTTGGAGTTATAGGCTACTGTCCTGGGCAAGGGAGCAGATTGCCTTAGGTTATTTATAATAGCTTTTAACTTTCCTCACTTTTCAGAATTGTTAATCTTTTGAAAAAATTCTTGATCTTGTGAAGTAAATCACATGAAATGAAATATTTATCTTTCCAGCATTCTTCTTTCCTTTTCATTTATTTTATTTTATTTTATTTTTTTAGGGATTTTCAATCTTGCTTTTTTAAAATTTTTTATTTTTATTTAATTTTTTGATTCATTGAACACAAATGGAGTACAGCAATTGTTTTTCTGGTTGTACACAAAGTAGAGTCACACCATCTGTGCATTCATACATGTACACAGGGCAATGATGTCTGTCACACATACTGTCATTATTCTTACCCCCCAACCTCAACACCACCCCTCCCTTCCCTTTATGCTCTCTATCCTTTCTCCATTCTGGTCATCATTTCAACCCACATTATGCATCATCATTCACTTATCAGAGAGACCATTCAGCCTTTGGATTTTTGGGATTGGCTAATCTCACTTAGCATAACTGTCTCCAACATCATCCATTTACCTACAAGTGCCATAATTTTATTCTTCTTTATGGCTGAGTAATATTCCATTGTATATATATACCACAGTTTCTTTAGCCATTCATCCATTGAAGGACATATAGGTTGGTTCCACAATCTAGCTATTGTAAATTGAGCAGCTATGAACCTTGATGTGGCTGCATCACTGTAGTAATCTGATTTTAAGTCCTTTGGGTATAGGCCAAGGAGTGGGATAGCAGGGTCAAATGGTGGATCCATTCCAAGTTTTCTAAGGAATCTCCACACTGCTTTCCAGAGTGGCTGCACCAACTTGCACTCCCACCAGCAATGGATGAGTGTACCCTTTTCCCCACATCCTCGCCAACACCTGTTGTTGCCTATATTCTTAATAAAAGACATTCTAATTGGGGTGAGATGAAATCTTAAGGTGGTTTTGATTTTTATTTCTCTTATAATGGGGGATGTCGAACATTCTTTCATAAACCTGTTGATTGCTTGTAGATCTTCCTCTGTAAAGTGTCTGTTCATTTCCTTGGCCCATTTATGATTGGGTTATTAGTATTCTTGGTGTAAAGATTTTTGAGCACTTTGTAGATTCTGGAGATTAGTGCTCTATCTGAAGTGTGTGTGGCAAAGATTTTCTCCCACTCTGAAGGCTCTCTCTTCACATTGCTGATTGTTTCCTTTGTTGAGAAAAAGCTTTTTAGTTTGACTCTATCCCAATCATTGATTCGTGCTTTTATTTCTTGCGCTTTGGGAGTCATGTTAAGGAAATCTGGTCCTAGGCCAACGTGATGAAGATTTGGACCTATTTTCTCTTCTATTATGTGCAGGGTCTCTGGTCTAATTTCTAGGTCCTTGATTCATTTTGAGTTGAGTTTTGTACAGGGTGAGAGATATGTTTTTAGTTTCATTTTGCTGCATGTGGATTTCCAATTTTCCCAGCACCATTTGTTGAAGAGGCTGTCTTTTCTCCATTGTGTGTTTTTGGCTCCTTTGTCAGGTATGAGATACCTGTAGTTCTGTGGGTTTGTCTCTGTGTCCTCTATTCTGTACCATTGATCTACCTGTCTATTTTGGTGCCAATACCATGCTGTTTTTGTTACTATTGCTCTGTAGTATAGTTGAAGGTCTGGTATTGTGATACCCCCTGCTTCGCTCTTCTTGCTAAGGATTGCTTTAGCTATTCTGGGTCTCTTATTCCTCCAAATGAATTTCATGATTGCTTGCTCTATTTCTATGAGGTCCATCATTGGGATTTTAATTGGAATTGCATTGAATTTGTAAAGTGCTTTTGGAAGTATGGCCATTTTGACAGTATTAATTCTGCCTATCCAAGAACATGGGAGATCTTTCCATCTTCTCAGATTCTCTTTAACTTCTTTCTTTAGTGTTCTGTAATTCTCATTGTAGAGGTCTTTCACTTCTTTTGTTAGATTGATTCCCAAGTATTTTATTTTTTTGAGGTTATTGTGAATGGGGTAGTTTTCCTAATTTCTCTCTCAGAGGATACATCACTTACGAATAAAAATGCATTAGATTTATGAGCATTAATTTTATATCCTGCTACGTTACTGAATTCATTTATGAGTTCCACAAGTTTTCTGGTGGAATTCTTAGGGTCTTCTAAATAGAGAATCATGTCATCAGCAAATAGGGACAGTTTGAGCTCTTCTTTTCCTATTCGTATTCCTCTAATTTCTTTGGTCTGTCTAATTGCTCTGGCTAGAGTTTCAAGAACAATGTTGAATAGTAGTGGCGAAAGAGGGCATCCCTGCCTTGTTCCAGTTCTCAGGGGGAATGCTTTCAATTTTCCTCCATTTAGAATGATGTTAGCTGTGGGCTTAGCATAGATAGCCTTTACAGTGTTAAGGAATGTCCCCACTATCCCTATTTTTTCTAGTGTTTTGAGCATGAAGGGGTGCTGTATTTTATCAAATGGTTTCTCTGCATCTATTGAAATAATCATGTGGTTCTTGACTTTAAGTCTGTTGATGTGGTGAATTACATTGATTGATTTCCGGATGTTGAACCAACCTTGCATCCCTGGGATGAAATCCATTTGATCATGGTGCACTATCTTTTTAATATGCTTTTGTATGTGATTTGCTAAAATTTTGTTAAGAATTTTTGCATCTATGTTCATTAGGGATGTTGGTCTGAAATTTTCTGTCCTTGAAGTGTCGTCCTCTGGTTTTGGTATCAGGGTGATATTAGCTTCACAGAATGAGTTTGGAAGGGTTCCCTCCTCCTCTATTTCATGAAATACTTTAAGGAGTATTGGAAT
>JAJEJO010003512.1:234574-267808 GCA_020662805.1 Glaucomys volans
ATATGTCTGTTAAGTCCAAATTAGCGATTGTGTCATTGATTCCTATGGTTTCTTTGTTCAATTTTTGCTTGGAAGATCTGTCCAAAGGTGAGAGAGGAGCGTTAAAGTCCCCCAGTATTAATGTGTTTTGGTCTATTTGATTCCTGAAATTGAGAAGGATCTGATTGACGTACATGGATGCACCATTGTTTGGTGCATAAATATTTATGATTGTTATGTCTTACTGATTTATGCTTCCTTTAAGCAGTATGAAATGTCCTTCTTTATCCCTTTTGACTAACTTTGGCTTGATGTCTGCTTTATCTGAAATGAGGATGGAAACTCCTGCTTTTTTACTCAGTCCATGTGCATGGTATGTTTTTTTCCAACCTTTCCCCTTTAGTCTGTGGGCATGTTTTTCTATGAGATAAGTCTCTTGAAGGCAGCATATTGTTGGGTCTTTCTTTTTAATCCAATCTGCCAGTCTATGTCTTTTGATTGATGAGTTTAGGCCTTTTACATTCAGGGTTATTATTGAGATATGACTTGTATTTCCTGCCATTTTAGCTTTTTGGGGGTTTTTAGCTTAACTTTGTTTCTCCTTTGATTGACTCTTTCTTTAGGGTAATTCCTCCCCATGGTGACTGAGATTGTTGTTTTTCATTTCTTCCTCTTGGAATATTTTGTTGAGAATGTTCTGTACGGCAGGCTTTCTCTTCGTGAATTCTTTAAGCTTTTGTTTATCATGGAAGGATTTTATTTCATCATCAAATCTGAAGGTAAGTTTTTCTGGGTATAAGATTCTTGGTTGGCATCCGTTTTCTTCCAGAGCTTGAAGTATGTTGTTCCAGGCCCTTCTTACTGAGAAATCTGCTGATATCCGTATTGGTTTTCCCCTGTAGGTAATCTGATGCTTTTCTCTCGCAGCCTTTAACATTCTCTCTTTGTTTTGTATGTTAGGTATTTTCATTATAATGTGCCTTGGTGTGGATCTGTTGTAATTCTGTGCATTTGGTGTCCTGTAAGCCTCTTGTGATTGATTTTCCATCTTATTCATCATATTTGGGAAATTTTCTGATATTATTTCATTGAACAGATTATTCATACCTTGGTTTGTATCTCTGTGCCTTCCTCAGTCCCAATAACTCTTAGTTTTGGTCTTTTCATGATGTCCCATATTTCTTGGAGGTTTTGTTCATGATTGCTAACCATCTTCTCTGTTTGTTTGACTTTGTTTTCAAGGTTAAATATTTTGTCTTCATTGTCTGAGTTTCTGTCTTCCAAGTGATCTATTCTGTTAATTATGCTTTCTATTGAGTTTTTAACTTGGTTTATTGTTTCCTTCATTTCCTTGTTTCCTTCAAGAATTTGTTTTTTTTTTTTTTCAGAACTTCTATCTCTTTATTGAAATGATTTTTTGCTTCCTGCAATTGCTCTATTAGCTGATTATTCATAGCTTGAATCTGCTCTCTCGTCACATCATTCTCTTCTTGGATCATTTTAATTATGAACATTCTGAACTCCCTTTCTGTCATTCCTTCTACCATGCTGTCTTTGGGTTCTCTTGATATATCATCTAGGTTTGTTTGGGACACTTTCTTCCCATGTTTTCTCATGTTGCTCGTGTATCTTCCCCTCTTGTAGTGCAAATCAGAGGGATTGCAATTTCCCTGTGAAGACTTAAAGTGTCCCTGCAGATTTCCAGTAACTCACCTGATGTTTGAGAGGTGCTTGATCAAGTGGTGACCCAAGAAAGCTGCTGTCCCAGTACCTCCAGGTTGGGAATGATCAATGCTTCTGGGCAGAGGTAGCCTGGTTTTGATAGATAATCAGATACAGCAAGGTGCTAGACCCCGGCCAGGGTGTGGACCTGGGCACTAGACCAAGTTGGGGTGGGGGCACAGAAGTGTCCTCAGTGATGGAGACACTGGGCTTGAGAGCCCAGGCAGCCCTGAGCTCCTTGCTGGGGGCTCAGTCGGTGTCAGGTGGTCACTCTCTGCCAGGGAAACTGTAAAATAGTACCAAAGGGCCTAAATGCCCTGCTGGAGCTGGCGAGTGCCTCCGCTCTAGGCCAGATCTCTCCAGAGCCGCAGCGCCAGCGGAAGACCGGAGCTCAGCTCTGAGGACTCAGGCAGCCGAAGATGTTCGCTCTGTGCCAGGGAAGCTGTAGGAAAATCTTCATTTATTTTATTGAGATGCATGAACAGAAAGTAATTCCCAAAAAGTGTGGTTTGGGTGTAAAGGTGTATCTATAATTCTAACGATAGAAAGCAGGAGCAAATCATCAGATGGCTCTGCCTCCACCAAGAGCAGTAGTTACTTATTTTACCCTGTGCTTCACTAGGTTGCTGAGATTGTGGAAATCACCAGCCAAAAAAGAGGGAAGCATTTTTTTATTTCTTATCCCCAACTCCAGCTAAAATATACTTAGGCCCACCTGTAGTTTCCATGTAAGCACTAAAAACTACTGTGTGTAGAATTGGCTGGGGGAGCAGTAATGACACAGTGCTGTGGAATTAAGCATATCATAGTCTTAACACTTCTTAGCAGCTCTAAGCTATACTTTTATAAGAACTTTGTTTTGTAGTTCTTGATGAGACTAACTGATTTGTGGAGTACTTCTTGGTAAGACTGATCTCTGGTGGTTCTGAGATAGGGAAAGTCCTTTTGCTCATGTCAACACCGTGAATTTTTGTCATAATTTTTGTGCTCTAGTAGGATTCTGCTGATGGATGGATGGATGGGTAACACTTAAAAGAGGCTTGCAGGGGGAGAAGCAACATTGCTTTTTCTACAGTGATCTACTTATTGTAGCCAAAGTCAGGTAAGTACACCACAGACTTTCTTCTAGTTATCATTAAATATTTTATCTCCACTAACAAAAGATATCGTTTCTACTCAATGCTCACAGTAAAATGCCTGGCCTTTATCAATATAGTTAATATCTGAATTGAGTTTTATGTTTGTTTTTTTTGCAAAAAAATGATTCAATTGTTTACAAATCCAACACATTTTTATTTAGATACTTGTTTTTGGCATTCTTCCAGGTAAATACAGGAGATACAATGAAGAATGTGATGATCTGGTTCCTTCTCTTTTGGTTGTTTCATTTTCATGTGATATTTATATTTTATATGAGTGTAGAGAAATTATAGATAATATGATAAGTACTCTGGCGAGAATAGGTTGCAACATAAAATTAAAGGATATTTAGGGATAGCCAGGGGGAAAATTATTATAGGCTGCAAGCAGATTACCAGTCAGGAACTGGAAGGAAGAACTGTGTATCAAATTGTCTCCAAACATAACATTTAAAAAATTTTATTTATTTATTTATTTTTATGCCATGTTAAGGATGGAACCTAGTGCTTCACACATCCTAGGCAAGCGCTGTGCCGTTGAGCTACAGTCCAGCCCCCAAACATAACATTTTAAAACTAACCATCTCATATACTTCCTCTGAGTCAGGAATTGAGAGTGTCTACCAGGGTGGTTCTGGCTCAAGGGCCAACAAGAGGTTGGAGTCATCTCAAGGATAAACTGGTGGATGTACTTCAAGCTCATGCATAAGAGTGATGGCAGCCTCAGTTCCTCACTGACTGTTGGGCAGAGGCTTTAGTTCCTTCCATGTCAGCCTCTGCCCAGGTCTGTTCATAACATAGTAGGCCACTTCCTTGATAGTGAAACATCTTTTTGAAGCAGTGTACCACCATTTCTGATGTATGCTCTTGGTCACACCATGGTACAACATGGAAGGATCCAGAGAAGGATGAAAATATCAGGAAGCAGGGATCATTTGGTGCCATCTTGGAAGTTTGAAACCACAATGGCTATCAAAAAATTTGGATTTTATTTTGTAGTGTTTTCATTGTGTTACAACATAATTCATATTTTAAATAATTTACTCAAGTTAGATAATATTTATTCAAGTTACTCAACTTTACTCAAGTTGAAGGGTGGTCAAAAAGAAAGAAGAGTAGTAGGCACAGGTTATTGTCATGGAGTTATTGTCATGGTCCCAATAAAAGAACAAGAGCTATAGCTGGATACATAATGTTTACAGACACATTTGGATACAGACATATTTGGAATATATTTTAGGAAAACCTGAGAGGATTTGTTTATTTTCCACACCAAATGCCAAAGCAGATAACATCCAGCCTAAAGGGAAGTGTCTGTTACTTGTCTATCTTTCCTCCTTGTTATTTATCAGACACCAAGAAACAGTATTTTAACAAATACATTCTTCACAAAGAGAAATTGTTCACTAGAAAATAGTAAATACTTTATTTTTACTGTCCTAAATTTTTACACACCTAAATTATGCCATGGCATAAATAAGTCACAGGCAGAACTAAGTCCAAATTTGGCAAAACACTATAATTAATATGAATGGTGTTAATACAAATAAAATAAGCATTTATTAGGATCTTATGGTATGTTAGGCTTTAGTATAAAGACATTAAACAGTGAGAACCTCTATTATGTTAAATTATGATGTAGTAATACAATATAAATATCAGAATTTTATTTAATTTCTTTCGGTGTAGTATAATTCCAGTAATAATAGCAATACTGTTGCAGGCAGTAAACAGATTCTGATACTTTAATTTCCATAGAATAATATTATTAGAGATAGAGAGTAAAAATTGGAAGAAGTACACTATGTCCCCAGGATTGTCCATTTTAGTGTAAAGCTTTATATTCATAAGCTAGACACTCTAACTTCATATTCATAACTGTTCACGATTTTTCTCTCTCAACCCCATAATAAAAATGATCACATGAGAAATTCTTGTGTCTCAGTGTAGCTGAAAAAAGTCGGCCTAAGATAGTTTTCCTAAAGGGACTTCTATCCATTTGCTTTAAAGAGATCACAATTTCCAGGTCTTTTTGCAGATGTGTAGGAGGTAAAAACTCAGAAGTGTACCCTCTGCCTGCTCAGATTCTAGCACTGCTGCTTAAAGGTGTTTCACTTTTGGCAAGTTAATCTCTTTATGACTCCATTTACTTATGAATAAAACATTTGAGAATTTAACTAAATAATATTGTGAACCTTTACACAATGGCACCTGGTAAGTTTCAGTAAATATCAGCTATTATTTTTAGTATAGGACAAGAGAAAACATTATTACAGTTGCTAAAACCACCTTTCTTGACATCAAGAATGGATAGCCTTAGCTGGGCATGGTGGCGCACGCCTATAATCCCAGCACTTGGGAGGCTGAGGCAGGGAGATCATGAGTTCAAAGCCAGCATCAGCATCCTAGCGAGGCCCTAAGCAACTCAGTGAGACCCTGTCTCTAAATAAAATACAAAATAGGACTGGGGATGTGGCTCAGTGGTTGAGTGCCCCGAGTTCATTTCACATGTCCAAAAAAAAAAGAATGGACAGCCTTGACACTTTTTGATCTAGAGAAAAGACTATTGGAATGAGCGTTTCTAGGTTAATAGACATGCAGATTTGTATATGATACCTAATTCAGAGACCTGAATAAAAACTAAATAGGGCAAAATTGTTCCCCACACAAAGGAATTTTAGTTTTTTCCTCTATGTTACCTAGATTTTATCAAGAAATAAGATTTTTCTTGGTAATCAAGTCTGTTTTATGAAAAAAAATCTGCAGATCAATAACAACAGGGTAAAAATATTGAAAGACAGAAAGAAGCCATTGTTTCACAAAGCACTTTTATCATACATTTAAAGTCAGTGAACCCTATGGGAAGCACAAATGGGGTTTTGAATCTATGTTTGCCTGTGTGTATAGTTTCTCCGAAATCCTTTTTCATTTTATGAATTCCACTTACAAGTTTTAGCATTAAATGTTCTATGAAGTAGAGGAGCTTTAGGGCTCTTTCTACATAAGGTGTCTTTGATTTTCCTTTATCTTTTAGTGTTTACTCAAATGGTTCTGAATGCTTGGAGGTACCAGGCTTTCCTGAGTATTTGTCCATCTTAGGGCCTTCTAAGTATGTAAGTCTGTGATCCATCATGAGAGTTAAATCTGTTTATAAAATCAAAAGCCGTGGTGATTTCTGTATCAATGGCATGATGTAAAATTTGGTAGAAATTGTCAAAAAGCGGTTTTAGTGTCAATTTCAAAAAGTAGGTTACCCTCGAGGTTCCCAGAGATGAAAGATGATTGTGTCAACTCTATTTTTCCTGCATTTTTCTTTTCCAGTTTAGTTTAGACTGTTTTAGGCCATAGTTTTTCAGGGTTTTTTTTTTTTTTTTTTTTGCCAGTATATAGGGGGAAATGGTTAATGTTAGAAAATTTGGCAACCATGGAACTGAAACTATTTGATAAATTTCTGTAATTAAGTTGAAGATGTTTTAGAACATTTACCATAAGATATATTTGTAAACATTTTAATAAATTGTGTTAATTCCACCCACTTAAAACTTTGGAAAGTAAGCAAGTTGCAAACCATGAATTTTTATAACCAGAGTAAATTTCAATAAGGCGTTTGATCCAGATATAGTACTCAACATACAGAAAACTAAAATAGCTACATTAAGAAATTAAAAACAAAACTGCCATAACCAGAGGCATGAGATTGAAATTGTTGTCCAAATATTTGAAAGGCCTTCTTGGGACTAGGTATCTGATCATGTTACAACTTACTCTGCTAGACACTGAAGATAAACCCTATGAGATATTCTCTGATGGTGGTTATTGGCAAATGTCCTGTTAGAATTCCGTGTAAAGTTTAAGAAATGAACTACCAAGAATTCCTCTTTGGTTTTTATCTTTCTAGAAATAATAAAGATAAAAAACAAAAGTAATGGATGGACAGCAAGCTATGTAGATGAAATGGGAGAAGGCAACATCAGTTCTGTAACATCCTTTGTCTTGGGCTGGCCCACAGTGAACTACATGGCCACTTCTAGGTAAGAACTGCTTCTTTTCCTGTGTTTGCCTGATTTCACTGCTATAATGTCTAGGAAAAAGAGGAAAGATTCAAATTTTGTTGCTAAAATTTTTGAAACATTTTATTCTGATTTTGTTTCAATACCTTTGAAACATATGCAACAAAAAATAATCATGTACCTTATTTTTCTCCTATAGACCTTTGGATTCAAATCTTTGAATTCATGTGTCAATGTGGGAAACTCTTGTGTCACTAACTTTGGTTTCAATAGTGATTTTAAAAGGGTTTAAAATACCAAAACCATTTGAATGAAGGAAACTTTTAGAGATAATGATGTGAAATAGAGTGATAGAATGCATAGGAATCTCTCTCCTCTGGACCTCCTTTTTCTAATGGATTTTTACTTGTTTTTACACATTGAGCTTTTAGGCCTGATGAGTCTTTTCAACTTACTAAGACAGACCTTCACTGAGGCAAATTTTATAAAATAATATGATAAGTTTGAATAAGTAGTTTATACTATTTACATTTTTAACAAAAGTTTTTAACATACAACTAAAATGAATATTCCAAAATACTCAGTTTACTGAATTGTGTCTCCAGTTTTGATTTGGTATGTATGAAATGTGTCAGTGAAAATCAAATTTAGATTTTGGCTGAAAACTGGTTTTTCATGTCATATTAATACATGAGATTGTGGAGAATGCATAAATGCAGACTATTCATATTCTTAATCTGAATGTGTTCAGTTGGGACTTTTTGGCTCAGGGTGAGCTTACCAAAACTCTCACCTGTGATTTTGAGCAGCTCTGCCCCAACTCAAGTGTTCATTTTACACTTAAAGAGTTAGCGTTCACCACATGCACTTGAGGTTGTTTATTATTCTTTTCTTCCCACTATCACCAAATTACCTGGGCAAAGTCCTGAAGTCAGATAACTATAATAATCCAAACTGTTATCCTTCTAACAAAGGACAGATTTGCCACTAAGTTCTGTAATACACTACTGACCTACCACAAGTTATTTTGGGGTTGTTTTTGTTTGTTTTACTTAATAGTTCAACTTTTCTTAAGTGGAGCACCATGGATTTAAAGCTGGGACTGTGTGAACCTGAAGATCATATGTAGCAGACTATCATGCTCATTCACAAAGTACAACTAGTTTATGACTTCATGCATAGCTACCCTTACTGTTTATGAAGTTTGTCTTTCAGATAGGGACAGTGGAAAATGACATAGTAGATTTCTGATTGCTGTGTCAAGGGTTTCTGGAAAAGCACACTAGACCCTAGTATAAGCATACCTCAAAGATACTGTGGATTTGGTTCCAGTCTAGTGTAGTAATGTTTAAAGCACAATTTTTTTGTTTCCTTTTTGCATTAAAACGTGTGTTTACACTACATTGTAATACACCATATGTAGTGTATTAAGCGTGCAATGACATTATGTCTTACAAAAGTATGTACCTTGATTAAAAAATTATTGCTAAAAGTTGCAGTGATCACCTGAGCTGTTTGAAAATGGAGTTGATAGATTTGCTTGAGGTAGGTTTTACAAACCTCTGAATAGGAAATAAATGCAATATTTGAGAAGCACATTAAAGTAGTTTGTAATAAAATGAGGTATCTCTGTACTGAAGAAGGCCCAGCTATGTCCAGAGAAGGATATTCAGAATTAACCAGGTTGTATGCCCTTCTAATTCAGAAAATTGAGAGTACAAAGCAATATAATGAATGTTAAATGACAAAGAGTAAAAGCATGCACTTATTTTGTTAATTTTGGGATCTGAAGTTTGATGGGAAATTGTTTCTGGACATTTACATAATAGAACAACATTAAAAAATAATATTAAGTCCTCTTAAAACTGGCTAGAAATGGACAGAAAGAGGCCAATATTACAAGAGAACTACACTTCAGTTTTTGACATTGATTCTCTTAGTTGAGAGTTATAGGAGAAATCCTCAGATTTTCTTGATGAATGCTTTATTTATTTATTTATTTATTTATTTATTTATTTATTTAACTGGGGGATTAGTTACCAGGGATTGAACTCAGGGGAACTCAGTCAGTGAGCCACATCCTGAGCCCTATTTTGCATTTTCTTTAGAGACTAGGTTTCACCCTGTTGCTTAGTACCTTGCTTTTGCTGAGGCTGGCTTTGAACTGGCAATCCTCCTGCCTCAGCCTCCAGAACTGCTGGGATTACAGGTATGTGCCACCCTGCTCAGCTAGTGAATGTTATAGAAAAAGTATTCACAATTACTCAAAAAGTGCTTAGGGTTCTAGACAGTAGTTGAATTTCCACCACAGAATTGTGGCGGCTATGTTGAAGCATGTGTTTGTATCATTCTTCTTTTCCATCATAACTTTTCACATCGTATCTTCTCTATTTCCCATATCATCATATTTACCATATCATATTGTCTTTTCAGTTGCAAATTTCTATAGATACTGTCATTTCATGTTGAGTAACATTCTTAAAATTAAAATCAAAAGAAAACAGTTTCAAGCAAGGATTGAATAAAAGTACATCTAGCTTGGATCTATCCAAAAGGATTTAATAAATTTAAAATAGACTCTGTAGTTTTTCCTAGAAGGCATTGTTTACTCAGGGTCTCCAGAACACAATTAGGCCAGGGTTCCTACTCATGTGAAAAACTGTATCATAAGAACAGCTTGCTTACATTTTGTTTGGATTAGCAGTTTTCAAAATATTCACCTTAGCATTTATGTGGTTTAATTTTTCTCTTTGCTTTGATTGCAGTTCTCCAGAGGAAAATTACAAATGATCTCTCATTCAGAGGTATTTATTTTCTTCTTACACTTATTTTTAAACTTTAACTTGTAGTAAGTGAATTAAAACCTTTCTGCAAGACATGCTCCAAACTTCCCTTTTTCCCTAGTAGAAGTTTTTCATTTGTCTCATAATAAACTGTTCATAGTGTGCATGAGCTACAATTTTAGGTACATAATGTCCTCTCATTGTATGGATTCTTTCAAGGAAGGAGAACATTAAGGTCTGAATAGATCTTGTAGGTAAAATTTATAAGGAATAGCTTCTATTTATTTGTTGTCTCCAGTCTACCAATTGGAGTTTCTTTAAAGGGTGTATTGAGTTTCCATAAACACAATGTTTTCTGTGGAGTACTTTAAAAATCAAAGATTGATTATATCCCTGTTATTGAGCATGCAGACTAAAGTGGTCGACTTAGGATCATTGATCGGAACCATAGTCCTTTACTCTTTCTTCCCTTTCCTTTTCCCCAAGCAATGATGAAAAGCTTAATGAGAAGAGTTCATTGCTTTTGTTTTATGTTGTTTTCTTATACTTATCAACAAGATGTCAGACCCCTTCAAGAAAGCAGGGAGGCTTTCAGGATATATCACATAGATGTGCCTGTGTGATATATCCTAGATCTCCATTTCTGTTATTGTTAGTCCTCATTCCTAAGGCCCTGGAAATTATTTTGGTTATAGTTTGAATTCAGAATGATTTGCCATTGCCCTATATCCACAGCCTTATTTATTTTGTGACAGTGTCTGGTTAACTTGCTGAGGCTGACCTCAAACTTGTGGTCCTCCTTCCTTAGCCTTCTGAGTCACTAGGATTAAAGGCATGTGTTAACACATCTGGCATGTTCTGAAATTTTACAAAAATGCTTTTAATCCATAATGTAATCTACCTGTGATGAGTCATTCATGTACCTTTTTGAAAATAGCTTATGAGTGTATTAAAAATCTTAGCAAAATAGATTTTTTCCCAAGTATTTTATTTTATTTTATTTTTTTGAGGCTGTTGTGAATGGGGTAGTTTTCCTAATTTCTCTTGTAGTGGATTCATCACATATATAGAAGTGCATTTGATTTATGGGTTTTGATTTTATATCCTGCTACTTTGCTGAATTCATTTATGAGATCTAGAAGTTTTCTGGTGGAATTTTTTGGATCTTCTAAATATAGAATCATGTCATTGGCAAATGGTGATATCTAGAGTTGTTCTTTTCCTATTTTTATCTCTTTAATTTCTTTCATCTGTCTTATTGCTTTGGCTAGAGTTTAAGGATGATATTAAATAGAAGTGGTGAAAAAGAGCATCCCTGACTTGTTGCAGTTTTTAGAGGGAATGCTTTCAATTTTTCCCATTTAGAATAATGTTGGTCTTGGGCTTAGCATAGATAGCTTTTACAATGTTGATATATGTTCCTACACTCCCTAGATTTTCTAGTGTTTTGAATATGAAGAGGTTCTGTGTTTTGTCAAATGCTTTTTCTGTGGGAAAAAAAGATTTATTTAAAAATAAACCATTAGCAAAATTTGTCTGAATTTTTGTTCTTTTGGGTTTTCTTTGCATTTGATTAGATATATCAATCTGGAGAAAGAGAAGGACTATCCAAAATGGATTCCCATCAAAATATTCACCAAGGACATTGGGAATTGTGTCTGTGCAAGTGTTTGTAAACCAGAAAATTAAATTCAAATCCTGCATAATGCACAAAACTCCCTGGTTAAGAAGAAGGGCAGGCAGGCAATGAATATGCTATGGAAGGAAATGTTTAGAAACCATGATGGGGAAACATTTTCCAGGGTATATGTTTATCTTTGTGTGCATGAAAATTAAACTCTAGAGGAAATGGAACAAGAGAAATTAGTATTTAGCATTTATGCTTGGAAAGAATTTTCTTTTCAGATATGTCTTTCTTTCCTTTGATGTGAATGTCATTCTGAGACTTTTTCAAGAAAAAATGGAGTCTTAAAGTTACTCCCGCAGAGCCAGAGCAAGTGTCTCCAAACATGTCGCTTCTTGAAAGTGGTTTTGAAAAGTTCTTCATTCTTTGAGATTTTATGGATTGAAAACTTCTGGATAAAAAAGTGAATGAACTGGAAGAGATAACATTTTTAATGGATTAGAGTATTTATATCAATCATACTATTAAGGAAATATATCTTTAACCCAAGTTATTATGTATAATTTTTGACTGAAGTTGTAGTATAAGAGCAAAGATGTTATCAATAATGAAAGATGGAACAATTTTTATACTATTGACTGTCATACGTCACAGCAGCTCAAGATTACATGGAATAGTTTTGTTTGTGGAAAATAAGCAGAGCAAAAGAGTTATGTTTCTACAAAAGTAAAAGCTTATGTAAAAGTTCTGACCAATTCCTGAGTGCCAGATGCTACTTTTGAGAGATGTACTCAATTTTTTTTTGAAGTTTGAGACTACAAAGATCCCCTGTAGCACAGTAGAAATAAAGCACACATATTTTGATTAAGATATTGTGGCAGGTATTTATGTTATGGAATACAAGGAAAAAATCCCATGTTTTTAAAGCACATCTTTTATGTATGGAAAATATGTGTGTGAGAGAAACTGAAGTGCCACTCGCATTTTGACAAGAATTGTGGGCAGCTATGTGTACTCTAATTTTGTCACTGAGACCATGAATGAGTCAAGAATGAAGTGACACTATTTTGATCTCCAATGGAACCTTCATGATAAGAGTCTCTTTCAGGGAGCCCTCCTTCTAGAGGATTATTTTCCCAAATAGGAATTCATGTTTAGAAAATATTTTCCTGTATTCCTTGGCTTTCATTGTGCACAATCTGTTCTGTGAATTCTGCTAATATGGAGCAGAATACTCACATAGCCCCTGTTTATGTCTTGTAGTAAAGCTAAAATCTGTAAGGGGAAAAGATACTCTGCTTCCTCAGGCATCAGCTCTGGACCCCCTTCTCTACAGGTGACTCTCTTTCTCCCTCCCCCGCCTCTTCTATTATTTAAATAAATCTTCTTTTCTTGCCTCAGCATTTCTTGGGATGTTTTACTCTTCAACACAGGGGAAGCAAGGACCTGATCCTGATTTTCAAGACTGTATTCAGTTGTACATAATGCTGGGATTTCTTGTTACATATTCATACATGCATACAATATAACCTTGTGTATATATACCATATTTTCTTTTTCCATTCATCCATTGCTGGATACCTGGGCTGGATTTATAGTTTGACTGTTGTGAACTGTGCTTCTATAAACATGGGTGTGTTTGTACCACTGTAGTGTGATTACTTCAGTTCTTTAGGGGTGGTACAGCTGGATTGTATGGTGGTTTCATGCCTAGTCTTTTGAGGAGCCTCTATAATCATTTCCATAGTGGTTGTATTAATTGACAGTCCCCACAACAGTTTCAAAGTGTTCTGTTTCCTCCACATCCTCTGCAGCATTTATTATTTGTATTTTTTTATAATTTTTAATTTTTACAAATTGCATTTTGATTCATTGTATACAAATGCATGGGGTACAACTTTTCATTTCTCTGGTTGTACATGATATAGATTTACACCATTCATATAATCATATATGCACATAGGGTAATAATGTCTCTCTCATTCCATCATCTTTCCTTCCTCCACCCCTCTCCTCCTCTCATTTCCCTTACACAATCCAATGTCCTGCTATATTTCCCTTACGCACTACCTTCCATTATATATCATCATACACTTACCAGAGAAAACATCTGGCCTTTGTTTTTTGGGATTGGCTTATTTCACTTAGCATGATATTCTCCAACTCCATATATTTACCTACAAATACCATCACTTTATTCTTCTTTATGAATGAGTAATATTCCATTGTGTATATATACCACAGTTTCTTTATCCATTCATCGACTGAAGGGCATCTAGGTTGATTCCACAATCGAGCTATTGTGAATTGAGCTGATGTAAACATTGTGTCACTGTCGTATGCTGATTTTCAGTCCTTTGGGTATAGGCCAAAGAGTAGGATAGCTGGGTCAAATGGAGGTTCCATTTCAACTTTTCTAAGGAATCTCCACACTGCACCAATTTGCAATCTCAGCAGCAGTGTATGAGTGTACCTTTTTCCCTACATCCTCACCAACACCTGTTATTGCTTGTATTCTTGATAATAGACATTCCAATTAGAGTGAGATGAAATCTTAGGGTAGTGTTGATTTACATTTCTCATATTACTAGAGATGTTGAACATTTTTTCACATATCTGTTGATCACTTGTATATCTTCTGTGAAGTGTCTGTCCAGTTCCTTAGCCCATTTATTGATTGGGTTATTTGTATTTTTGGTGTAAAGTTTTTAAGTTCTTTATAATTCTGGAGATTGTACTGTATCTGAAATGCATGTGGAAAAGATTTTTCTCACTGTGTAGACTCTGTTTTCACATTACTTTTTGTTTCCTTTTTAGTTAGAGTGCACCTCATTTATTGATTCTTGCTTTCATTTTCTTGCACTTTGGGAGACTTGTTAAGGAAGTCTGGTCCTAAGCTAACATTCAAAATAGCCTCAAAAAAATATTTGGGAATCAGTCTAACAAAAGAGGTGAAAGACCTCTTCAATGAAAACTACACAACATTAAAGAAAGAAATTAAAGAAAACCATAGAAGGTGGAAAGATCTCCAGTGTTCCTGGATAGGCAGAATTAATATTGTCAAAATGGCCTTAAAGAATGATAAAATTATGACATTTGTAGGTAAATGGATGGATTTGGAGAATATCATGTTAAGTGAAATAAGCCAATCCCAAAAAACCAAAGGCCGAATGATTTCTCTGATAAGTGGTTGATGATACATAATGGGGGTGGGGGAAGGTAGGAGAAGAATGGAGAAAGGATGGGTTGTATAGATGAAAATGAGGAGTGGGGAGGGGGCAGGGAAGGAAAGATAATAGAATGAGACAAATATCATTACCCTTTATATATATATGAATATGCAAATTGTATGGTTCTACTGTGTACAACCAGAAAAATGATAGTTATATTCCATTTATGTACAACGAACCAAAAAAAATTGGCCATACCACCAAAAGTATATACAGATTCAGTGCAATTCCAATTGAAATCCTAGTGATGTACCTGATAGAAATAGAGAAAGCAATCATGAAATTCATTTGGAAGAACAAGAGATCCAGACCAGCAAAAGCAATTCTGAGCAGGAAGAGTAAAACAGGAGGCATCACAGTACCAGACCTTAAACTATACTCCATAGTAACAAAAACGGCATGGTATTGGCACCAAAATAGACAGGTAGACCAATGGTACAGAATAGAAGACAAAGAGATAAACCCATATAAATAAGTTTTCTCATACTAGACAAAGGTGCCAAAAACATACAGTGGAGAAAAGATAGCATCTTCAACAAATGGTGCTGGAAAAACTGGAAATCCATGTGCAGCAAAATGAAATTAAACCCCTATCTCTTACCCTGTATGAAACTCAACTCGAAATGGATCAAGGACCTAGAAATTAGACCAGAGATCCTACATTAAATAGAAGAAAAAGTAGGCCCAAATCTTTATCATGTTGGTTTATTATTTGTATTCTTGATGACTGGTATTTTGACTGGTGTGAGATGACAACTCAGTGTAGTTTTTATTTGCATTTGCCTAATTGGTAATGATGTTGATCAAGTTTTCATATATTTGTTGGCCATTTGTATTTCTTCTTTTGAGAAGTGTCTGTTTAGTTCATTTGACCATTTATTTGGATTATTTGATTTTTCTTTTTTGGAGATTTAACCTTCTGTTGTTCCTGTTACCATTTTCTTGTCCCTCCATTACTACAAAGGAAAGAGAATTGAGAAAAACAATAAGTCAGTCAATATTTTTGGTTCAAGTGATAGAAAATCAACTCAAAATAACATAGACAATGGTAGTGGGGGCGGGGCGCACATTTTCTTTTACAAGTAAAAACCCTGTGGGTAGTTCTAAATGTGGGCACAGTTGGTTTCAGTGCTCTCACCTCTTTTCATCTCTCAGTTTCCATTCCATTTTCTTGCCTCCACTGTAGCCACAAGATGACAGTAAGCTTTTCATACTCACTTTGTTGCCAGCATTTGTGGGCCTCTGGAACATTTCTGTCTGGACCAGCTCAAGCCAACTTGGCAGGCTAAGTGTCTCCTTGTTCAGGGGCCTTTCATGCTCAGACTCCTTAGGTCTGGTCACCTGCCCCACTTACCCCAGATGGGGTGAAATGCAGAGGGGGATCCCAGAAAAAATGCAGAGCTACTTCTAGAAGAGCAAACAGACACTAGAGATAAAACCTTCTGGGCAGACTCCCCTCTGGTTTGCAGGGGATGGCTGTTTCCATTCATAGAGCTGGGAAGTCTCCATCTTTGTCAGCTCATGGTACTGTCCAAGAACCCAGGAAACCAGGACATCCCCACTTCATAAATGAGGAGACGAAGGCTCCAAGGGAGTCAAACTTCCTGCCCAAGGCCACTGGGCCTTGAAAGTTGTATAGCCAGACTATGAAGCCAAATCCAGTCTCCAAAGGTGTGTTTTGAGTCAATCTTGACCTTTCAGCTCACTGCTAATCTCCCTCGGTACAAGAAGATTATTGTAGGCCTAGAGGAGGAAGAGGGAAAGCAGGAAGGATGAAGACTCCCTGATAGCATCTCACAGAGACCCTGCAACAATTAATTTGTGGCTGAGTTTGGGAGGATTTCTGCCTACTCATATCTTCTAGAGGTTTCCACACTGTTATTCCCTTGTCACATTGGCAATCTTGGTAATTGTATTTTGTGTTTATTTTTATTAATTCAATTTGCCTGTTATATTTTCAAGAAAGTATTTAAAACCTTAGCTGTTTATGGCAATTGTCAAGCAAAATGAGTACTACTCACCTCAAACAAAAATTAACTTCAAAATCCCATAGAAATACTAAATCAAACACTGGTTATCTGTGCACCATTCAAAATTACCCTTTATCTGAGGCAGGGTCTTCAAATTCAGTTTGGAGAATCAGAACTAGCAGGTCACACCAGAACACAAATGAACTCTGTGCTCCTCTGCCCCATGCAATTTTCCAGGCATGCCTACAGTCTCTTTTGCACTCTGAGAGCTAGGAGAGGGAAGTTCCAGTTCCTCTCAATGAGGAGGCCACGGTGTTTTACCATAAATGTGACCTCAACACCAGGCTCCTGGTTCTGACCACTGCATCCTTAGTTTCTGAACACATACCCTTGCAGACATATGATATTCAGGGGCTGTGGTGCCTTCCAACACCTTTTTGCCTGACAATTTAGTTTTATCATAATTCCCAATTTATCTCTTTTGTGATTATTACTGGTTACATGCTCTGGGAAGAAGAAACCAGGTTTGCACAGTATCCCCAGGAAGCCAGGCAGTACTAGGCTAAGCACAATTACATCTTTGCCCACCGTTTTTCTGTCCAGCTGCTGCTCAAATGACTGCCAGAGACCACTCTCCACAGAAAGATAGAGGAATCACCAACTCCAAAAGCAAGAAGGGCCTTTGAGCATGTGGGAGAGAAGTGGTTCACTGTACAGAGAATGAAGATAGTCCTGAGGGACCTTGTCTGTCTATCTTGCATAATCATCTGGGACAGAGCTGTATTGAATCAATGTCCCCTGAGTCCTGGCACAAGTATATCATTTATTCAACTGAGAATATTTCCAACCCAAATTACATTGAGCTCATAGCTTCAAAGACAGAGAGTACAAACCCCTTACTCTAAAATAATCTGTTCTTTAGTATGGCCATGTAGTCATAATGACATTCTCTCACCTGGGAGATGAACTGCATGATTGATAGACTCTAATGATTCTATAGAAATAGAAATCAGGGACTTGGGTCATCTAAAAAGTCATAAACAACCCTGCCCACCCCACTCTCATCCTGAAGACTACAAGACTTCCCATCCCGGAGATCAGAAAGGTCAAACCAGATGCTGAATATAGATTAAATTTCATCTTTCTCAGAAAGTAGTAAGGAGTCACTGTATCTTAGAGGAGGCAGACTGTGGCCGGAGCCCTTTTCTCTCATAGGTAGCTGCTCTGCTCCCTGCTGCTCAATCCTGTGCCTCAACTGAGCTTCAGTCTGGCCACCTCTGGCTCCTCCACCCAGTGCTGGAGGGGGATGGCCAGGACGGGGTCACCACCCATTAGGCATGTCATCACATGATGAGGGAGGATGATGGTGGATTCTCTTGAGGCTGTGTGACTCCAGGAAGACACCTGGAAAAGCAGGATGTGCCCACCTTGGGCATCGTAGATGAAGGATCAGCCACATGCGGCCACCTAGGCAGATGGGAGGAAAGAAAGGGGAGGGGAGGAGGGCCTCCTTCTAGAAGGTTCCACATGAACGCCTAAGGGGTCCAGATGTACAACTTAAGATACACTTCCTGGTCTTGTGAGGTGATTCATTTTCCACATAAGCACTATCTTTGAAGTTTGGCAAGGAAGGCAAGACTTCCAACAAGAGCAGCACTATCTTCCCCTAGGGGCCCAACTGTGCCATTGGTAAGCACCAGCACTGTCTTCAGCACAGCCAACAGTGACTGGAGAGCCCAGCATGTTCTCTTTTCTGTGACCCTGTTTTAGAAATCTCTGCCCAAGAAGGAGAGAGCAGCTCTTGAAGCCTCTGAGAGGGACGCAGGTCCTGCTCAGCTTCCTGTGGGATCCCTGCTGGCTTTCCTGAGCGAACACAGGGCTCCATGTTCCCCTGATAGTCTGTAAACCTTGCCCAGAATTGGTGCACTTTATGTCCTCAGTAGAATTGCTGGACATTGAAAATCTCAGGAAGTGACTGTGAAGTATGTCAGTCTCATAACTCCACTCCAACATTTCAAATCCAAGACATAAAATAGTTTAAGCATGTTGTTTTCTCATACAACGTGAGAGGATAATTGGAATGCTCTGAGAGTGAAATTACTGATACGGCTGCCTGTTTTCCTGTAGAAATCAGTGTGGTAGTGGGAGGTATGTCCAGGACCGGACTTAGGGTTCAGCTCCTTGAGCTGACAGTTATGCTATTGCACTGATGAGTCAGGCTGCTTTTGTGGAGTCAGAACAACATTTTAAAATCAAGTGTTCTCCCTGATTTCTTTGTTCTATCAAGATGAATATTTCCTGATGTTTTAGGTTTTGTGAGAGATTTTATTGATGCATGGCTTCAGGTCAGGTTAGCTTATCTTCAAGCAGGTTGAACTCTGTGAACCTGGGGTACATGTCTCTGGCATCTCTGTGCGCTCTTCTGCAGCTAGCTGTGGATGCATGGTAGATGTCACCACACCTGTGTGAATGGTGTGGCCCAGTAGGTTTGCCCTCTCGAGCAGAAACACCGAATCAGCTGCAGCCCCACTCTGCAGGCTCAGGGCTGATGTGACCTGGTGCTTTGCTTTTCCTATGTGATGTCTTCCAAGGATATTCAGGCCCTCTCTGTAGGCCTGGGGCTGATGGGACCTGGTACTTTGCTTTTCCTGTGTGGTATCATCTTCCATGCATATCCATGTCCACAGCGTTTCCTCTGAAGTACAGAGAAGAGGTGACTTGGCCCCAGGTCCCCTGAACTTGAGGAAAGCCCATTGAGATTCACCTGCTGCCTCTAACTGCTCTGCCTGTCACCCATGGCTGTTTCCCTGAGCTGGGATCAGCACTTTGCCCTCAAAGCCTGGCTCAGGAGAAGTTACCATCCTCATTTGCTGCCGAGCCTGTGCCCCATTGAGTCACGGACAGCAAGGAGGGAGAGGGGCATTTTGCCTCTGGCACATGGGGCATATCTCAGGCCCCAACAGGAGGTGCTTTCAGGGCAATCTGTGTGTATGTGGACATGTGTGTGCGAGTGTGTGTGTGTGTGTGCGTGTGTGTGCATGTAATTCCAAAGGACAGCGCACTGAGAAGTTGCCGTGATTAAGTAGTGGTGGTGGACTGGACACTGGCATTCTAGGCCAAGGGAATCTCTTGGTTTAAAGCTATACTAGTTTTCAGAAAGGCTCTGATAAATGCTTGGTATTTCCAGCTAAATATAAAAGAATTTAAAGTATTCAAAATGACCCAGAAGGAAACTCCTTTGGTTTGTTATCTTTGTGCAAAAGAAAAAAGCCATCCTTTGTTTCCCTCTTCAGAATTCATTAGCTTGAAGTTCGTGGTGGGTGGCATTAAGCTCTGTCACCAGTGATATTTCCAAAAGTGGTTTATGAAAGGTGAAAGTTTAAAGTTAGCTAACCACACCAGCAAGATTCAGTTCTGGACATGCTTGTTCAAGGGAGTGAGCAAAGAACACATCAGCCATGTTCAGGCTAACGATCAGTAGGAAGGAGGAAAAGGAGCACAGGATATTAAACACTCCAGTGTGTTTACTATGGTGACAGGTTGGAGCCTGGGCAGTTCCACCTGGGCTCCTGTGCTTCCCATTGAGCAGGTCAAGGATAGGGTCTGAACATCCACATTCCCACCAAGATCTTGGGCAATGCTGCTACTGCTGCCAGAGTGGCCAGGGGTCAGAGCACAAGCCAAAGGCTCCAGCCAACACTCTGGGGACTAGTGCCATTCCTCTGCTGACCCAGAGCAGAAAGAGGCCTTTCTCCCTTTCACTTACAGTACCTGGAATCCTCATCCTTGCCACTGCTTATTTTTTTATTCCAGAAATACCTTGTCTATCATACCCACCTCCTGTTTTAGAACAACACAGTCTGGGCCCTGCCCTAGACGGCTGCATAAACATCTTTAAGACCCTGGTATTTTTGGTAGTCGTTCCAAAATGCAACACAAATCCTGTTGAATGCTGCTAGAGACGTGAGTAGGACAGATGGCATCTTGAGTTCTGCTGGCTGAGGAACTGGCTGGTCGCTTCTGCCAAGGCCCTCCCCTCCACCCAGCCCCCTTCTTTCTGAGGGTACATCAGTTAGAGGGTTCTGCTTGATCCGGTTCAACTCCATCTTCAGGATACTTTATAATGACACTTAACTGTGCTCATGAAGCTTACCAAAAGCAATTCCTTCAGACAACCCAGTAACTCCAGAATACTTTTACTCTAAACAATTATCAGATGCCTTTAATAGAGTTGAAAAATAGAACATTCTGTTAAATCAATAGAAAATAACCTTCACATTCTGTTCTCAATAATATTATTTTTCTAAATAATTCTAAAAAACTATCATTTGATTAACTTGTACTAACAATTTTAGCATAGAACATAATCTTTGGCTATTTGCAAGGGTGTGAGTTTGTTTACAGAGCATCTGATTCTGTTTTGTTATGCTGTGGTGAGGTCAGCAGATGACTGGACCCCTGCCACTGAGAGACCCTTCTTGCTCTCAGTACCAGGAGAGCACACTAGAAGCAATGGTGCAGAGAGGAGAAGGCAGGCACAGAGCCCTGTGGTAGTTTCCCAGGAAGGAATGGGCCCCTGCAGGACTGGGTAGTTAGAACAAATTCAGCATATTGGGCTCTAGACCCTGGAATTCCAGCAGGCACAGGGATGGTCAGGAAGAGGAATACTGCCCCTGGAGGGCAGATCCAGGCAGAGAGGGCACCAAGGGTCAAGTCAGAGTTGGTGGTGGTCATAGGCAGGTCCTTCCCCCACTCTGGGAGTTAGCCCCCCTGGGGTCCTCTTCCCCCTCTGGGAGAAGGTCCACCTGGGGTCTTCCACCCCCTCTTGCAATTAGCCCACATGGGGTCCTCCACCCTCTCTGGGACTTAGCTCCCCTGGGAATCCTTTGCCCCCCTCTGGGAGTTAGTTTACTTGGGGTCCTCTGCCCCCTCTGGAGTTAGTCCACCTGGAGTCCTCCACCCGCTCTGGGAGTTATCCCACCTGGGGTTCCCTGCCCCATCTGGAAGTTTTCTCCCTTGGGATCCTTACCCCCGCTCTGGAGTCAGTCTGGTTCATTGCTGCACTACCAAGTTGAACTCACTCAGGTCCTACTGCTGTGTAGGCATGCTATGGTTTAGATGTGGGGCATCCCCCAGAAGCCCATGTGTGAGACAGTGGAAAAAAGCTTGGAGGTGAAATGATTGGGTTGTGAGAGCCTTAACCCAACATAATCCCCTAATAGGGATTAACTGGGTGGTAGCTGTAGGCAGGTGGGTGTTCCTGGAGGAGCTGGGTCCCTGGGGCATGCCTTTGGGGTGTATATTTTGTCCCTGATGAGGGGAGCTCTCTCTCTCTCTCTGCTTTCTGGTGCCATGACCTGAGCTGCCCTCCTCCACCAGAATCTTCCACCATGATGTTCTGCCTCATCTGGGTCTGGAGCAATGGAGCCAGCCATCCATGCACTGAGCCATGTAAACTTTGCCTCCTCTATTGTTCTTGTCAGGATTGTGGTCACAGTGATGAAAAAGCTGACTAAAGCAAGGTGAATGGGGAATCCAGCATCCTAGTTGGGAGCTTGTTTGAAGCATGGACTGGGGAGGGATTTTGACCCAGGCTTCTTGATTATGCTCCTGGGATGTTTCCTGTGAGCTTGGTCTCTGCAGATGCAGGGTAACTGATATGAGGTTGGAGCATCTTCTGTGACCAGATGCACTTGTCCTGTGTACTGGTAGTTCATGGAGAACAGAACTTGTTCCTCACAGTTCTGGGGTAGGAAGGCCATGATGTAGGGCCCCAGCAGGCTGGTGTCCAGTGAGTCCTGTCTCTGCTCCCCACTTGGCTCCTTACTGCTCCATTCTCCAGAGGGAATGGCCTTAGCTCAATGGCAGAAAGGGCATAGGAATGCCAGGGACCAGCTGGCCCTCCAGCCCTTCAATGGGGCAGCTGATTCCATCCATGGGAGCCCAGTTCTCTGGACTTGATCACCTCCTGAGGGCCTCACCTCTAGACATGTTGTGTTGACAGTTTCAGCACATGGATTTTGGGACATTTAGGCTACTTCACCTAAAAGTACCAGTACATGAGAATCAGCAGGTGTGCTGGTACCCAGAGGTGAATATCCACAGCATCAAAAATAGGACCAGGAGTCTTATCACTACTGCAGTTGTTATTTTTACTGTCCCCCTCTCACATCCCCCTCTCCCCAAAGAAGGGAACATTGTGTCCTGAAAGGAAACTGGACCCTGTAATGGAATGGGTCAGGCTGGAATTCTAATCCAGCTACTTACTATGGCAGGCTGCTTTGGGCTACCCGTGTTCCCTCTCCAAACATGTGCTTTAAATGCAGATGACAGTATCTACCCTTGAGACTGGAAACAAAACATTGGAAATAGATGGAGATTAAAAATCCGACCTCAAAGAACTAAATTAAGCTAACTTTTAGGTTGTAGCTAAGATATTCAGTCACAGAGTCTCTTAATATTTCACCCCAGAAGTCGCCCCAGGCGATTGCCTCAGGCAAAGCTGGTGAACCCCTTCCTGGCTGTCACCTGGATGGTCTGTGAGCACATCCTGCACCAGGGTCTCCAGGAACTCTGAGGACTGGGGACCTTCCTGGCTCACTTTGCCCCTCTTGCAGTGTGTGTGAAGGGGTGACAGTGACACCACTGTCCTGCAGGCCTTAGGGGCAGAAATGGAAAGCCCCTGCACCACTTGCTGGGCTGTAAAGGTAGATTACAGGTGGGAGACCCAGTGACAGGTCAGAGCAGCAGGTGTCTCAGGATTCCACCTACCACATGCAGACTGTTCCTTCTTGGTGTTGAAATGGTGTGAGGTAGCTCTTTTATTGGCTGAAAAAAGTTTTTCTTAATATCTGAGATTAAACTTTTAAATTTATGAAACAAGGGGATATTTATACTTATAATTCTGTATTGTGAATTAAATCCAATGGACTCTCTGCATAGTTCTCAAATTCCATTCCAGAAAGACTGATAAAATTGGTGAAAATGCAGAAACATCATGGCGGCCAATTGCAAACACAAGTATTAGATCTTACCCTTCAGCTGTTATTGTGAATCACAGTGATTGGTAGTAGTGTCAGCCTTTCATCACCGTGCCCAAAATACTGACAAGGACAACTTAGAGGAGGAGGAGTTTATTTGGGGTTCAGTTTCAGACGGTCGGTCCACAGTCAGCCAACTCCATTGCTCTGGGCCTGAGGTGAGGCCGCAGGTCATGGTGGGGGGGACATGGTGGAGGAGAGCAGCCCTGCTCATGTGGTCAGAGGCAGGGAGTGAGGAAGGGGCTGGGACAGATATAGTCCCCAAGGGCATACCCCAAAGGAGCCGTTCCTTCTCCGAGGCTCCAGCTCCTACACTTTCCACCACCTCCCAGTAGTCCCCTCGGATTATGGACCCCTCACCATATTTATCCACCCATAAAGTCAGAGCCCTTGTGATTCAGTCACAGCCCAGGGGTCCCACCTCTGGTTACTGCCACACCAGGGACAATTCAGATCCAAACCACACAGTAGAATCTTAGATATGGAGGCAGTGAGTATGCTCCTCATTAGGACCAGTATAGCTCCACAAGTGGGAACTTAGTCTCCTTCAGCAATGCTAAGGTACCATAGATAACTTATCAAGTGCTTCGTGTTAGGCATGGTGCCAATGACTTATGAAATGTCATTTCTAATAATGTGCTCACCCTAGAAGGAATTATCATTATGCTGTTTTTATTTTATCTTTTTATTTATTTATTTTTTGCAGTGCTGGGGATTGAACCCAGGGCCTTGTGCTTGTGAGGCAAGCACTCTACCAACTGAGCTATATCCCCAGCCCATGTTGCTGTTTTTATAAAGAAGAAAACTTGAACTCAGAAGTTGAGTAATTTTCCTGAAATTTACAGATGGAAAGTGGTAGAGGCAGGATTCAATTCACAATCCCACAAAGTCCACATTCTTTATTTCATTTTTACTTTTGAGACAGGGTCTTGCTAAATTGCCCAAGCTGGCCTTAAGCTTGCCATCCTCCTTCCTCAGCCTCCTGAGTCACTGGATCGACAGGTGTCCATCCCTGTGCTGGGCCATTCTTCCTTTAAGGTTAGATTCCTCATGCAGGAGAATCTACATGAAAAGAAAGAATACAAGGCTGTCTCCCCAGCAGCATAACTGACAGGCGACCTGGGGCTCTGCCCAACTGAGTGGAGAGGCAGAGGAACCACCCTTTTAACCCTCTTACTCTGATCTAAGTACACCATTCATTTTTGGCTAAATCGTCTGGTTAGTTCATCCAAACTGCTGGGAGCTTGAAGAGGAATGGCTATTTTTCCTGAGCTGGTCTGACCTAATTACTCCCAGAGGCACTCTGGATTCTGTGTCTCTGTTTTCACAAGAGCTAGCCCATCAAATCCTTCAACTGAAGACCTCTCCAGGCTAACTGAGCCAGCAGCGATGGGCTGTTTGTCCATGTCCCACTGCCTGGCACAGGTAGAGCAGGTGCTCAGAAAGTGGTGGCCAACTGCTGAACTGATTAATGACTGTAGGCAGAGTCCTCAGAGATGAAAGCCAGGACTGTTTTCACCTTCAGGGAGGAAAATGTGACACTCCACAGGACTGACCCTTCTCCATTCAGAACATTCCTTCTGAAAATTAAACATCATTGACAGTTGTGTACATTGTAAACCTTGGGATGCTTTGGACTGTAAAGTGTTTCCTCCTGTGTTTTCATGATTCACAAGCACACCTGAAGTCAGTGTGCATATGAGACTCCTTGGAATCAGTGTGGACGGCTAGGGGTCACCTATGAGAAGCCCAAAAGCCAGCAGGAAACTGGGTACTGATAGTTCCATGGAGAATCAGGGATCCTGATCCCCTTGACCCTTTGTCTTGACTCTTTCCTAACAAAGCTAGACCTTGGCAAAGACTGATAAATATAGAAGATGAAAGAGAACCCTGTCCTCACTGCCTCTTCCTCACCTGCCAACACCCTGAAGCCTTGTTGCCAGGTTTGCCGTATCTGATCTCCTGGTGCTAAACCTGCCAGTGCCCCCAACTAGGGTCTGTGCTGTGTAGGCACTGTGCCTCACCTGAGGTGTGTGCTGTGCAGGGGGTGTGCCCCCCACCTGTGGTCTGTGATGTATGGGAGGTGTGCCTCTCACCTCCTATGAGGTGGTGGTCTGTGCTGTACAGAAGGTGAGTCCCACTGGAGTCTGTGCTGTGCAGGAGGTGTACCCTCACATGAGGTGTGTGCTGTGCAACAGGTGTGTCCCCAGCTTGGGTCTGTGCTGTGTAGGAGATGTGCCCCCACCTGAGGTCTGTGCTGTGCAGGATGTTTGCTCCCACTTGGGTCTGTGCTTTGTAGGAGGTGTGTCCCACCCAGGGTCTGTGCTATGCAGGAGGTGTGCCTCCACTTGTGGTCTGTGATGTATAGAAGATGTGCCCCCCACCAGGGGTCTGTGCTGTGCAGGCAGGTGACTTCAACCTGTGGTCTGCGCTACATGGGCAGGTACCACCCATTGGGAGTCTGTACACAGCTGGTGTGCCAGTAGTCTGCACCCTGGCAGTGTGTCCTGAGTGTGTCTTTACTCTGAAGTTTTTCTCTGAAGTTTTCATATTCCCAGTTGCTCTGAGTCTTCCTCACTTATGATGTTGTATGGTAAAGGCACATTTCATTTCTGTTTTTTAATATTTTAAATGTATGGGTTTCCATGTCTCATTTTTCAATCTGTTCCTCTCTTTAAAACAAAAGACGTTAGAAACTGGTGATGTGCCTACAGATGTGCCTTGAGTGTTCATTTTAAGTCTGCGGCATTCCCTTTGTTTCCTGCCCTTTTTTCTGACTTGGGGAAGATTGCTCCTGAGGGAAGCTGGGAGCACTGGTTTCCAAACTGCACAGGTTGTGCTGGGAAGCACTGGTGCACAGCCTCACCTGCTTCTAGTGAACGTTTTCTCCACTGTGGGCAGGTTTTCAATCACACGTGGGCGTTTTGCTCTTGTCCAAGTCTTGACTGGAGAACTGGAGATGCGGGTGCTGCCCACTGCTCTCTAATGCAGCATGGGCAGTTGGGAGAATTGGAATGCTGAGGCAGCCTTAGTGCTGGGAAGGCTTTTGCCTGAGCTGGGAGCACAGCAGAGAATGCTTGCACACTTTCCAGGTCTTCTGCTGAGGTGGGCAGTTCCCTTCTACAGATGCAGGCTAGCATGTGGCTCTTTGCCTTGGCTTACATGAGGAGGAGGGCAGACGACACCTGCAGAGTACTTCCTACCTGCTGGCTCTGTTGTCGGCACCTGCACTTGTGGGCACATTTGGTCCTCACCACAGTGTGTGAGGGAGGTCTGGCAATATGCCAACTTTTATAGATGGGGGAAGCTGAGGCATGATTCAACACATTGCCTGAGTTCACACAGGTAGTAACAATGATTTTTGTGCTATTGTAGTCAGCTTTTCATCACAGTGGCCAAAATACTGACATGAACAACTTAGAGATGGAGAAGTTTATTTGGGGCTCATGGTTTCAGAGGTTGGCTCCATTGCTCTGGGCTCAAGGCAGGGCAGAAACCTCATGGAGGAAGGGTGTGAAGGAGGAAAACTGCTTAGGTAATGGTGGGGACAGAAAGCAGAGAGAGGAAGGGGCTTTATGGAAGAAAACCCTTCCAGGGCACCTCCCATGGTACACCTCCTCCACCCATGCCCCACCTGTGCACAGTTGATACCCCATCAGTTCTCACAAACCAGTACAGACGATTAGGCTATAGTTGTCATAATCAAATTATCCCACCTTTGAGTATTCCTGCATTTACAGGAACTTTTTGGGGACTCCTTATATCAAGACCATAACATTCCACCCTGGCTCCTCAAATCTCATGTCCATGTCACAATGCAAAATCCATCTCCAAGTGACCCTTAGTCCTAACAGTTTTAATACTGCTCAAAGGCCCAAGTCTAAAGTCTCTTCTGAGACCCAAGGCCAACTCTTTTCTGTGAGCCCCTAAAAAGGTCAAGGCAAGTTTCAGATACCCAGTATCAGAGGCCTGGGGGAGCATTCCCATTCCAAAAGGGAGGGAGGGAGGGGCACAGAAAAAAGGAATAGAGACAAATAGCTCTCTGTTCCCTAAACTGGGATTTGGAAAATCTTTTAAATACCTTTATTTTCTTAGTCTGTAAGGAAGAAAGTCAGCACTGTACCCAAGATCACCCTAAGTGCTCTGTTCCTGTGACACCTCCAGGCCCTCCCACATCCTCTCAGCCACCCAAGGTGGCCTGGTGTGTGCAAAGTCACCCCTGCCTTGCAGATGGAGAGGGATGGCCCCAAGGAGGGCCTGTCCAGGAAGGGGGCCCACGCTAGCCTGGAGCCCTGCTGCTTGGCTCTGGTCACATTGAAAGAGCCCTATACATGCTGCCACTATCCTTGCCCAAGTATCCTCCACTTCTGTAGAGAAGGGCACAGACCTGATCTCACCTTCCATCATGTCACGTGAAGGCATGGCTTACAGAGCCCCTGATTCTTGGCAAGTTGTGTCCCCTTTTCTGGCTCTCCAGTAGTGGGCACCCTCTTGGGCCTCCTCAGGGCTCAGAAAGCACAGGGTCTGAGAGCTCTGTGAGTACACCACAGACTCCTTGGAGTCAGACACTGGTTTCCAGGTCTGTGTGTCTGCTGGGGAGGGGGCTAGTGTGAAGAAGGCAGGTGGGATTTAATCTCAGTTCTCCTGAGGTGTGATGGTCTTTTGTTTCCAGTGTTAATACAAAATACGGTGTCCTCCAGCTGTGCACACCCAGTCCAGCCCTGAATGAAGCCTACCCCTGCCGTAGGCTTGAATAACCAGATCTGTCTTGGGTGACTTTGCAGTTAGGCATGAGGGAGGGAAAGGGGTGAGGCACAGGGCTGCAAGGATGGAGGGGACTGGATGCAGCCATCTGCCCTGTGGCAGAGGGAAGCCCTGGGGAAGCCTGCAGTTCTACTGGTTCTGCTCTGTCCACTCATAAATGCATTATTTGGCCAAATTTTTCTTCCAAAGTGAAGTGACTTGGTTAAAAGAGCAGAAATGTCCTCATGCAGCTCCCCAGGGTTTGAGGGCCAGTCCCACAGTGCCCTCCAGTCACCAAATCTACATTGATTTGAACCACATTTCTCCAAGTTATCTCTTTCAATGTGACACTTTGATCCCTCTTGGTATGTCTGTTGGAAGGGTTTCAGGGTACTCACTGAGCAGTGGTGAAGCCAGAGGTGTTGTCTTGGGGTCGGGAGACCTGTAATGGGGGGCCGGAGAGCTATCCTGTGCAGGGTTAATTGCATCTGCAGGTGTATTTTGGTCACCATGGCAGGCATCAAAGACGCAGCACTGGCATCCTCGCTATCTGCCCTCTACCTTGCCAAACTGTCACTGAGGTCTGACCCTAAATTTAGTTTCCAAAGTCTATTCTAAGGGCCAAAAGCATTTGCTAATAGGTCTCAAATATTACCCTCCATGGGTTGAGAATACAGGCAGAAGGAAGAGCCGCCTGCTGCCATTTCAGTCACTTAGCACAAAATCAAATAGGATCTGCTCTTCCTCTTTCCACTCACTGAGGAGACATGTGGGTGGTCAGCCTGAGCATTCCCAATAGTCCCAAGTCAGCTAGGTGGCAGGGACTGTGGCTCTGTGACAAGATCATAGTGAGCATTCATTTAAATCCAAGGAGTGCCCATTGTACACAGGCTAGGCAGCCAGCGCAGAGAAACTAGGTGTAGAGAGTCACAAACTGCAGCCTGTCCCTGGTCACTGGGGCCACTATATCTGGTCACCTGGGACCACCGCCTCCTCCCTGGTCACCAGTGACCACTGCCCTCTCTCTGGTCACCTAAGGTCACTGCCTTCTCTGATCACTTGCTTCTCTCTGTTGAGTCTTCTGGCTCTGTTCTTGCCCCTTTTTCTTCTCTGTATTCCGTCTAGGTAAAGTGCATTGACCCATACAAAAAAAGACATTGACATCCTAATTCCCAGGACCTGTGGATTTTTCTTATTTGGGGAGAGAAGTCTTTGCAGACTTGATTAAGTTGAAATTAAGTGAAGAGATTCTGGATTATGCAGGTGGACCCTACACCCAATGACAGATATCCTCATGAGAGCACAGATTGATGGCAGAGGAGGTGGCCATGTGCCCCCAGAGGCCAAACAAGGAGTGCTACGGCTGCTAGGCCCAGTCAAGAGTAACAGAGGCCATAGAAGTGGTGGAAGCCAGGAGCAGATTTGCTTCCAGCCTCCTGACATCTTGGTCATGGCCTTCCAGAGTCACAAGAGAATGAGAATTTGCTGCTGGAAACTACTGATGTATGCACCTCATCAGTCCTGGCTTTCCAGAGCACCTACTCACCACCCTTCTGTAGTGCTGAGCCAGTCTCCTCTGGAGCCATGCACATATTCTCCTGTGGGCTGGAGACTGATGCTCCGGGCAGCTGGAGAGTGAGTGCCCTGGTGAGATGCACCTGGTGGGCAGAGAGAAGGGTGTCAGGAGGTCAGGATGTTCCTGGTTCAGCATGTACCTCTCCTGTACCCACGCCCCTGGACAGAAAGCAGATTGATGTGGCCATCAAGGTGCTGAAGCAGAGCACGGGGAAGGCACTGACTCAGAATGCAGCTCCATCCACTGGGCCTCCTGAGTGAGAGGCCTGGACACTGTTCCTCAGTTGGCCCTCCAACATTTGTCTGAGGACCATGTGGCAAAGAGGACCAGGAACTCCCAAGGTGTGGGACACGTATGATGGCCACACATGAGCCAAATGGCCACGGAGCCCTTCCAGACGCCAGCAACTTACCCAGGGGCTTGGCGTCCTTCTGGCCAGAGTTCCTGTGCACCATGGCTGGAAACGTGATTGTCAGCTTGCTGTTGTGCTCCTTTCAAACAACTGACCATCCAGTCCTGCATGTGAGGACAGCAGTGATGGAGGAAAAAACAACCCAACAAGACACTCAGTGATGGCTATGAGTGACTGGCCAGCACATTCTCACCCAGGGAAGGAAAGGCAGGTAGGTGCCCAATACTCACTTGCAGGGGGGACATCGCTTAGCAGACAGGTGTGCCTTCCAGAAGTAAGCAATGAGTTTGCTCCTGCTCTCACACACATTTTTCACCTTGTAAAAAAAAAAAAAAAATTCAGAGGACCTTAGAGTGCCATTTTCATCTCATGGTTTTCACCATTTTTAACCAGAGGAAATCATACTTACTCTCTTAAATAAAAATTTCCTACAACAGCTGGGTGGTAGCTCAGTGGTAATGTACTGGTCTAGCATGAGCCAGGCCCTAAGTTCAATCCTTAGTACCACAAGAGGTACTCAACAAATGCCAGTTACTCTGATTTTTGAAACAAACCTTTCTAGATGCAGTTGCTATTTGTGCCACCTAAGCTGACCTTGGGCTCTGAGGAAGGCACACCCACAGGGGTTCTATGCCCAGTGCCAACAGGCACCCTGGGAGTTCTGCAGCCTTCACATGGGCCCTGCTCCAGACCAGCTAGACCAGAACCTCTGGTGGGAAGCATACACACGAGGGGAATCAGATTTCAAGATGAGCACTGCAGTCGACCATCTACCCCATTCGTCCATTCACTGACTAAGCTTACACAGTGCTATGGAGAGGAGGCTGATGCAGCAGTGGTTAAAGAAGCACTATACCTAAATGACCTAATGTCACCTTTATGCAGTTTTCTTTTTTCACTCAACATTATAAAGTCCCATAGGAAATCTCAAACAGAAAGTTTATGAAGCATGCTGAAGACAGCTGTTACCTCAGTCAGAGGAACTTCTTCAAGAAGTAGATTGTGCATGCATGGTTCCATTCTGTCATATGCCCTCATATGTTTTAGAAGCAACATAATGAACCAGTTATGGTGACAATTAATCCAAAGATTTTGCTCAAGGGGAAGTTTCCAAGACCCTTTTATTATTCTCTACTCCTGACATGCAGAGAATTGAATAATCCATCTACAGCTAAGATAATTGAAGCCAGAGTTTCTATAGACTGTAAAAGACCTCCATGAGCTTAGCTCTTATAGACATTTGTGAAGATGTTATCCAATAATTTGAAGTATCCGGGGCACCAAAAGTATTGCATGGGATGCTCTATAAGCATCCACTGGGTGGGTTTGGTGGATGAATGGAAGGGTGATTGAGTAGATGGATTGGGTAGATGTGTGGGTGGATGAATGCTGGCTAGATGGAGGGATGAGTCCTCAGCTAAGTGAGCAGATGGATAGGTGGGTAGATAAGTATATGGGTTAAGGTTGGGTGAACAGGTGGATGGATGGAAAAGTGGTTGATGGATGTGTGGATGAGGACTGGACATTTGGCCTGGAGTCAACTCTTTACATTGTTCTCATTCATGCCTTGGCAGAGAAACTCATGAAGAAATTGACAGGGTGATTGGGCCAAGCCACATCCCTGCTGTCAGGGACAGGCTGGAGATGCCCTATGTGGATGCTGTGGTGCATGAGATTCAGCGGTTTATTGACCTTGTACCCTCCAACCTGCCCCATGAAGCAATGCGGGACACTGCGTTCCAAGGATATGTCATCCCCAAGGTCAGAGTGAGCTGGCATGCACTGTGAGCATTTCCTATCAGCTCACACCTAGTCTGCCAGGGCAGGTTGGGAATCATGAGTCTCTGGCCAGTGTGGCTGGATGGCGGGCCAGGCCAGTGCAGGGTGCCAATTCCCCAGTGGTCCTTGTATGGTTCTGGTGACCAGAGAAATGGATGGAATTTAAGGAAGTGCCTCCTTGATAGCACCTGGGGGTGTAGCATATTTCCAGTGCCAGGAACAAAGGGCAGCCGCAGCCAGTCAGAGTCTTCTGGTGTGTGGCTTTCTCCTGATGATGCATCTTGAGGTATCAGACAGTGTGTTGTTGAGTTTATTTCCAAGGGGACACTGTAGTGTGATTCCTCTGTAGTGTGATTCCCCTGTAGCAGGTTTGGTTGTGATTTGTGGGCTTGGACACAGAGCATGCTGTATCAAAATCAGAGACACCCACTGTCTCTGCAGGTTGTTCAAAAGTGAGGACACTGGTATTTCAGGCAGATGTGGTGTGGGCTCTGTGGAATGATGGCCCCAGCCAGGGGCGGGGGTTTCCACAGCACCTGTCAATAGTGGTCTGTCTCTTTTTTTTTTGTATTTTACAAGTTAATTTCTTTTTTTTTATTTGCTTATTGATTCATTGAGTACAAATGGAGTACAGCTATTGTTTCTCTGGTTATACACAAAGTAGAATCACACCATCTGTGCATTCATACATGTACACAGGGCAATGATGCCTAACACACATTCTGTTATTATTCTTACCCCCCCACCCTAACACCACCCCTCCCTTCCCTCTATGCTATCTATCTTTCCTCCATTCTTGCCACCCTTCCCCCCCGCATTATGCATCATCATTCATTTATCAGAGAGACCATTCGGCCTTTGGATTTTTGGGATTGGCTAATCTCACTTAGCATAACTGTCTCCAATATCATCCATTTACCTACAAATGCCATAATTTTATTATTCTTTATGGCTGAGTAATATTCCATTGTGTATATATACCACAGTTTCTTTAGCCATTCATCTATTGAAGGGCATCTAGGTTGGTTCCACAATCTAGCTATTGTGAATTGAGTAGCTATGAACATTGATGTGGCTGCATCATTGTAGTAATCTGATTTTAAGTCCTTTGGGTATAGGCCAAGGAGTGGGATAGCTGGGTCAAATGGTGGATCCATTCCAAGTTTACTAAGGAATCTCTACACTGCTTTCCAGAGTGGCTGCACCAACTTGCACTCCCACCAGCAA
>JAJEJO010003512.1:275927-309617 GCA_020662805.1 Glaucomys volans
TACTTTGCTTCCCCTTTATCTCCATCTGTCTCCGTCTGTTTTCTCTTGCTAAAATTGAATACCTAGACTGCATAATTCATAAAGAAAATAAATGTATTTGACTGTTCTGGAGGCCAGGAAGTCCAAGATTGAGAGGCTGTATCTGTTGAGGGCCTTCTTGCTGATGAATCCTCTATACAAAGTCCTGAGGGGTGGCTAGCCTTGCTTTAGAGGCAGGGCCACTCCCTGGATGACACACTGCTTTCTTAATTCATGAATGTATTTATTATGGCTCAGTCACTTCTGAAAGGCCCCCTCCAAATATCTTCAGCATATGACTTTGGGGAGTAGGTTTCCAACATATGAATTCTGAAAGACAACCATTCAAACCATAGCTTGGTTTAGATCAAGGCACGGCATGGTCGGCTGTGTTTCAGTTTGAATGTCCAAAATTATTGCATGGGATAATCAGAACACTGAATTTCAGAGGTTATAGACAGTGGCATAGTTCTCTCTGCAACAGTGAACAAACTAACAACATCCAGACTCAGGATGGAGTTGCTGCCTGTAGAAAGAGATAAAAAGTTGTTTGGGGGAATGAAGATATAGCATAAGTTCCTCCCTACTAATGAGAGGTGGGTCATAGGAGTCACTATCCAGTTTCTCCCTGGCAAGTGTAACCCTGTGGGGCTAGTGAAATTGCCTCAGGTCTGGCTGTCCTTCTAGGGAAGCCCTTGTGGGTCAAGAGACTTTTGCCTCTTTCTCCTGAGTCTAACATCCATAACTACAGGTGGTTCCATACAGAACCCTCTTTGTGCACAAGGCAAGGCCTAGCCAGGATGCCCAGGTGTGGATTACAGCAGAGGCTTGGGGGAACCATTGCTTGGATGTAAAGCATTTCTGTTATTTATCCACCTGTTGAAGATCATCCTGATTTCTGAAGATATTTGACCTTTGTAAATAGAAATGCTGTACGTCACTGCATGCTATTGTTTAGACATGTTTTCAAGGTCTAAATTCTTAGGATCTTCTTGGATCATATGATGAGATCGCGTTTAACCTTGGAAAAAAAAACTGTCAAACTTTTTTAAAGTGGTAAACTGACATGTTATCCCCCAGCTATGAGTTCATGTTCCTGTTGTTCCACAGTCTCAAGGTGATGTTGCAATAAAATTTTTTTATCCTTTTATTACAAGAGCAGTGCTACCACAACTTAATGCTAAGATCATTTTTATGTTTCTTTGTTGTCTGTATATTTTCTTTGGTGAGACATCTTTTTAGATCTTTTCCTGGTTTTGTTTGGATCATTTTCTTTTTTTATATTTTTATTAGTGGTTGATGAATATTTATTTGTTTGTTTGTTTGTTTGTTTGTATGCAGTGCTGAGATTCAAACTGAGTGCTTTATACATGCTAGGCAAGTTCTCTACCACTGAGCCACAACCCCAGCCCTGGATCATTTTTTTATTGTTGAGTTTCTACTATATTTAAGATACAAGTCTGTTTTAGATATGTTTTCCTAGTTTGTAGCTGATTGTTTTGTTACCTGAGTATGATTTCTTAGAGTAAACATTTTAAATTTTAATTAAACCTACATTATCCACTTGTTCTTCCATGGATTTGTTTAGGAGCTTATTTAAAAACATTGTAAAACATGTCATGTTTTCTTCTATAATTTTTACAGTTTTGCCATTTAAATGTGAATCTCTGGGCTATTTTGAATGTTCTGTGAACCTCCTAAAGTTTGCTTGTGTCCATTTCTTAATTCACGATCTGTGCAGCGGATGCTCTCATCATTGAAGGCCATTCACTCTGGCCAGATCAGCGGAGTACATGTGGTGGGTGTGTTTTGGGTTCTCCATTTTCTCCACTTATCTATTTCCTCAACAGCATCATGTTTTCTTCCCTGCCTTGACTCCCTGACAGGTGTTGGGATCCAGATGAGTGCGTTCCTCAAGTTTGTCCTTTTGCAGTCAGTGTCATCTATTCTAGATTTAGAACCTGGGAATTTGGCAGAGCAAGTTCAAGATAATTTCATCCCAGCCCTGTTTTATTTTTCATTTTTAGACAGTGTCTCTTTCTTTACCCCTCTCTTCCTCTGGTGCTTTTATTCCTCTTTGCCATTACTGGTTTCTCCTTTCTTTGCACACTGAATAGAAAGTCAGTATCCTGCGGCAAAATCCTCAGTGCTTCAAGCAAGGATGAGGTCTTAGGCCTACCTATATATGTCATAACTGGATTATTTAAAAAGACCTCAGTCCTGAATGCTTGGGAGAATTGGGAAGTGCTCAGGTTTTATTTTTGTTAATTTACTCAATAGATTAAGCCACATGAAATTTCTGCATCAATTTGCCAAAGAAGGTACCTTTCCTTATTTATGCTTGTCTTTATAAATAATTAACATTAATTTTGCACTTTTAGTTATTTGCGATTGCTTACACTGTTGGTTCAAGAAAAACGCATTTGACAGAGATAAATGTTTTTAACCCAAGTTATTAGATTAGAAATTAGGATTCAACTTAGTATCTTTTTGTGTTTTTATCATTTTTGTCTTATGATTTCTAGCAATGGTAAGTGTTTAAGATGTGGACATGATTATTTTTTAATTTAGTTATTGGAGTTTAATTCCTCTTCAGCATTTGCTTTGATGTTAATATAGATATATGGGCTTTTGGAATACATTTGAACATAGACTGTATAAAAATAATAGCAGTAAGGTTTCTTATAAGGTCTGCTGTAAGTTAGTTATTAATGTATTCATATATTAATAAAGACACCTTCAGTTTTGGCTCATTAATTAGGCAGAACAGACTTAAAGAAGAGCCTCGAATCATTGATATAACTCGTTTATTGCTGATAAGTGGGTATAGTTCTGGGAAAAAGTAAAATGTCACGATTTTAAAGTATTTCTATCTTAATGTAATTTAAATATTAATCCATAACACTTAAATTTGAAAACTGCATATTTGTAAAATCATCAAATTTTGGTGACTTGTTTTTCTTGAGTTTCATTTTGTTGCTACTGGGTTACACAGGTCTATTATTCATAAAATGGTAATTCATAAAATGTAGTGACATGACTGGTCTAAATGTTTCTCTGTCATTTTAAATTATCTCCGTTTTTAAATAATCAACTAAACCTTATGATACACTTGTATCTGAAATGTCACAACTTATTTTTGAAATAGATTCTTACATTAATAAGATAGTCTGATGAAGACAGTTTAGGAAATTTTGTTATTCTAATTTGTTTTTGTTTCTTGTTTTTGTTTTTGTTTGGTGCTGGGGATTGAACCTGGGACCTTTTGTTTGCAAGGCAAGCACTCTACCACTGAGCACCATCCCTCGCCCTTATTATCCTATGTTTCAAGCAGTGTTCTGTAATATTACTGTTACATATTTCAGCTTATAATTGTCATACACCTACAGTGTCATACATAATGAAAATGTTTCATTTTGCATAAAATAGTAGTTGGAGGTTAATTAAAGTTTATGGGTTGATCAGTAGGTTTGTTTTAAAGGGTTTTTTTAACATAATTTTTCTTTGGTAATAAATTATAAAGATTAAGTATGTTTTTCATTTTTTTGTTTTAATGATTCCTTCAAAATTTTTGATGTTTAAGGATAATATTTATTTTCAGTAAATTTTCTATTTTCAATTTTAAAAAAGTTTGTGTAATGTAGTATTAAAAATCCTCTTTCCAAGCAATTTCATTGTATTTAATTGTGTATGGATCACCAAAAATATCTATTTTAATTAATAAAATATAAAGTGATAAAAATTAATTGCTAATTGTGTATCCCTCATTATTAGATTATTCTTGATTATGTTTGCTATGGAGAGAATGAGTAGCTAAAACTTAATACTCTTCTGCTCTATTTATCCTGTTGGTTTGGATTTTTTTAAAATCAGTCCCATGTTACTAAAGATTTAAACTGCACTATTATAGGTTTTTTTGCACACATTTATTGGAGTTCAGCGTGAACTCCATAATAGAATAGAGAGTTGAGGAAATCTATATTTAAATCACCTTTAGAATATATGATGTTAGATGACCATATAAGAAATATAAATATGTTGCTTTTGTTATAGTAATAGGAATTTGTCTTTTTTTTTTTGACTGTTGTTTTTGGTACTGTGGATAGAACCCAGGGTCATACTACCACTGAGGTATATCCCTAGCCCTTTTCTTACTTTTTGCATTGCAGCAGCATCTCACTAAATTGCCCAAGTTGGCCTTCAACTCAGGAGCCTCCTGCCTCAGCCTCCCCAATTGCTGAGTGCCACTGTGCCTGGCAAATATTTTTTTGTATGTAATAAAGCTTGGATCTTATGTCATAAAAATGCTATTTATTCTTTAGATACAAGAGTATTTATTATAGGACATGTATTTTTAAACTTTCTATGTTTTAGTCTTATGTCACCAGCAAATTAATTTGGGGTGGCTCCTCTGAATTTACTGTACTTAAAAATGGAAGAAAGGGATCTTTTATCCTTTGATACCTATGGTATTCACAAAATCACTGAAATTTCCTTTTAAAACTGATTTCAAGGGCCTTCTAAAACATTGGCAAACTTTTTCTGCAAAGGTCCGGATACTAAATCTTCTAGGCTTCCTGGGTGAAAAGGTTTTGTGGTAACCACTGATTCTGTGGGGATTTTTGTAGGGAAGAAGCAGTCAGAGTAAAAAAAAAAGATGACCTGGGAATGTTCCAGTAACTATGAAAACAAACTGTAGATGGGAGTTGGCCTGCTCTTCACAGTTTGCTGAACTCTGTAATGATTTTGACCTTTTTTTGTGTGTGTGTGATTCAGGCAATTTTACTGGTCACTTATTTATGTTGGCCTTTCAGTCACACAAAAATGTTTTATATTTGTTACAATGTTGCATGAAACCTCCAAATTAATCTATCTCTTTGAGACACTGTAGTTGGCATCCATGTTAATTAAAGTTTTGTGGAATAATGCACTAGCAGCTAAGGCTCAACTGTCTTAACAGAGTTCTTTTGCATCTTTATTAAACACTAATATTCCTATTGGAAATAAGAAAGGTTAGTGAAGCGTATCTGTTTTGAATTTACTTGTACAAAGTTCCTGAATGAATTTTGAAGTGTTTTCTGCTATTATAGGATGAGCATCCTTAATCTGAAAATCTGAAATTTGAAATGTTCCAAACTCCAAAATTTTTTGAACACTGACATTGTGGCACAAGTGGAAAATTCCACACCTTGAGTCATGTGGGAGGTCACAATCAAAACATAAACATACTAAAAGTATTGAAAAAAATCATCTTCAGGTTATGTGTATAAACCTAAAGGTGGAAGTAGTATAAAAGGTATATATGAAATAAAAAATGGATTTTGTGTTTAGATTTTGGTTCCATCATCAAAATACGTCATTATGTATATGCAGGTATTATAAAATATGAGTATATCTGAAATCTAAAACACTTTTGGTCTCAAACATTTCAGATAAAGGTTACATGACATATTCACAATTCAGTTTTACTTATAAGTTTGGGATGGAAAGTATGCTGTATATTAAAGGATTAATAAATTGTCTTTGGTTCCTGTTTTTGGTTTCAGTAGTTATGGATGTTTCTCATCTTTAATATTCTTTCCTTTAAAAATTAAAAAGACTTCGACATAGAAATAATTTTGAGTAGAACATAATAGTTTTCTTTTTATTTTTCCCACTTGAATATTTTTCTATTATGTGAGGTGCTTTATATGTACCTTTCACATGTATAACTTCAGGACGTTTTAAAGTTTCATGTACTTAACACCCAATTTTTGTTTCCTGATATTATATACTACTCTTCTCTTAGGCTTTTCTGCACAGGTACCCACGACAACTATTATAGGTCTCTCTGTTTGTATTTTGATTATGTAATATGATCAACTGATAAGCTGTCCCCAAAAGCTCAGTCACTTAGAATGTTTTCCTCATTTTTTTTTCTTTTTCCTTCAGTGGAAGAGGAGCTCAGGAGAGCAGCTCCATCACCTTGTAAGTTGAGCCTTAGAAATGAATGACAACATGACTTACAGTTTTGTTTTGGTGGTTTTCTGGAGTTATTTGATTTTGTATAGCAGCATCAGTAATAGAGTTCATTTTGAGAAGACATGAACCTTAGTAATCCATCTTAACTCCTTCCCCCTTTTATTTTGGGCAATGTTGGGGTTTGAATAAATGGCCTGTCACATGCTATGTAGGTGCTCTACCACTGAACTCTACCCCTTTCCTCCATTTTACCTCTTTTGCTTCAAAACATTAGTATCTTGACTTTGAATTGAAAATAGATATATCTATTTTTACTTTTTGGTACTGGCTTTGGACCCAGGGACACTTTACCACTGAGCTATAACCCCAGTCCTTTTCAGTTTTTATTCTGAGGTAGTGTCCTGGTAACATGCTGAGGCTGACCTTGAATTTGCCATCCTTCTGCTTCAGCCTCCCTAGTTGCTGGGATTACAGTTATGTATCACTGTGCCTGGCACTGTGCATCTACTTTAGAAGTAATTGCCAAATGTGAACAAATTTAGAGATTGTGTTTTTGAGTACTTAGCATAAAGCTTTGGCAAATAACTCTAAAGAATCAAATTCTTCTGTTAGATCTATGCTAATACATACTTGAACTAAAAATTAAAAATCTGTCTAGGGTTACCTGCAGCAAGTCCTCAAAGCAATGATAATAGTGATACATGTCAAAGTGGAGGTAGCGACATTGAAATGGATGAACAACTTATTAATAGAACTAAACATGTGCAACAGCGACTTTCAGACACGAAGGTATGAAATTAGTTTTTCCTGTTTTCAAAGAGATTTTTGTTTCTGCCTTGTTTATCATTTTAACTGGGAATACAAATGTAATCTAGGTTGAATCCTCTCCTTTTAGTATTTTTGATATTTTTGATTAGTAGTTTTGATAAAATTCTGTTTTGTATTGTTCAAAAGAATATGATAGGACTGTGGCCTTTTAAAAAGTGCAGTTTTTCCACATCAGTTATTTTTTTCTGACTAGTTTGACTATTTAAATCTATTTGTTTCTAAATACAGGAATCCATGCAGTGAAGCTCTGATGAGACTGCCAACAGTGGCCAACAGTGGTGAAGATGGAAGCAGTGGCCCTGGTAGCAGTAGTGGGCATAGTGATGGATCTAGCAATGAGGTCAATTCTAGCCATATAAACCCATCAGCTGGAAGTCCTGGAAGTGAGGTACAGTCAGAAGACATTGCAGATATGGATGCCCTTCTACAGGTCCTGTTATGTCATATTTTTCTCTTTGATATGCATCACCAGATAAATGACCAATGCATTTCTGAGGAAGACTCGGAGAGAAGTCCTTTTCTTCAACCAGTAAGGGTTCCATAACACTTCCTGGTAGGCAAGGACAAAAGTGTTTCACATTAAATTCTCCAGGTAAATTTTGGCCAGTTTGGGCATTGAGCCAACTACGGTAAAGAGAGAACGTTGATTGTTTTTTATGCTGACTGGTTCTACAAGAGTGGTTTCACACAACACAGAGTACTAACCACTATACAGTCACTGCGAGCTACCGGGGACCGCTTTTTATGATCAGTATTACTATTTTTAGGTAATGTTATAATTTCTGTTTCTGCAGTGTCAGTGTCAGTGTTTGCTTCTTCTTTCCTTGATTCTTTAGGAGCTTTCTGTAGTCCTTCCTCTTTGGGGACATTCTTGATGTGAGATTGAGAGTAGAACTCATTCAATGTAGGACCGGCATCATCTGGATTAGTTTTAGTGGGAAGTCTTTTTAAAAGGTCATCTGTAGAATTTCTATCCACTGGGTTGATATTTCCAGAATGTTTAGATTCTCCATTCATATATTGAAAGATTAATTCAGTATGGCCACAATGACCACTAGAAATAGCGTAAGCTAATGCCACATGTCCAAAGTCATCTGCTGCAGAGACAATACCACCCTCCATCTTCATTCCTCTGTGGTGGTCTTTGTCCTGCCTTTTTCCTCTTAGCAATTTTGTCCTCAGGCTGCCTTCTACTCTGGTGGCAAATTCTTCCAACAGCAACCAGAGTTTCTGAGGGCTTTTCTTCCCACAGAAATGCTTTTCACAGCAGGGTTTGATTTTGATTTGGAGGGTCCTGTCCAGGATGGTGTGGCCCCTGTCCAGGATGGCATAGTCCCATGCCTGGGACCCGGACCCCTAAGGTGAAGAGAATGCTTGATCAGCAGGCTCCCTCAAGAGTGATTTTGACATTCTTAAAAACATCCTTTTTAAGAAACTCACCCTGATATCTGCAAGTCTTTGGTCCTAACTTGCCTAGGATTTAGAAGCCGTTAGCTCTTTGACTTTTGTAAGGGAAGGTGGCCACTGGAGAAAGTAAAATTATGTGATTCATTATCTGTGCATATACAGTAAACAATCTTCCCAAGTATAGTTGGTTAGCATAATATTTCAGTTAAAGAATCCTAAATTGTAAATGTTCACTATGCACATCTTTTAAAAATGAGTTGATGATTACTAAAGCATTTATTTAGAACTGTATGTGTGTGTCTAATATGTACACATCTGTGTAGTTGATTGGGTTCCCAGAACTCATAGTTTCAGAGAGTACCATGTCCTTGTAAGGCAGTTGGATCTTATTATCCCCTTCTCTCCAAAGTGACTATGGTTGTGAATTTGGAAATATTGTAGTAAGAGTAGTCAAATTAATGCAGTATGCTTTGAATTACTGGGGATTTACATAAACAAGTCATGAGTAATAGAAATAGTAGTGAGGTGATAAAGAAATATGTACTAGTTAATTTGAATTGTCAATTTGACTGCATTAAGAGATGACAATGATTAAGAGGCTTCTGGGCGTGTCAATTAGGATATGTCTAGGAATGATTGGAATGTAGGATAATGAACTGGAGACACTCCCTAAGCATGGGCAGCACTGCCCAATAGAATGGTGGTTTGGATGAAATAAAAGTTGGAAGAACAAGGAAGTAGATGCAGATGTAAGCTGGACCCTTCTCAAATGGGTTCTTGATTGCTGCTTCAAATGTCTGAGGATATCCGGCTTTTGCTTCTTCACTCTTCCAAAGTGGACTCTGCCAGTGATTCTCCAGGTAGTTTCCAGAAGCCTTGGTCTAGACTAGGGTAGCACTGTTGATCCTTCTTGTTCTGGGGCTTCTGCTTCTTGGGCTGTGGAGTTGCTGGTCCTTCCAGTTCCCCAGCCTGCTGATGGCCATTGTGAACTTGAAAAGGGCGCCGAACCATGGCCATGACAGGCTGCATTTAGGGCATAAAAGATTCCAGGCCTAGATTTCTATTTCCTGGAACTCAGATAGCTGATTCCAGGAAGGCCACTAGAACAAGAGCATACCACATAAATCAAGATTAGGACTGGCCTTTGTCAAACCAGCCAATGCCTAACATTCCAAACCATATGTTAAGACCTGGGTACACTAAGCCAATGGAAACATGCCAAACCATATATGTTGAAAGATCAGCCAATCGTGTACCTTGCTTTGTTCAAATTTCCTGCTCTACTGTGGAGCTCATAAAAATCCCACTGAATTGAGACTCGGGGCTCTCAGCCAGTACCTGCTGCGTCAGTGAATGCTGAGAGTCTGAGTTGGAGCTTGCAATAAAGGCCCTTCTGCTTTTACATCAGAGATAGCTCCCTGGTGGTCTTGGGATTCGTGATCTGGGCACAATAGACTCCAGTTTCTGGTCATATAAGCCTATATAATAAATCTCCTTTTTATAATCATACTTCCTGTTGATTTTGTTCCTCTAGAGAACCCTGACTAATGCAAACTAGTACCTAATGTGTGTTGTCTACTCACTAAGTGCCATTAATCATTCTACATACTTTATCTATAACCCTGGAGACAGTGTCAGTATAAAGCATTAGAAAGCCTATAACCTGCGTCAACAAGTATTTAAACTTGGTTCTGGTTTGGCTCTGACCATGTAAAAATCTATTTATTCTAATTCTTCTTCCTGTAAGTTAGCTGCATCAGTGAATTACAGCCTAACAACTTTGCCCATCATGACATTTTAAGGAGCACTTTTTTTATATGTTAATTTCCTTCAGATTAGAATTAAGGAATGCTCTTGATGTGGTTAAATGCACACCTTGCTCATTAATGAGATTTAGGCATGAATTTACTGGTGAGGATGAGTGGAAAAGGCAGTGCATTCTTCATCTTGTATATTTTTTGAAAGATTTAATTGAAGTCTGGCATTATCTAGTATCCCAATTTAGTTTTAAGTGATAGGTTCATTTTGCACATATCATTTGCATTTGAAATTAAACACATTTATATTGTGTCAGCTTCTATCACTGGTGTAGTCTACTACTTCATCTTCAAGAGAATTATGGCAAACCTTTTTGCTAGATTTGATTCATTATACATTCTATCTTATTTCAGAATAGTACTGAAATGTTTGTCCATTTTGATGTTACAATGTTCAGAAGTAGTCTAATAGTTTTAAGTTGTAACACATTTTTAAAATCATGACAGACATGCAGTTGTTGGGATAAAATCCTTGAAAATAATCAGGCTATCAATTATATATATTAACCTCCGTTAGTAAAGGCATGGGAAAAGTTTTATGACTTTAAACACATTTTTAAAAAGAGGAAATCATTGAAATACATGAAGGTTCACCTTTATATGACTTACCCATTGCATTTTCTGTAAAATCGAGATTGGTTTTGATCCTACTGATTACTTCTTTATTCAATGAAAAATCACTGTGTTTACTCCCAACACTTTGCTTTGAGCAATGTTTGAGTTATTCTGAGATGAGTTTGATGCAGTTCGAAGGGAAAACACTTGGAAAGGTAAAGTCTTTTTTATTTTTTATTTTTTATAAAGGCACATTTATTCAGCATCATGATCAGATTCACATTTAGCAATTCACAGCATGGGTACAAAGAATAAAAATAAAAAGTCTACATTAAAACCTTTATTGGAATGCTTTATACTTTGCACAGAGTAGAAAGTAAAATAACCTATTATACAATTAGTCACAAATACAGTTCTGGAGTTTCCCCTACACACATGAGTATTGTCTAAATCATTTTCTTGCAGCTGCTGTGAACGAAGTCATCTGTCTGTCTCAAGATAAAACTATTTCAACATGCATCTGTAAAGAAACCTGCTAAGACAAGGGATTAAAATCCTGGTCTTATTGTGGGCAAATGTTCATCTTCTAAACCAAGATATTGTGTATATTCTCTATTCTCCCATAAATAGATTTTAGCGTCCATCTTAAGAGTATGGCAAATATATTTTCCTCTGCATAAGAGAGCCTAAAAAACAATCATCAATTTTCAGGTTTAAATCAATATATGATTATAAAGTCCCAAGTAAATGAACTTGTGGCTATATTATGCACATTTCAAGATAGTTGAAGTTTTTCCTGTATACTGTTAACATATTTTTGGGATTGCAGTGTAGGAGTATGAATCCTAAGTCATCTCCAGGAAAATTTGCTTTGGAAAATTTCTAAAAATATTAAAATGATTTCTGATTTTCATTTTACTTATAGACATAAAGTTACAATATACTTTGTGTGTGTGTGTGGGGGGGGTACTAGGGATCAAACCCAGGGGCTTGTGCAAGTGCTGTACCCCTGAGCCACATCCCTAGTCCCTTATTATGTACTTTTAATTCATGTAAAAACTAGAAAAAGAATTCATGAACCATTCTTTAATAATTACAGCCACACAAGTTACCATTTTGGTAAACTTCTTATTTTTTTCCTTCTCAGATTTCATTTTACATGTGATTGATGTAAATAGATGGAATTTAGATTTTCCATTTCACTATTTTAAATTTGATTTACATATGTAAATTTACAAATACTGCAGTACCATTTGGTAATAAACTGAGAACTTTTGATTCGTTTTTTGCTACAATATTTTAGATTTTATGGAGATTGTATTTGTGATTTAAAATATGTCCTTTCCCTTATAGATTTGTAGAAATTTAGGTAAGATGTAACTTTTGGAAGATAATTAAAACCTAAGGAACACAAATGTTCTTTCTGTTCTCTCCTTGGAAGACTCTTTAGGGGTTATAATTTACTCTGCTAGATAACATGGTAGTGGAGACATCTATGTCTTAAATCAAGTGTTGTTCATCATATATATAAATGATCTGTAAAGGCTTACTTGAAATATTTTAATCACAGCCTTTTGAAAAAAATAGCAGTGTAATTTTGTTCATTTTACACCCTGATTTGTATGAATCTATTACATTAAATGCTATTTATAATAACCCATATTAGCATCAGAATGTAATAATCTCAATATTTAAGTTTGTCAAATATTTAGGATTCTTTACCTACTCAGAAATACTAAAGCATATCTATCAATTATTTATTTTGAAAGTTAAACCATAGGCAAGTTTTCAGAAAAATATAACAAAATACAATTTGAAAACTTTTGTTCTTAAAATTAGTTGTGAGAGCCATAGTTACAAGTATAATTAATGATCCCCCAGTTAGGACACTTTCTCTGGTAGACATTTTTCTTATAGTACTAAATTGATAGTGGTACAGTTTTCCTGTGGGTTTGGCATATGGATTCTCTTATGTTCTGGATGATTTTAGTGCCAACATTTTCTTCCAAGTTTACATATGTTCTTCAATTTTTTTTATTTTCATATCTAGAAGTAGTCAAATCCTTTTGGAATACTGTCTTAGAATTCAAGTAAGTTTCAAGCAAAGTGTTCTGGTAAAGAAAATATTATAAGTAAAAGCATAAAGACTGTATGCACTTGTTAAAAGTATACAAGTATACCATTTGTATCAGTAGAAATTTATAGAGTTTTGGTTTTTCTCTGCAGTGATCCTTTGTAATACTCCTTAGATTGAAGTAGATATACTTTTTCTGATTTTGATCAGAAGGGATAACATTAAAGTTCTTTACAAGTATAGTAAGGGTGGCTTATTTGAGGTCTTTAAAAAAATTCTTCCACCCCATGCCTTTCTACTACATTACATTTATTTATTAAGAGCAAAGTTTTTTTACTATTTAAATTTTGCCTTTTGGGCATATTAGGAAAAAATAATGTACACTGTAACATGAGATTGCAGTTATTGTGAGAAATTTCATAAAACATGAATAATTATGTTACTGTAGAGTGCCATTGGCATGTACTTTTCCTGTAACTTTATTTGTAGGCAAATTCTAGCCTTGAGATTTTTGTGATTGTCATATTCAGCTTAACAAATATGGGTTCATATTCAAAGTTGGTAAGTTGAAAAGTTTAAGACAAAACATTCATATTCTATGGCTTACTTATTTAGTAAATGTGTTTTGAGAACCATATTAGGCAAAGTAGATACAACTAAATTCAGAAGAAATATTCAAAGAGGTAACAGGAAACTGGAAAATGTTTCAAAGGGAAGAGAGCATTAAATTGATAAAATATTTGAGGCACATGTTTACCTGTAATAAGTAGGGGTAAATTTTAGACTTTTTTCTGTGACTAGCAAAACACATTTACACACTAAATATAAAATATAAAAATACGAAGTAACTATTGGGATATTTTTTATTCTTGAGTTTTGTAACTCATGTAAATTTTATACTTAGAGCCTAGCTCACTTTGGAGTAGCCCTATTTTAAAGGCTCAGTGTTCTCATGTGGCTAGTGACTACCATATTGGATAGTATGGCTACAGATTGCTCTTTCTGAACATCTTTCAGATCACAGGTTGTAGTTTCTCAGGGAAACATTCTTAGATACCCAGATCCATCAGTTTCCTTTCATCTTTGGTCTTAAGTAATCTTTTTCCTTTCCTTTAAAGCATTTATCACTGCTGTAATTTATACTTTTATGAAATTGGATTGTTTGATATTGGTTTCTCCCATTGAATATGGGCTTAAGTGTATTTCCCATTGTATTCCCAGTAGCCACCCACAGCTGATCTTCAGTAAATAGTGTATGACTGAGGAGCTGTGCAGTTACTGCTGTAAGGTAACTTGACCAATCCCATTTCATTTTAAAATCAGGCACTCAGTTCTTCTTAATTCATTTTGCTCCAATGAGAATATGTAAGATATCACTAATGGGAGAAGTGATTTTACTTGTAATTTGTTGACCCATAATGGTGTTTTCCTTGGTAATAATAGTTCTGTAACTACCCTTTATTTTAACTAGAAGGAACCTTTTAAAACTGTAATCATATTTTTGACTTAACAGATTTGATGATAAAAGTTTCATGACTTAAAATTTTTTGATTGTTTAAATTCCCTGCTTATATTCATCCTGAAAATTGTCTGATGTAAGATATTATAAATTAAAGAACTTAAAATGAATTGTGTAAGAATGAATATTTTAGATAGAACTTCTTGTAAATAGCTTTTTAAAGAAAATAACTCTTACTATGAATTTGATAAAAAGATTAAACCAATGTGGTTCATAGTGTCTAATTACTTAAAAGCAAGAAAATATATTTTAAGCAGTCAGAGATCATGCTATATGGTCTTGCATAAGAGAGAAATCAAATGTGATCCCTGTTCTAAGTAAGATTTTTTGTGTGTGCTGCTGGGGATTGAACCCAGGGCCCTGTGCATGTGAGGCAAGCACTCTACCAACTATGCTACATCCCCAGCCCCTAAGTAAGTTTATTTTTTTAAAGAATTAGTTAAGATCTCATTGTAAAGCTGATATTTGACCTGTATCTTTGAGGGATAGTAAGCATTTTTTTTAAAGAAAGAAGGACAGGGAAAATCTTTTAAGTCAAAGGAACAGCACATACATAGGCTTTCAAAACACTTTATGTAATGTTTCCCATTAAAAAATTAGAAGCAAGTAATTCAGTCTGGCTGCATTATATACAGATTGGGGAGAGCTAGGGAATGAGTCCAAAGTGACAATTTGATGTAGAATCATGGATGGTATTAATCTGTTTTGTGTTGCTGTTTCAGAATACCTGAGACTGGTTACTTGGTAAAGAAAGGGATTTAGTTTGGATCATTGTTTTGGAGGCTGAAAGTCAAAGCTCATGCAGCAATATCTGGTGGGGGCCTCATATGGCAGTATAGCATAGCAGATGGTGGGAACTTACACTAGAGAGGTGAGCGGTGTATCTGAAAGAGGCCAAACAGTGAGGTGGCCCCACTTTTTAACAACTAATCTAGTCCTTTTGAAAGCTAACCTACCCCGATGAGATGGGCAATATTCCTGAGGGTAGTTTCTAATTATCTCCTATCAGGCCACCTGCCAACATTGTCAAAGTGGGGACCAAGTTTCTAGCACAAGAACTTTTAGGGGCACATTCTCACCATATCCAAACCACAGCAATCATGAAGATGTCACATGCTGTGCCTGGAAGGTTGAATTTATTCTGTGCAGTAAGAAGCAAAAGGATAGAAAACAGACCTGAAAATCTGAGCAGTGAGGTGGTTGTTATATTAAAAGAAATAATAGGACATGGACCAGCTTAGTGGGAGGGTGCGAAGAAGAGAGTGTAAATAAACACTGATGACCCCAACCTCCAACTCCTTCAACTCTTCCTACTTCCCCTTACCCTCTCCACCAGGCCTATAGGATATTAAGGACAGTGTATAGTTCTGGTAAACTTTTCTTTAAATATGTGTTCATAATGTGTATTTAGTGACTTTTACTGGAAACTCATTTTATATTAAGTCCACTATTAATTACCCATAGACAGAATATGTATTACAAAGTAAGTCATTGTGATTAAGATCATGTCATTTTTTAGTGCATGCCAAAGCTTTTAATGTAAATTGTTTCATTCTCAAATAATAGGTTGATTTTGCTGTATGGTTATATCAACTATAATCAACTTAAAAGGATAAGATTACATACCTTAAAAATTTAAAAAGATTACATGCCTAATTAGCATGTAGGGGTTTTAATTGTATGTTATGTATCAGTCTTTTCAGTTTTGTGTATCAGAATTTAAGAAATAAATTAGAAGTCTAATTAGAATAGTTTGTAAAAGCATAAGTCTGTGTACCATGAGCCAACACCGTAACCAGGAACAAGTGGCCTGGAGGAACTTCTTCGGTTGCTTAGAGAGATTCAAGGGACCAAAGCAGGAGAAGGAAACCAATGTTTATTTCACTCTCAGTCCCAGTTTTGTAGTGTTTGTCAGCAAATTTTTATTAGAAAACCTCCTTAATCTTAGTGGTTCCGAGGGATTATGGTGAGGACAATGGTCTCTCTGTCTCTGTCTGTCTGTCTATCTCTCTGGAGATCTCTCTCTCTTTTTTTTTTTTTGTGGTTCTGGAGATCGAACCCAGGCTACCTCTACAGCCATTGGTGTCTTTTCTTGACAAAGTTCTTCCATTATTACCTTCAACAAAAATGTCAAAGATGAATACTTACATAAGCCCTTCTCATTTCCATTGGCATCTGAAGATATTTGGAAAATCTGGTCTGAAATGGAGAGTCTTTTCTCATCTATTGTCTCTTATGATTCTCATTCTACATCATTTTGAGGGTAATCACAACCCTTGGTGTTGTGAAGGACTTTGCATTATATTCATTTTTAAGTATTAACTGGGGTTAATATTTTGAACACATGTACTCTGAATAACTGATGACAAAACAACACACTTCATCAATGGTAGTTTGATGAATCTATTTAAATCAAATTTCATAATCATTTTATCCATAGAATTAACTTTGGTAATGTCACTCTTTCAATAAATGTAATTCACCACATCAACAGACTTAAAAATAAGAACCACATGATTATTTCAATAGATGCAGAAAAAGCATTTGATAAAATACAGCTCCCCTTCATGCTGAAAACACTAGAAAAAATAGCGATAGTAGGAACGTTCCTTAACATTGTAAAGGCTATCTATGCTAAGCCTATAGCCAATATCATTCTAAATGGAGAAAAATTGAAGGCATTCCCCCTGAAAACTGGAACAAGGCAGGGATGCCCTCTTTCACCACTTCTATTCAACATTGTCCTTGAAACTCTAGCAGAGCAATTAGACCAAAGAAATTAAAGAGATACGAATAGGAAAAGAAGAGCTCAAACTTTCCCTATTTGCGGATGACATGATTCTATATTTAGAGGAGCCGAAAAATTCCACCAGAAAACTTCTGGAACTCATAAATGAATTCAGTAAAGTAGCAGGATATAAAATTAATGCTCATACATCTAATGCATTTTATTCATAAGTGATGAATTCTCTGAAAGAGAAATTAGGAATACTACCCCTTTCACAATAGTCTCTAAAAAAATAAAATACTTGGGAATTAATCTAACAAAAGAGGTGAAAGACCTCTACAGATGAACCTCAGTTGGTGGGTGATGGGTTGGTGAAAAGCAGGCGATGGGCAGGCCAGAGCAGGCAAGTTATTCTGGGTCTCTTGTTCCTCCAAATGAATTTCATGATTGCTTGCTCTATTTCTATGAGGTCCGTCATTGGGATTTCAATTGGAATTGCATTGAATTTGTATAGCGCTTTTGGTAGTAGGGCCATTTTGACAATATTAATTCTGCCTATCCAAGAACATGGGAGATATTTCCATCTTATCAGATTTTCTATAATTTCTTTCCTTAGTGTCTTGTAGTTCTCATTGTAGAGGTCTTTCACCTCTTCTGTTACAATGAGTCCCAACTATTTTATTCTTTTAGAGGCTATTGTGAATGGCATAGTTTTCCAAATTTTTCTTTCAGAGGATTCATCACTCATGAATAAAAATGCATTGTGAGCATTAATTTTATATCCTGCTACTTTACTGAATTCATTTATGAGTTCCAGAAGTTTTCTGGCGGAATTCTTAGGGTCTTCTAAATAGAGAATCGTGTCATCAGCAAATAGGGATAGTTTGAGCTCTTCTTTTCCTATTCGTATTCCTCTAATTTCTTTGGTCTGTCTAATTGCTCTGGCTAGAGTTTCAAGGGCGATGTTGAATAGAAGTGGAGAAAGAGGGCATCCCTGCCTTGTTCTAATTTTCAGGGGGACTGCTTTCAATTTTTCTCCATTTAGAATGATGTTGGCTGTAGGCTTAGCATAGATAGCCTTTACAATGTTAAGGAATATTCCTACTATCCCCATTTTTTCAAGTGTTTTGAGCATGAAGGGGTACTGTATTTTATCAAATGCTTTTTCTGCATCTATTGAAATAATCTTGTGGTTCTTAATTTTAGGTCTGTTGATGTGGTGAATTACATTTATTGATTTCCAGATGTTGGACCAACCTTGCATCCCTGGGATGAAACCCACTTGATCATGGTGCACTATCTTTTTAATATGCTTTTGTATGTGATTTGCTAAAATTTTGTTAAGAACTTTCGCATCTATGTTCATTAGGGATATTGGTCTGAAGGTTTCTTTCCTCGGTGTGTCTTTGTCGGTTTTGGTATCAGGGTGATATTAGCTTCATAGAATGAGTTTGGAAGGGTTCCCTTCTCCTCTATTTCATGGAATACTTTGAGGAGTATTGGAATGAGCTCTTCTTTGAAGGTCTTGTACAACTCAGCTGTGAATCCATCTGGTCCTGGACTTCTCTTTCTTGGTAGGTTTTGATGACTTCTTCCATTTCATTGCTTGAAATTGATCTATTTAAGTTGTGTATGTCCTCCAGATTCAGTTTGGGTGACTCATATGTCTCTAGGAACCTGTTGATGTCTTCCAGGTTTTCTATTTTGTTGGAGTATAAATTTTCACAATAGTTTCTAATTATGTTTTGTATTTCAATAGTGTCTGTTGTGATATTTCCATTTCCATCCCAAACTATAGTAATTTGGGTTTTCTCTCTCCTTCTCTTCATTAGCATGGCTAAGGGTTTATCAATTTTGTTTATCTTTTCAAAGAACCAACTTCTTGTATTGTCAATTTTTTGAATTGTTTCTTTCATTTCAATTTCATTGATTTCTGCTCTGATTTTAATTATTTCCTATCTTCTACTACTTTTGTTGATGAATTCCTCTTTTTCCAGGACTTTGAGCTGTAATGTGAGGTCATTTGTTTTTTCTCTTTTCATTCTTTTATTGAATGCGCTCCATGCAATGAATTTTCCTCTTAGCACTGCTTTCATAGTATCCCAGAGATTTTGATATGTTGTATCTTTGTTCTCATTGACCTCTAAGAAATCTTTCATTTCCCCCCTAATGTCTTCTGTTATCCATGCATCCTTCAATAGCATGCTATTCAATCTGCAGGTGTTGGAGAAATTTCTGTTTTATTTTATCGTTGATTTCTAATGTCAATCCATTATGATTTGATAGAATACAAGGTAGTATCTATCTCGAGTATTTACTAAGGGTAACTTTGTGGCATAACGTATGGTTTATTTCAGAGAAGGATCCATGATCTGCTGAGGAAAAAAGTGTATTCACTTATTGATGGATGGAATATTCTATATATGTCTGTTAAGTCTAATTTAGCAATTGTGCTAATGAGTTCTATGGTTTCTCTGTTCAGTTTTTGCTTAGAAGATCTGTCCAACGGTGAGAGAAGTGTGTTAAAATCATCCAGTATTATTGTGCTTTGGTCTATTTGGTTCCTGGAATTTAGAAGGATCTGATCAACATACATGTATGTGCCATTGTTTGGGGCATAAATATTTAGGATTGTTATATCTAGCTGATTTAAGCTTCCCTTAAGCAATATGAAATGTCCCTCTTTAACCCTTCTGACTAACTTTGGCTTGAAGTCTGCTTTATCTGAAATGAGCATGGAAACCCCTGCTTTGTTACTGAGTTCATGTGCATGGTGTGTTTTTTCCCAACCTTTCACCTTTACTCTGTGTGCATGTTTTTCTATGAGATGAATCTCTTGAGGGCAGCATATTTTTGGGTCTTTCCTTTTAATCTAATCTGCCAGCCTGTGTCTTTTGATTGATGAGTGTACGCTGTTAACATTCAGGGTCATTATTGAGATTTGAATTGTATTCCCGGTCATTTTGATTTATTTTGGTTTTTAACCTAACTTGGTTTCTCCTTTAACTGGCTGCTCCTTTAAGGTAATTCCTCCCTTTACTGTCTTACATTGTTGTTTTTTCATTTCTTCCTCTTGGAATATTTTGCCAAGAATTTTCTGTAGGGCAGGCTTTCTATTTGTGAATTCTTTTAGCTTGTGTTTATCATGAAGAATTTTATTTCATATTCAAATCTGGAGGTAAGTTTTGCTGGGTATACGATTCTTGGTTGGCATCATTTTCTTTCAGTGCTTGAAATATGTTGTTCCAGGCCCTTCTTCTTTTAGGGTCTGGGCTGAGAAGTCTGCTGATATTCGTATTGGTTTCCCCCTATATATAATCTGATGCTTTTCTCTTGCAGCCTTTAAAATTCTATCTTTGTTTTGTATGTTAGGTATTTTCATTATAATGTGCCTCAGTGTGGATCTGTTGTGATTTTGTGCATTTGGTGTCCTATAAGTCTCTTGAATTTGATTTTCCATTTCATTCATCAGATTTGGGGAATTTTCTGATATTTCATTGAACAGATATTCATTCCTTTGGTTTGTATCTCTGTGCCTTCCTCAATCCTAATTTGGTCTTTTCATGATGTCCCATAATTCTTGGAGGTTCTGTTCATGATTCCTCACCATCTTCTCTGTTTGGTTGAGTTTGTTTTCAAAATTAAATATTTTGTCTTCATTGTCTGAGGTTCTGTCTTCCAAGTGATCAAGCCTGTTGGTTAAGCTTTCTATTGAGTTTTTAATTGATTTTATTGTGTCCTTCATTTCAAGGATTTCTGTTTGTTTTTTTTTTCTAGAATCTCTCTACTGAAATGATCTTTTGCTTCCTGCAGTTGCTCTTTTAGCATTGCCTGCATTTCCTCTCTTGACTCCTCGTTTGCTTCTTGGATCATTTTAATTATGTACATTCCGAACTCCTTTTCTGACAATGCTTCTACCATCTTGTCATTGGGTTCTTTTGGTATAGCATCTGGGTTTGTTTGGGACATTTTCTTCCCATGTTTTCTCATGTTGCTAGTGTATCTTCCCCTCTAGTAGTGTGAATCCTTGGTATTGCAGTTTCCCTTTAAAGACTTATAAGTTTCCTGCCAATTTCCAATACCTCCCCTTGATGTGAGAGATCAATATTAGCAGCACACCATATAAAACATGCATCCTTAATCTAAATAGTCCCTATTAAGATATTAACAGTGTTGTCTTAATAAACAGAGATGAGTGCAAATCATTATCTACAGGATAACCAATAAGTTTGTAATAAGGACTGCAATTTCTAATGTTGGACAGAGAGGATGAAGAGAGGTGTAGGACATAACATTAATGAGATAAGAAGTGAGTCTATAGATATACTATGTCATAGGAATAGTGGAAGTGGAATTAAAAGAAATAAGTTGTTAGTATGAGAGAAAAGAGATTCTCCAAGTAAATGGATATTTAAGAGGAAGATAGATTGATAAGAATATTAAAAAAGAGAAAGGTAGGAATATAATGGGTATATTAGGAATAATCATAATAATCCAACTAATTTAAAAACGTTCTGCAATGAAAATATACTGTACAGTTCAAGCTTTTTATTTTTCAATGGTCTGATTCCTGAGAGGAGATTGAGCAAGTGGTGACCCAAGAAGGGTGCTGTTCCAGTACCTCCAGGTTGGGAATAATAAGCGCTTCTGGACAGCCGTGACCTGGTATTGATAGATGGTCATTCCTAGCACAGGGGCTAGCCTCCAGGCAAGGGTGTGGGCCTGGGGGCTAGATGGAGGTGGGGCAGGGTAGGGAGGAGCAGACCTGTGCTCAGTGCTGGAGACACTGGGCTTGATGGCCCAGGCAGTCCTGAGCTCCCCACTGGGGACTCAAGTGGCAGCAGGCCTATGTTCCTCAGCTGGGAATTCAAGCCTCAGACCTGATGGCACAGCAGGCCAGGTACTCTCTGCGGGAGTTGCTGCACCCTATGGTGTGGAAGGCGTGAGCTCCACGCTGGGGACTCACCAGCACAACTGTGCCTGGAACTGGAGCTCCAAGGGGGCAGGCCTATGCTCCTCACCGGGGACTCAGGTGGGGGCAGGCTGGTTCTCTCTGTGGGAAATGCTGCACCTGATGGCATGGTAGTCTTGAGCTCCACGCTGGGGACTCACCGCAGACCTGTGCCCAGAGCCAAAGCTCTGAGGGGGCAGTTTGTTGTTCTCTGCAGGAGACACTGCATCCAATGGCATGGAAGGCCTGAGCTCCCTACTGCTGACTTATTCAAGGTTTCAAATGAGATATGTCATGAAGCACTGCAACTATGAATGCTGCTTTCTTTTATCATGTAGTTACTTCACTGGCAATACCTTCCAATTTGGAGAAAATTCCTTTAGTTCCTTGGTGGGCAGTTCTCTGAAACTGCTATGCAGCAAGCCCAGCAGTGAATCAGAGAGGTCTGGAGGTGAGGCTCAGCACTTGAACAACCACTGAGCATGGAAAATATTCTGGGCTCAATCCACATCATTGAGAAGATGACAAGGAAACCACAAGTCAAAGAATTGTGTGTAAACACTCCATTAGCATGTGTAAGGATTTATGGATTGACTATTCTTAGTCAAAACTTGGGGAAATATTTTCCTCCAGCAAATGTTTATTTTACAGGTAAGGGATATAATAAAGTGCATACACTCATACATTTCATAATTTCTTGCTACAGAGTGACAACAAGTACCATGAAACTCATGGAAGAAAGTGGCATATAAAGCATAACACAGGTTTGGTGCATTTATTCGACACACTAGGAGCCACAACAGAGTTGACATTGTCTTGTAGATGACTTTCTCCTGTGTTTCACAGACTGGCTTTATGTCCTGGGTTCAACAACAACCCATTAGCTCACTCTCCCAAGATTCTGGACTTGAGACCTACTCCCCATAAGCTCCGTTTAAACTTCTTGTGGAAAGAAAACCAGCCTCATAATCCAACTAACAGGTGTAATGAATCCAATGTGGGAACTTCCATTGGAGAAATATCTATGATATAAAGCACCTCAAAAAAATTCTACAATATCTTTTACTAATGTCTCTTCAGAAATATTGTGAAAAGTGTATGCAATCATCAATACAGACCTATTGGAGAAAATACTCCCAACATATTGTGGAAAAAATGTATATCATGAGTGGGAAGGGTGCTGTCACTTCAGAGGCTTTAATGAGCATGTTTCCACAAGCAGTGAAATGCAAAAATTACTTGAGTTAAGTGTCCTTGCTACCTTCTTCAATGTTCCTTTTTTTGCAAGAAGACCTTTCATTCTGTTGAAGAGCTTCACCTTCTTGAAGACAGGACATTATATAAATATTACACATTTCTCCAGCAAGAAGCTAATAACATAGCATAGAAGATAACTTACTTTCCTGGGAATGTGTGTATTCTGAGATCCTGAAAAGCAAATGAGATATATACTCAATGAAACCTGAATATGAAAAATCTTTAATTTCCTAATGAATGAATGTGGATTGAGTCCCAGTGGTTAGCATTGATAAAGTTTACTTTAGTATTGGGGTTCTGTTTTTGGGCCTTTTAGATGACTACAGCCACATGTCTGAAATGTGCTAAATCAAATTTAGTAATGTCGGTTTCCAATGGTAAGATTAAATTTTTAATATAAACACATAGACAAGTTTCCATATAGCAATGTCGATATGCAGACTCATGGAAAGCACAGTTATCCATATTCACTAAAGCAAAGAAGGGACCTTAAGTGCATTATTTAATCCTGTTTATACAGGTATGTTTCAGGTTCCTCCTTTGCCTTAAAATTAGTAAGTACACAGTTCTGATGATTTTTGGAGACAGATATACTTCATTTGTCATCAGAGAGAATTTTCTGAACTAATCAGCTCAGATACACCTTAGAATAACAGCTAATACACATATGGTTGCTTTCTCATACCCAATTGGGATACTGCTGAATCTTTTTTATTTCTGTATCCTCTGGTTTATCCAACATCAGATTTTCTTATTCACCATTGTGTGAAGATAGAGGTCCCCTACCTGTGAAAAACATGATAAATCATAAATAATTTATCCAAAGAAAAATGATCCAAAAGCTCACAGAATTATCAAATACATTTTTGTGTTGTTTTTAAAAACTGTTATATATGGTAAGGGTAACAGTCTTGGTGTTTGAGGAATAAATCTGTAATGAATTCTGCTTAAAGAAGAAATTATGGTGGTGTGGAATACCTAGACAGGTTTTGAAGAATTGTCTGAAAGTGCTGACTGATCAGAAAATTAGGTATCAGAATTTAATACCCTAGTAGACTGCCTTTGCTCCCCACCAAGAATAATTCACATTCAGAAATCTTAGCAGGGATGGTATTTCCAGAATTTTTAGAATCTCCATTCATATATTGAATAATTAATTCCTTATGGCTATGTACAAGAAATTAACAAAATTAGAATTTTAATATTGATATGAAAAACAATAACCAAACAATGCATAAAAATGTTTTAGATAACAATATATAATATGCAGTTCAGATTTGTAAGCCTGGACATTTTGTTAACTTGACCATTATTTGTAAATTGTTCTATTCTCTTTTGTTTTTGAGATGGGATTTCACAATGATGCCCGGGCTGGTCTGGAATTCCTGTTCTCAAGCAATTATCATGCCTCAGTCTCCCAAATAGCTGGGTAAACACACATGCCACTGCCCCTATAAGTTTATATTAAGAAAAAAAAAGTAAGACGTAATGATCATGCATTGAGAGCAATAAAGTATATTAAATGATATAGCTTGAACTCATAAAATGTCATGTCCCTACAAACATTAGCTCTCTCTTCTTCCACAATTTTTTTTTTATGATTAAGAGCTTCTCAAAAATAAGGGTTGAATCCTAACTTAAAATAATGTTGTAACTTTTAAGTCTAGGTGTGTATTACCATGAATACTCAGGGATTGGAATCAATAGGCCACTTTGTAGTAAAAGTTAATCATTACCAGATCGCAGAGCTAGTTCCAAAGCAACACAGCAGCAACAAAATTGACAGAAACAAAAACATTTTAAAAGTCCTCTCCCCATCTCCTTAAACTTCAAGAAAATCCTTAGGTCCCTGAGAAATTTTTAAAAGATGGTGGAAAAACTAATTTTCAGGTGAGAGTAAAAAGATTTTCTGCTCAACTGGGCATTTCGAGACCCAAATTGATAAATGGAGAAATCAAAGTGTGACACTATTTCTACCCCATGGTAAGGAATTATACTTGGAATGAAAGAGCTAAGGTTGGGAACCATGATGATAAAATTTTTAAAATCCTAAGGTATTGGCTAGTGATGTATCTCAGTGGTACAGCAATTTACTAGCATGTTTAAGGAGACAAGGGAAGAAAAGGAGAGGAGAGGGGAAGAAAGGAACCTCTGAGAAGACTCTTGCACTCATCACCACTTCTCCTCTAGACTCTTGCTGGATTGCCGGCTGATGAACTATTCTAACTCATTATTGTTTCATATATAGCTGTACATTGAAATCTTACCTCATATGTAAATGCAATAGTTGTAAATATTTTGAGACTTCAATCAATGTTGATTAATATTTTAATATAAATACCCACTCTGAACACTAGAGATAGCAAAAGGTAATGCCATCTGTCCAAAGTCATCTGCGGCAGAGACATCAATACCACCCTGGAGAAGCAGCATGTGCCAGAGCAAGCATGACGGCTGTTCTACAATAACATAGAAAACTTCAACCTTAAGTATTTTAATAGAGTTATTTGAACAGCTAATATATAATATTTTTTCAATTTGACATCTTACTTTACAGATACTGATAGATATAAACATCTTGGGAGAGCAAATGTTCAGTTTTGCAAATCACCTCAAGTCTAAAAGGAAAAAAGAGAAACCTCTTTTCCCAATGGGGTAGAAGTTATGAATTTAAAATCCTTCAATGAACAGTAACTATGATGAAGTCATTTATCAGAAAATGGTAAAGATGTCAATGAAGAAGGCTCCATTTCTTTCCTAGTGTGATGTAATGCATGGTAACTCACAGTAAGCTAAAGATCAAACAGGAAAGGCTATTTCCAGACTAAACTACTACTACTACTACTAATAATAATAATAGTGATAATAGTCATTGTTTGAATTAATGGCACTGATAAGCATTTGCTAGACACTGAAAGCAATGCAATATGTACAATGTCACAATCATCCTTCAAGCATGTATTATCCTATTTTTCACATCAGGAAATATATTTCATTATAAGTACTGCTTTCAAGGTGATGCACTACAAAAGCTAGGAAAGAAATCTAGTGCAAGAATCTAAGACTTATCTATTTTTCTCTTTATCAACTGCCTATGTCTTATCTTCGTTACATGAAACATTTATCCCTTTGAAACTACTTCTCTCTGCCCCTCCCAATTAAAAACAAAAGCATCAAAATATGTTAAAAATTGACAGTTTCTGGCAATAGAAATTAAAAATTACTTAGGAATAATGTAACATCAATATTCTAAAAGGAAAACAATTTACAACAGTTTATCAACTGAGAAAATAATTTTAAATGTTTATTTGTGATCAATGCATCATTTCAAAAAGAATAATATATCAGAAGCAGAAGTTACAAATACAATACAAAGTTGTAAAATTTCAATACTGAATCAAAATGTAAAGTAAATGTAAATATTTTACAAACTAATAGGAAAATTCTTTAGCTAACTAAATGTCATGGGACCAACAAACCAAATAACAAACATCTGCCAATAATTTTGAATCATATTCACACTTATATGAATAATTAATTAATAAATTTTCTTCCCTAACTGTGGTTTCTGTTTATATATATCACTGTATTCTAAATAGTTGTATTAATAATAGTGTCCTTCCCATTAATCATTTTGCAATGAGTTATTGTTACTATACCATTAAGGTTTTATAAAAGAATAAAGTACTATACCTTCCCATCCAGTCAACTGCATGTATGTTTGCTTTCCAGTGAATTAAAGTTTCTACCGCCTGCACTTTGTTATGCTTTATGGCAAGTAAAAGTGGTGTATGGACACTCTGGAAAACAACAAAAAGAGGATATTTGCAAAATTCTGCAACTGACCTAAAACTCTCATGAAATGCTGTCTGAACATAAGAATATAATAAATAATGTAAAATAAGAGTAATTTCTTCTTTCTCATTCCACTCTACTTCCATATGCTGATCTTTCTCATTGCAATGCTGCTCCTCTGCCTAGAGTTGCCTTAATTGTGGTTTCTGTTTATTTAAATTCTAGTCATTTACTGAGAACACAGACTGCATCTTTTTTTCTCCGTAGTACTAAAATAACCTAACAAATCAATGGGTAAAAATACTGAGGAGAAATTTTTCAAAAGATGAAACATGAATGGACAACAACCATACCAAAAAAATGCTCAACATCTCTAGCAATCAGAGAACTGCTACAATAAGATTTAAAATCACTCCAGTTGGAATGGTAATGATCAAGAATACAAACAACAATCAATGCTCGCAAGACTATGGGGAGAAAGGAAACTTTTGCATTGTTGGAAGCACTGAACACTGGAAAGAAAGTTGACACTGGAAAGTCACTCTGGAAAGAAGTTTGACAATTTCTCAGAAAACTAGAGATGGAACCACAATATAACTATGATATCCCACTCCTATTTATTTTTGTAAAACAACAAAAATCAGCATATTACAGTGATAGAGCTCCTTCAATGTTTATAGTAGTCCAATTCACAAGAACTACATTATAAAATCAATCCAGATGCCCATCAATGGATGAAAGGATTAAGAACTTGTTGTATATATACAGAATGTCATTCTACTCACCATAAAGAAGAATCAAATTATGTCAATTGCTAGTAAATTGGTGGAAATTGAGAATATCATGTTAAGTGAAAAAAGCCAAACTCAGAATCTCAAAGGTTGAATGTATTCTCTCATATGTGGAAGCTAGAGCAAAATAAAGGAAAGGAGGAGGAAAGGATAGAATATTGAAAAGATATAGGGAAGATCAGTAGTGTAGAAGAAGAATATAGAGGGGCCAACTGGAAAGATGAGAAAGAAAAGGCAATGCCAAATGAATTCTTCAAAAATTATATTATGTGCATGCATAAATATACCACATGGAATTTCACTGTTATGTATAAGTGAAAAGAACCAACCAAAACTAAACAGACAATGGAAAGGATGCCTATCAGAGTAGTGGGAAGAGAACAACAGAGGGGAGGAAGGACAGAGGGAAAGGGGACAGGACAGGGGTTGAATCATGAAATGAAACCAAATTCCATGCATGTGTAATTTTCTTGGGATAAAGCCAACAATACAATACAATACAATACAATACAATACAATACAATGGCTATATATACTATTATGTATTCAACTCCTATGTTTAACTATTAAGATCAAATAAAAATAAGGCTATAAAATATATTCTCAGTCTTAATGGCAATTCTAGGACCCTAATACACATCAACTTTTCAAAATTCTTCTACTCTGATGCCATTTTAGTTGCTAGTTAATGTAATCCATAAATTTAGGCAAAATATAATTCAGAAATTTTGCCTATCAATAGCTTAATACTGATCTATTTTGATGAATTATTGTTTGCATAATGAAAGACACTAGAGTACTTTCATTTTTAATGGGCAAAGCTGAGGAGAAAGAGAAAGTATTGCTTGCAATGTACATACTATTTCCATTTCTACCAATGTGTAACCTCACCAGGCTTAAAATATTCCAATGGGAAATGTGATTTTTATAGTATACATGAGGAAAATGTTTTTAAAATGCTAATTTCTGAGACTTGGAAGACAGCAGAGTAGAGGAAGCTGCATTCCAAGATGCACTGTGATGTAAAAACAAAGCAGTGGGTGTACTGCTTCTCAGCCTAGGTGGGTGAAGGAGATTTCACCAAAATAAAATATTGAACTTTCAAAGAGCCTTATGGACTCAGAAATTTGAGTTTGAAAAACAGAAGAAAGAACACCATCACCCACCACAAGTAACTGGTGGAGTGAATTTGGCACAGACTTATGGATTTGTGAGGGTGAGTAGAGGAGGCTGAATTACAAGATGCACCTTGGAGTGTCTTGGTACAGTAAACGTGATATCAAAAACACTGCCTAAACTGTGTGACTCAGAGACTACACTATATGCTGGTGCATAAAAACCATACTTTGGTGCTTAAAAATCATGCTCTGCATGAAGAGCTGAGGTCGAGCCATTTGGGGATAAATGTGCCACCCTGGCATCTGCAGGACATGTGAGATCAGGAAGCACACATGCACACACACACACCCACCCACACCCCCCCATACACATAAATACACAACTACAATATCATAGCAGGTGACTATTAAGGAGCCTTGGCTGTGCCTTATAGAACATGGAAGAAATGAGCAGAGTAGTCTCTACATAGGGGTACTCAAGTTGTAAGGAGAATGGGGATCTCTATTCATTTCTCCTTTGTGTTTGACAGCTCAAACACCATCTGAAAGGGGCCAGTATGAGCAGGTGAGGGTGAATGCACTCAAGGCCTAAATCCAGAGAGACTTGCTCATGGGCTTCAGTGAGTGGATAATCAGTCCCATGAACCATGATTGGATTTCTTGGGAGGCTCCTGAATACCAGTTCCACAGAAGAGATTTCCTGCTGTGAGGCCTATGAGCAGGTCAATCTTTTCTTTCCAGAGAAGGTTCCATCCAACAAAACCTGATTAGATCTGAGACCAATTAGATCTCAGTGTCAACTGCTGAAACATCCCTTAAATAAATCTGCAGAAGTGGTAGCCTGGGAGTGCATCAAACTGGTCCTAATGGACAATATTCCAACTAACATTAAGTCCTAACTCATTCTGCTTCATGCAGGACAGCAGAAAGTCTGTCTTATATAAAACAGCACCAATCTTAGGCCAAATCAAATGGTAACACAAAAACAAGAAGGGGTTAACACCACCTTCCCTTGTTCTGTCAGTACATAATTCAAGAAAAATTATCAAGACATATATTGGAAATAGACAATGACCACCCATTCCAGTCAAATATCTGACCAACTCATTGGAGAAGCTTTCTTCATTTGTCTCTAAGAGTTTGAATATTTTAACTTTTTTTTTTATCATATTTTATTATTTTTTGTTCTGTTCATATGTATGTACCTCTGAGGTCCAGCTGTGGTGATTGGTTCAGAAACTTACATAAATATACTTGTCTCTTTTTCTCTCATATGTAGATAATTTTAATGTGATTATTTGTTTTTAGCATTTCTTGTGAGGGATCAAGGTTTATGGATTGCATAATCATGGTTTGTTTTGTATTATTTTTGTTATTTCTCAATACTCATTCTCTTTTTTAAAAAAATTAGTTGTGGGTGAACATGATATCTTTATTTAATTTATTTTTATGTGGTGCTGAGGATCAAACCCAGTGTCTCACTTGTGCTCGGCAAGTGCTCCACAACTGAGCATCAGTCCCAGCCCTCTCATTCTTATCTTCTAGTAACAAACAAATTATATTGTTCTCCTTCCCTCTCACCCAATACCTTGTTTCTTCTCTATTTCCCACCTTTTCATGAACATTACCTACTACATATCTTCTGCATTCTCTCTGTTCACTTTCTTATGAATCTTAACAAACTCTGTAAGACTTTCTTTTTCCCTAATTAACTATTTTTTACATTGTAACTTCTACCCCCACCATTAGTGCTAATAGAGTCATTACTTTTCTTGGTGATATGTCTGACATCTATTGCCTTTAAAGTCACAGCTAGTTTGTGGTTATTGGTTTTACTTTTAACAATTGCTAAATTCACTGTTCTACTGTTCTATGTTATTGGTACCAACTAATGTTGAAGACATCAGTGTAGGTTCTGGTACTTTATTTTAACTCTGTGGTATGCTTGCACCAGTAAGCCCTATTGTTTATTAACTCCCATTCTATGATGTGCTGGGAACCCACAGGGACACTAAGAGTTCACAGGTTAGAGAATCTGCTGCTGAACTAAACATTCCCTGACATTAATTCAACCCAAAACAGGGAGGAGACAAAACACCCAATCCATTAACAATAACCCAAGGAGGCAAGGAGGACAAAAGAGAGAAAACTCAGGGCCAACTCCTTGGCATCTATTCATATTTCCAAAACAGAGATATCCCAGAACAAATAAATAATTATACATAGAAGGACATGTGGAAAAAGAAGAAGAGGAACCCACCATAATTGGGCACAGGACCAAGACCTCTGAAAACACAAGAAAAGAGACAAATATAATCTCCCCAAATTCACAATTCCCCTAAAATATCTCACTGATAATGAAGTGGATTAAAACCCAGAGAGAAAAGAAATAGAAGAAGCCATCAATAGCCTACCAACCAAGAAAAACCTGGGACCAGATGGATTCTCAGCTGAGTTCTACAAGACCCTCAAAGAAGAACTTATACCAATACTCCTGAAAGTATTTGATGAAATAGAAAAAGAGAGATCCCTTCCAAATTCATTCCATGAAGCTAGTATCGCTCTGATACCAAAACCAGACAAAGACACATCTAGAAAAGAAAACTTTAGGCCAATATCTCTGATGAATATAGATGCTAAAATCCTCAACAAAATTCTGGCAAATTGCTTACAAAAACATATTAAGAAGATAGTGCACCTAGATGAAGTGGGGTTTATCCCAGGGATGCAAGGTTGGTTCAACATCCAGAAACCAATAAATGTAATTCATCACATCAGTAAACTTAAGAATCATATGATTATTTTGATAGATGCTGAGAAAGCATTTGACAAAATACAACACCCCTTCATGCTCAAAACACTAGAAAAAAATAGGGATGGTAGGAACATACCTGAACATTGTAAAGGCTATTTATGCTAAGCCCACTGCCAACATCATTCTTAATGGAGAAAAACTGAAAGCATTCCCTTTAAAAACTGGAACTAGACAGGGATGCCCACTGTCACCACTTCTATTCAACATTGTGCTGGACATGCTAGCCAGAGCAATTAGACCACAGAAATTAAAGTTATACGAATAGCAAAAGAAGAACTCAAGTTGTCTTTATTTGCTGATGACATGATCCTATATTTAGAGTATCCAAAAAACTCCACCAGGAAACTTTTAGACCTAATTAATGAATTTAGCAATATAGCAGGATATAAAATAAACACACAGAAATCAAATGCATTTATCTACATAAGCGATGAATCATCTGAAAGTGAATTGAGGAAAACAACTCTGTTCAAATAGCCTCAAATAAAATAAATATTTGGGAATCAATCTAACAAAAGAGGTGAAAAACCTCTACAATGAAAACTACAGAATATTAAAGAAATTGAGGAAGACCTTAGAAGATGGAAAGATCTTCCATGCTCTTGGATAGGTAGAATCAATACAATCAAAATGACCATACTTCCAAAGATGCTATGCAAATTTCACGCAATTCCAATAAAAATTCCTATGACATTCCTCACAGAAATAGAAAAAGGAATCATGAAATTCATATGGAAGAACAAAAGACCCAGAATAGCCAAAACAATCCTGGGCAGGAAGAATGATGCAGGAGGTATCACAATACCAAACCTTAAACTCTACTATAGAGCAATAGTTATAAAAACAGCATGGTATTGGCACCAAAATGGACAGATAGACCAATGGTACAGAAAAGAAGACACAGAGACAAACCCACATAAGTACAGTTATCTCATACTAGACAAAGGTGCCGAAAACATACAGTGGAAAAAAGATAGCCTCTTCAACAAATGGTGCTGGCAAAACTGGAAATCCATATGCAATAAAATGAAATTAAACCCTTTCTCTCACCCTGTACAAAACTCAACTCAACATGGATCAAGGATCTAGGAATTAGACCTGAGACTCTTTGCCAAATAGAAGAAATAGTAGGCCTGAATCTTCTTCATATTGGCTTAGTATCAGATTTTCTCAACATGACCACCAGAGTGCAAGAAATAAAAGGAAGAATCAATAAATGGGATGAATTCAAACTAAAAAACTTTTTCTCAGCAAAAGAAACAATCAATAATGTGAAAAGAGAGCCTACAGAGTGGGAAAAAATCTTTTCCACACACACTTCAGACAGAGCACTGGTCTCCAAAATTTATAAAGAACTTACAAAACTTTACACCCAAAATGCAAAGAACCCAATCAATAAATGGGCTAAGGAACTGGGCAGACACTTCACAGAAGAGGATATACAGGCTATTAACAAATATATGAAAAAGTGCTCATCATCTCTAGTAATTAGAGAAATGAAAATTAAAACCACCCTAAGATTTCATCTAACTCCAATTAGAATGGCTATTATCAGGAATACAAGCAATAACAAGTGTTGGCGTGGATGTGGGGAAAAAGGCACACTTGTACATTGCTGGTGGAGTTGCAAATTGGTGCATCCACTCTGGAAAGCAGTATAGAGATCCCTCAAAAAACTTGGAATGGACCCACCATTTGACCCAGCTATCCCACTCCTTGGTTTATACCCAAAGGTCTTAAAATCAGCACAGCATAAGGATGCAGCCACATCTATATTCATAGCTGCTCAATTCACAATAGCTAGATTGTGGAACCAACCTAGATGCCCTTCATTTGAAGAATGGATAAAGAAACTGTGGTATATATACACAATGGAATAGTACTCAGCCATTAAAAAGAATAAAACTATGGCATTTGCTGGTAAATGGGTGGAGTTGGAGAATATCATGCTAAGTGAAATAAGCCAAGCCCCAAAAACCAAAGGCCAAATGTTTTCCCTGATCAGCAGATGCTGATAAATAATGGGGGGTAGTTATAGGGGGGTAGAAAAGAATGG
>JAJEJO010003512.1:309717-335778 GCA_020662805.1 Glaucomys volans
GGGGGGTAGAAAAGAATGGAGGAATTTTGGATGGTGTAGAGGAAAATGGAACGGGAGGGGATGGGGGAAGGAAAAATAGTAGACTGAGACAGACAGTATTATCCTATGTATATGTAAGATTATATGAATTGTGTGAATAAAAATTAATAATAATAAGAAAGAGAATAGCTAAAGCAATACTTAGCAAGAAGAGTGAAGCAGGGGTTATCACAATACCAGATTCTCAACTGTACTACAGAGCAATAGTAACAAAAACAGCATGGTATTGGCACCAAAATAGGCAGGTAGAACAATGCTACAGAACAGAGAACACAGAGAGAAACCCACATAAATACAGGTATCTCATACTTGACAAAGGAGCCAAAAACATACAATGGAAAAAAAGGTAACCTCTTCAACAAATGGTGCTTGGATAACTGGATATCCATATGCAGCAAAATGAAACTAAACCCATATCTCTCACCCTGTACAAAACTCAAAATGGATCAAAGACCTAGGAATTAGACCAGAGACCCTGCACCTAATAGAAGAAAAAGTAGGTCCAAATCTTCATCATGTTGGCCTAGGACCAGATTTCCTAAATATGACTCCCAAAGCACAAGAAATAAAAGCAGGAATAAACAATTGGGATAGGTTCAAACTAAAAAGCTTCTTCTCAGCAAAGGAAACAATCAGCAACGTGAAGAGAGTGGGAGAAAATCCTCACCACACAAACTTCAGATAGAGCACTCATTTCCAGAATCTATAAAGAACTCAAAAAACTTTACCCCAAGAATACAAATAACCCAATCAATAAATGGGCTAAGGAAATGGGCAGATGCTTTACAGAGAAGACCTACAAGCAATCAACAGATATATGAAGAAATGTTCAACATCCCTAGTAATAAGAGAAATGCAAATCAAAACTACCCTAAGATTTCATCTCACCCCAATTAGAATGTCTATTATCAAGAATACAAGCAACAATAGGTGTTGGCGAGGATGTGGGGGAAAAGGTACACTCATACATACACTCATGCATTGCTGGTGGGGTTGCAAATTAGTGCAACCACTCTGGAAAGCAGTATGGAAATTCCTTAGTAAACTTGGAATGGATCCACCATTTGACCCAGCTCTCTCACTCCTTGGCCTATACCCAAGGGACTTAAAAAAAAAAGCATACTACAGTGATGCAGCCACATCAATGTTCATAGCTGCTCAATTTACAATAACTAGATTGTGGAACCAACCTAGATGCCCTTCAATAGATGAATGGGTAAAGAAACTGTGGTATATATACACAATGTAATATTACTCAGCCATAAAGAAGAATAAAATTATGTCATTTGCAGGTAAATGGATGCAATTGGAGATGGTCATGCTGAGTGAGATTAGCCAAATGCAAAAAACCAAAGGCCAAATGATCTCTCTGATAAGTGGCTGATGATACATAATGTGTGGTGGGAGGGAGGCAAGATGGAGGAAGGATGGATTGCACAGGGAAAAAAGGGGAGTGGGATCAGGGAAGGGGTAATAATAACAGAATGAGACAAACATCATTACCCTATGTACATGTATGATTGCACAAATGGTGCAATCATTTGCACCATGATCTCTATTTTATGTCCAATCAGAGAAGCAACTACTATAATCCACTTGTATGCAATGAATCAAAATTTAAAAAAACTTTAAAATAAAAAAAAAATTCAGTACAAACATTCCTGGAAATATACTACTTGAATATTTCCAAGGTTTAGACTTCCAGTTAAATCCCCCCCCATTATTCTTTAATGTTTTCCAATGTTTAAAATATTATTTCCTTATCAATATTTTATTAAATATTTGTGTTATAAAATTTTACAAATACCAAATACAATAATGGGCTCCTTTTATAATGAGTTGGTGGTACTAGTTTAAATTGAAGAAGCTGCATACTGAACTATTTTTTTCCTAGATAAATTGATAGGTATTTGCTGAGTTGATAAAACTCCTAGTCTCTTAGTGACTGTAATTATTTGTGAAATACCCCACCAGGGTTAGAATTTGATTCTAATTCAATAGCATCAAGGAAGACCCTGCAGTAACTGGTTGATACTGTAAGAAAAATATAGTTTTGTTAAATTGCTTTAGTCAAATGACTGAATCTATCAGATGTGGGTTTTGGGAGGTAACAGCATGTATAGATAGTAGTGGTACCACTAGAAGGTATTAGAACTCAAATCTAACATGCAGACTCACCTGGCCATATTTGGGTATCCCATTTGGATTGAACTATCCATCTTAAACAGAAATGTTTTTAATTCCTTTCATATTATTTTATAATTTCTAAGTAGAAGTAATGTAGTTACATTTAACTATAAGTTAAATACATCTTTCTGTTTAGAAAATGCTGTCACTAAATCTTGACATGGCAGGCTCTTTTCCAATTCAAATTCAGTTGGTGCCTGAATAAGTTCTCTCTGGCAATTATTCCTTTAAAACAAAAATTTGACTGTGAAGTAATCACATTACCAGGATTGAACAATTTTCTTTATTTTCCCTCTAAATAGTTAACATAGATTATTTGAACTTAGCAAAATACTTGGGAAAGTAAACATTTTCTTTCTGTTTCATTTCTTCCACTTGTACAACCAAGAAACAATGATAAAGGTAAACCAGATTCTGTGAGACTCTGTAAGTAGATCTTTACATTTTCTAGTTGAATTATTGCTTAACAGTGTTCAACTCATATACTTGGGATTTAATAGACTATATAATTATAAGGAATGAATTAAATATTCTGTAATGTGTTCAGTGGATTTATATACCACTAAAAAAATGAAGGCCCTAACTTGTGAAGCACATTGTGAACTGCCTTCATAGGAACATGGAAAGTGGGGGAAGTCAAAGTGAAAGTGAACTTATTAATTATAGTTTGTGTTGTGATAGGCAGCATCTGGTTTTGTGGAAGAGTGTCCACTTTAGGTGCAGTGGTAAGGAAAGGCCTCAACTGACTTATGACTGGAAAAAAGCCTGCCATGTCAAGTGGCAGCATTTTCTATATAGAAAGACAAAAGCCTTTAGGGTCAAAAAGAGCTTGATGGTTCCTATACCATGAATAAGGTGTAGGGTGATGGAAATTCACTGGTTGGGCTGTGGAGGATGGACTGTCAATGGGAAATAGGGGAAACAGGACAGTTGCAATGCTTTTCTTATATCCAAGGAGAGAGCAGATAGTGTGGATATTTTTGAAGGCAGAAAATTACTGGGCTGTGTGGGAAGCATGGGTGGAGGAAAAAGAGGATCAGTTTTCCGTGAGTGGCTAGCTGAGTGATGGCACCATTACTTCAGAGAAGACTGGAGTGGCATAATTTAGAAACACATGTAGATGAAACAGAAATTTTCTTTTGGCCATGTTTGGGGTGCCTTTTAGCATAAAAATGTCAGGTAGTCTCATGGGTGCAAACCTACTGCACAATAGAAGCATGAACTGAAAATCCCCATAACATAAAGATGGCATTTTAAGCTATAGTTGGATGAGAATAGTTGAGACCACATAGGGGAGGAATCGAGTTACAGAAAAGCTGTTAGAGTTGGATGTATGATTTATTCACCAAATTCAGAGATAAAAAGGAAGACAAATTAGTGAAGGAGAGGGACCAAAGAGGTAGGGGGACTGGGGTGTGCAGGATGCCAAAGATTAAGAGGAAAAGTTTAAAGGAGGAGGGAATGGTCACCTTTCTACAGCTAATAACACCTTGAGAAAGAAGAGTGAGAAGAGCATGAGTTTGACATATATCATGGTTTTGTTAACAATTAAGTAAAATCCTTTACCAAAAATGAATCTCCTGATTTAGTTTGCTTTTCTTTCATAGGAATCTGGCTTTATAGAGAAAGTTAATTTTATTTTCAATGTTCATTTTTACTTTCTTTTGAACTATATGTCTTAGGAACCTTTTGAAATGGTCTTAAAAAGTATATGGAGTAATATTAGTAAAGTGCTTGTCTCAGTGTCCGGTATATAAAAGTTGCTTAATAAAAAGTGATGTGGGTTTTGGAGAAGATCAGTAAATTACACCTTTTTTCTCTGTCCCAAGGTTTTACCAACAAGGAGATGAACTTGGAGGTCAGATAGCTAGGGCTTGAAACATTCAGCTTTATGAGCAAGTATAGTTAATGGGAGAAAAAAAAGCCAAATCTGTACCTTTAAGTTAGACAGTCTTACCCACCAAGTTCAGAGTTGGTACTGGTCACCCTCCCACCACAGGAATCTTTGCTTTAAATATATGCAAAAGCAGAACGAGTCAGTGTGTGACTCCTGGGGGAGCAGCAGAGTCACATGTGGTCAGCTGCTTCTTACTATACCAGCCGTCGCTACTGCCCTGGGGAGAAATGAGTGAGGTGGTGCAGACAGGCCCATGGGACCATGTGGTGTGTCTCTCTGAGAGTGTCAGTAACTTGAAGGAGATATGTTCACCTGACCCTGGAGGGTGCTTCATGAGCATTCTTATCTATGGGAGTCACTATGCATGGAGACATTCTTAAGGATTTGTAAGATTCCTAAATTCTGGTTCTGTGCTGTGGCTTTGATTTCATCTAGAATGATAAGTACTCAGTTCTAAAAACATTTGGAAATGGTCATGATTTAGGAAAGTTCTTGGCCTTTTTTAAAAAAAAATGCTTGTTGTTTGAAATAAGCCAAACTCAGAAAGTCAAGGTACTTTCTCTCATGAGTGAAAGCTAGAGAGGACAAAGAAAAAACGGTGGGGGATCTCATAAAAAACAAAAGGAGATCAGTGGAGCAGAAGCAGGAAGGGACTAGGGGGAGGGAAGAAGGATGGGAAAGGGAAATACTGGGGGATAATAGTGACACATTATATTGTTATATCACAATCATATACAAATATGTAACAACTCTTATGTATAATTATAATGCAAAATTATAATGGAAAAATGCTTTTTGGTATTATATATATTTTGGATATTTACAAAAAGTCCTTGAATTAAAATATACCAGTAATTCACATAAAATAGGTAAATTAAAAATAAGAGGAGAGTTCCCCACTTGGGATGTCGGTCCAGAGCTCTCCCGTGGGTCCTCCACGGGGGTTGCCAGCACAGCCTGGAGGCGAGTCTTCATCGCAGGAAGTGGGCACTAAGGAGAGGACACGGGTCATCCCCTCCCGGGGGTCCAGCCCAGAGGCTTGCATTCAGCTCAGCCAAGTCCCATGAGAATTCCAGGTCTGGGGAGGGGGACCCAGAGACAGACATCATGCTCAGCCCAGCGCAGATGGGTGAGAGTTCCCCACCTGGGACATAGGCCCAGACTGCTCCCATGGGACCTCTGAGGGGGCGGCAGTCACAATGTAGAAGCAGGAGCCTTCAGCGTGGGGGAAGTGAGCACAGAGTACACACCTGAGGCTCCAACACTGGGAGGCTGAGCCCAGAGGCCAAGTTTTACTCCAGCCTGGCCCTGGACTGCAGTCTAGTGCTACTGAAGACTAGGAGGTGTGAAATTGGAAACCTGCAGGGACATCACTTGTTTTAAGGGGCAAAGCTGCTATACCTCAGATTCTCATGGATAGAAGGGAAGATACATGAACAACATGAGAAGACAGGGGAAGAAAGTGTCTCAAACAAACCTAGAAACTGTATCAACAGAATCCAGTGATAACATGGTAGGAGAAATGTCAGAAAGGGAGTTCAGAATGTACATAATTTAAATGATCAGAGAAGCAAACAGATGAGAGAGAAATGCAGGAAATGAATGATAGCACCAATCAACAGTTTAAAGAACAGATACAGAAAGCAGAAGATCATTTCAATAAAGAGATAGAGATGTTGAAAACAAACCAAACATAAATTCTTGAAATGAAGGAAACAATAAACCAGATTAAAAACTCAATAGACAGCATAAGCAGCAGGTTAGATCACCTGGAGGACAGAACATAAAACATTGAAGACGAAATATTTAATCTTGAAAACAAAGTCGACCAAACAGAGAAGATGGTAAGAATTCATGAACAAAGCCTACAAGAATTATGGGATATCATGAAAAGACCAAATTTAAGAATTATTGGGATTGAGGAAGGCACAGAGATACAAACCAAAGGAATGAATAATCTATTCAATGAAACAATGTCAGAATATTTCCCACATCTGAAGAATAAAATGGAAAATCAAATAGAAGAGGATTACAGGACACCAAATGTACAAAACTACAACAGGTCAACACCAAGGTACATTATAATGAAAGTACCTAACATACAAAATAAAGATAGAATCTTAAAGTCTTCAAGAGAAAAAAATCAGATTACATTCAGGGGGAAACCAATAGTTATCAGCAGATTTCTCCACACAGACCCTGATAGCAAGAAGGTCCTGGAATAATGTATTCCAAGCCCTGAAAGAAAATGGATGCCAACCAAGAATCTTATACCCAGCAAAACACCTTCAGATGTGAAGATGAAATAAAATCCTTCCATGACAAACAAAAGCTAAAGGAATTTACAAATAGAAAGTCAGCACTACAGAACATTCTCAGCAAAATATTCTATGAGGAAGAAATGAAAAACAACAATGTAAGTCAGCATAGGGAGGAACTACCCTAAAGGAACAGCCAAATAAAGGAGAAACCAAGTAAAGTTAAAAACCAAAAATAAGCCATAATGATTGGGAATACAAATCATATCTCAAAAATAACCCTGAATGTTAATGGCCTGAACTCATCAATCAAAAGACATAGACTGGCAGATTGGATTAAAAAGAAAGACCCAACAATATGTTGCCTCCAAGAGACACATCTCATAGAAAAAGATACCCACAGACTAAAGGTAAAAGGATGGGGAAAAACATATCATGCACATGAACTCAGTAAAAAAGCAGGGATTTCCATCCTCATATCAGATAAAGTGGACTTTAAGGCAAAATTAGAAGGGATAGTGAAGGAAATATCATTCTCCTTAAGGGAAGCTTAAATCAGCAAGACATAACAATCATAAATATTTTTTAAATATATATATATGTGTATATATATGTGTATATATATATATATTCATTTATTTTAGTTGTTGGTGGACACAGTGTCTTTATTTTATTTTTATGTGCTGCTGAGGTTCAAACCCAAGGCCTCATGCATGCTAGGTGAGCACTCTACCACTGAGCCACAACCCCAGCTCAAATCATAAATATTTATGCCCCAAACAATGGCGCATCCATGTATGTCAATCAAATCCTTCTCAACTCCAAGAACCAAATAGACCACAACACGATAATACTGGGTGACTTTAAAACATCCCTCTCACCATTGGACAGATCTTCCAAGCAAAAACTGAACAAAGAAACTATAGGACTCACTAACACAATCACTAATTTAGACTTAACAGACATATATAGAATATTTCATCCATCAAGAAGTGAATACATTTACTTCTCAGCAGCACATGGATCCAAAAACATGCAAGATCTTTCCATCTTCCCAGTCTTCTTCAACTTCTTTCTTTAGAGTTATGTAGTTTTCATTGTAGAGATTGCTCACCTACTTTGTTAGATTGAATCGCAATTATTTTGTTTTATTTGTAAGGCTCTTTTGAATGAGAGAGTTTTCCAAATCTCTCTTTCAGTTGATTCATCAACAATATATAGGAATGCAATTGATTTATGGGTGTTAACTTTTTATCCTGCTACATTGTTGAATTCATTAATTAGTTCTAGAAAATTTTCAGTGGAATTTCTGTGTCTTTAAAATATAGAATCTCATTGTCAGCATACAGGGATAGTTTGAATTCTTTTCTCATTCATATCCCTTTAATTTCTTTCTTCTCTCTAATTTCTCTGGCTAAAGTTTCCAGAACTATGTTGAATAGGAAAAGTGAAAGAGGGCATCCCTGTCTTGTTCCAATTTTTAGAGGGAATGCTTTCAATTAGTCTCCATTTAAAATGATGTTAGCCTTGAATTTAGCTTATACAGCCTTTACAATGTTGAGGTATATCCCTCCTATCCCTAGTTTTTCTAGTGTTTGGAACATGAATGAATTCTGCATTTTGTCAAATGTCTTTGACATCTATTGACATAATCATGTGATTTGTGCCTTTAAGTCTACTGATGGGATGAATTATATGTACTAATTTCCATATGTTGAAACAACCTTGCATCCCTGGGAAGAACCTCACTTGAGCATCATGCACTCCCTTTTAAATATGTTTTCATATGCAACTTGCTAGGATTATATTGAGAATTTTTTATCTATATTTATCATGGATATTGATCTGAAAATTTCTTTCCCTGATGTGCCTTTTTTTGTTTTTGTTATCGGGATGATACTAACTTCATACAATTAGTTTGGAAAGCCTACTCGCTTCCTTACTTCATGGAATAAATAGAGGAGTACTGCTGTTTGTTCTTTGAGGGTCTTATAGAACTCAGTTAAACATCTATGTACTCCTGGGCTTTTCTTTCTTGGTAGGCTTTTGATGGCATCTTCAAATTCATTGTTTGAATTTGTTCTGTTTAGATTTTTTATGTCTTTCTGACAGAATTTGGGTAGGTCATATGTCTGTAGAAACTTTTGATGTTTTCAACATTTTATATTTTATTAGAGAATAAATTTTCTGAATAAATTTTCTGAATAAATAATATTTTCTGAATATCATCTGTATTTCAGTAGTGTGTACTGTGATATTTCCTTTTTCATTGTGAATTTTAGGAATTTTCATTTTCTCTTTTTCTTGATTAGTTTATCTAAGGGTTTATCAATTTTATTTTTTGAAAGAACCAACTTTTTGTTGTGTTGCTAGTTTGAGGATTTTTTTGTTTCAATTTCATTTATTTCTGCTCTGATTTTAATTATTTCCTGTCTTCTTTCTTTTTCTGGTGCTTTGTGATGAAATGTTAGATTACTTATTAGGAGAATTTCTATTCTTTAAATAATGAGCTCAATGCAATGAACTTTCCTCTTTGCACTGCCCTCATATTGTCCCAGAGATTTTGATATGTTGTATTCCTATTCTTATTTACCTGTGTTATTTTTTAAAATTTCATCCTTGATTTCTTCTGCTATCCTTTGGTATTCAATAGAGCATTGTTTAGTTTCCAGGTGTTATAGAAGATTCTGTTTGGCATTTTAGTTTTGATTTCTAATATTATTCTATTGGGAACTCATAGAATGAAAGATATTATCTCTATTTTTTATATTTGTTCAGAGTTGCTTTGCAGCATAACATATGGTCTATTTTAGAGAAGGTTCCGTGTGCTGCTGTGAAAAAGGTATGTTCAGTATTTGATGAATGAGATGTCCTATATATGTCTGTTAAGTCTAAATTATTAATTGTTTTAATTCTACAGCTTCTTTGTTAGGTTTTTGTTTGAAGGATCACTCCAGTGGTGAGAAAGGTGTCTCAAAGTTACCCAGAATTATTGTGTTGTGGTCAATTTTATTCTAGAAATTGAGAAGTATTTGTTTAATGCATGTAGAGGCTCATTTGGGGCATAAATATTAATGATTGTTATGACTTGTTGATATGTAATTTCCTGAAGCAGTATGAAATGTCCTTCTTTGTCTCTTCTGATTAGCTTTGAATTGAAATACACTTTATCTGAAATGAGGATAAAATCTCTTGCTTTTTTATGAGATCCATGTGAGTTATGTTTTTTCCCATTCTTTTACCTTCAGTCTGTGTAGGTGTTTGCTGATGAGGTAAGTGTCTTGGAGACAGTGTATTGTTGGGTTTTCTTTTTTAATCCATTCTGCCAATCTGTGTATTTTGATTGATGAGCTTAGGTCATTAACATTAATGTTGTTGAGATATGATCTTTATTTACTGTCATTTTGATTTGTTTCTGATTTTTCATTTGAATTAGTTTCTCCTTTGATTGACAACTCATCTAGTGTAGTTCCTCCCTTTGCTGGTCTTCACTTTTTTTTATTTCTTCATGAAATATTTTACTGAGTATGTTTTGTAGAGTATGCTTTCTCCTTTGAATTCTTTTAACTTCTACTTTTCATGGAATGTTTTTATTTCATCATCAGTTTTGCTGGGTATCTTTTTTTTTTTTTTTTGGCTGACATCTATTTTCTTTCAGAGCTTGATATTTATTGTTCCTAGCTTTGAGGGTCTGGGTCGAGAAATCAGCTGAGATCCAGATTGGTTTCCCTCTCAATGTGACTTGTCAATTTTCTATGGCAGTCTTTAGATTTCTATCCTTATTCTGTATGTTGAGCATTTTCCTAATAATGTACCTTTGTGTGGGTGTGTTCTAATTTTTTATATTTGGGGTCTTGCAAGCCTCTTGCATCTGATTTTTCATTTCATGCTTTAGGGTTGGGAAATTTTCTGATATTTTAAAAAACTTTTTAAAATTTGTTCTAATTTGTTGTACATGACAGTAGAATGCTTTTATATATTTTGATAGATCATATACAGATGGAGTATAATCTCTCATTTTTCTGAGCATACATATTATAGGATCACATCAGTCATATATATACATGAAGTAATAATGTCTGTATTACTCTATCACTCTAATATTATTTCATTGAAAATATTGTGCAGTCCTTTGGTTTCTCTTTCCAAGACTTCATCTATCTCAAATCTTCAATTTGATCTTTTCAGGTTATCACATATTTTTTGGAGTTCTGGTTATGATCTCTTAACATCTTTTCTCCATGGTCAACTTTACTCTTAAGATTATATATTTTGCCTTCATTATCTAAAACTCTGTCTTCTAAGTGGTCTAGTCTGTTGGTGATGCTTTGAGTTGAATATTTAATTTGATTCATTGATACCTTCATTTCAAGTATGTCTGCTTGATTTTTTTAAAGAAAGGTAGTATTATTTTATTGGTAAATATTAATAATTCAGAAAAATGGGTCTCTTCATATGTTCATACATGCATATAAGATAATTTGACAGATTTTCCTCTCTGGTACTTCTCTTTGACCTCCCCTTTCATCCCTGTGCTAATAATCTTCCTTCTGCAGAAAGGTACTATTATGATTTGTCTGTCCAGGGGACAGATATTTATCTTAGAATATGTAAATATTCCAAGATGATGCAATTGTGAAAATAAGATTTTTACCTTAGATGTGCAAAGCTCATAAATATTAAGATTTTTATTTACTTAAAATTATAAACTCCTTGGTAGAGACAAACACACATCATTTGTATAATGTCCAGTCATAATATCAGTGCTTACTCTCTTGTGTATATTTGATGTAGAGGACAGACTGTCAATTATGTAATATATTGTATACTGTCATGCTGAGTGAGATTAGCCAACCCCAAGGATCCAAATGCCGAATGATCTCTCTGATAAGTGAATGATGATGCATAATGTGAGGTGGAAGTGATGTAAGAATGGAGGAAGGATAGATTGCATAGAGAGAAGGGAGGGGTGGGGCAAGGTGGGGTGGTATAAAAAAATAAAGATATCCCTCCTCCTTCTTAGAGCTTCAAAGGTGGAAATAAGTTCAGGGAAGGAGAAAAGGAAGGCAGCAAAGAGTATTACTTGTCAGTTATATTAATTTTGGTAAGATGTTATCCCCACTATTCCCAGGCAACATTTCATGACGACAACTCTTTCACGATTTGGTAAGGGTATTGACTAGTACCTAAGCAGAAAGGGAAAGAAGGAATGATAGCAGATAGAGAAAGTGAGAGGGAAGAAGAGATGCATTTAAATAAATATTTATGTTTAATTTTCAGTACAACATATTACATAATTGATAGTCTGCTTGATTTTTGTTTAGAATCTCTATCTCTTTATGGAAGTGATCTTTCACTTCCTGCATTTTCTCTCTGATATCGCTCCTTACAACATCATTTTCCTCACGAATTAATTTATATACATTCTAAACTCCTTCTCTGACATTTCTTCCACTATGGTGGTGATGGATTCTGTTATTAAAGTGTCTTGGTTTGTTTGGGGTGATTTCTTCCTTTGCTTTTTCATGTTGTTTTTGTGTCTACCCATGTAAAAGTATGGATGTGAGACAGTAGAGTATCTACACTGTAGGTTATAGTGTTTCTGAAGGTTTCCAGTACCTCACCACTTAAGGGTAACAACAACCAATGCAAACGATATACAGCATTAAACCAGATGATTCCTGCTGTGACATCTAAATGTTGTCTCAATAAATAGAAATGATACAATCAGCTATTGTGAATAATAAACACACTAACTTTGCAAAATGACTCATAATTTTGAATGTTGAACAGGGAGAGAACAGAAGTGATGTAGGATGTGATGATTTTGAGGGAGGAGAAGAGAGGATAGAAGTAAGAATTTAAAGGAAGACTGAAAGAGCAATAGAGATTGACTGTTAACAAAAGAAAGAAAGGTACAAGACAAATAGATAAGTGAGAGAAAAAAATGTATAAAATAAAAAATTTTTAAATTAAAAATATAAAAATAAAAGAATAAAAATCAAAACTGAAATATATTAATCAGACTTCCTAGCCTCTAAAAAACTGATTCATGAAAAATAACTATTCTAAAAAAACTATAAATGAGAAGAGAAAAAACCAAATATGAATATATATAAATATCCATGAACCATTAATGTCACAATTTAGGAGAGAAGATACATAAGGGGAAAAAAAGACCTTGATGAAAAGCTGAAGAAGTGTTTCCATTGGAGTTCAAAATATTCTCAGCTTTTCTACTCAGTAGTTAGGTGGGGTTGTCTGGAGTAAAATGCTTGCTGCACCTTCAGGGAGGGATTGATGTTATGAGAGAGATAATCCTATAGGTGGAACTCCTGGGTGCAGGGTTTAGGCATAGGTAGGGTCTAGGCTCTTTCACTGGATGCTAATTGGTCTGGAGATTCTCAATAAGTGCACCTCCAGAGTTCAGCAACTGCCAGTCCATGCTGGAAGTCTGCAGCCCAGGATCTCCCCTGGGATCCACTTGTGTGGTGGAGGAGCCAATTCTTAGTTCACTATGTCACCTGCTGACTGCATATTTCATGGTGTCAAGTTCAGGGTCCAGACTCAGTCTCTCCCACACCCATCCTTTTTAATTCCTGGCCAGACATGTGTCTTCCAATCAGTCTTATAAGAGGCTGGATTTGAGGGGGTGGAGGAGTGCCACATAGGATTCTGTGAGCAGTTGTCCTAGGTGTCAACCTTGCATGTTTTATTTTCTCCTTGTAACTTAGGTACACTCTATGTCATGCATTTTGCATTTGCCTGACCTGTATTTTGGACCAGACTCAGGTTTGCCAGGACTTGGCTCCCTGTGTTGCAAGTCTCCATTCTGTGGCTTCAAAACGGTTCCTTCCTCTGTCCTCTGTGTGCCACAGAAAGAAAAGTTGTTTGGTTTTCCATTCAAGGCCGCTGTGAAGTGAACCTTTCAGTTTAGTCAGGCAGTGTCTTTCATCTGCAAACTGTATGCAGGCATGCCTCACTCCTCCTAAAAATGTGTGTTTCTTTAATTCCCTTATCCCTCCACTGTGCTCACAGAGGGACCACTCTGGCTGCAGCAGCAGTTGTGGTGCTGAAGATTTCTTCCTTATTTTATCTGCTTTGAATGTCCAGTATTAAGCACCAGTAAAGCCTCACCCGTTTTTGTTCTCCAGTCTTGCTGAGAAGCTGCCTGTCTTCTTTCTTGGTTTCACACCATGGAGAAGCCAGGAAAGTGACTTTCTCTATTCCACCATCTTGAAACCTCCTAGGCATCCCTAGAGTTTTAAGGAATCTCCAAACTGCTTTCCTGAGTGGTTGTATGTCTGCAGTCCCACCAACAGTGTACAAGTGTTCCTTTCTCTATACAAACTCAGCTGCTGAAATTATCAGGTCTAATATTTAATCTTTGATCCATTTCAATTTGAGGGTTGTGCAGAGTGAAATACCAGGGCCTAATTTCATTTTTCTGCAAACACCTCTCCATTTGTCCAGCACCATTTATTATAAAGGATGTCATTTCTCTAAAAATATTTTTGGCATCTTTGTCAAAGAGCATATGGCTAGAGGTTTGTGGATTTTGCTCCGTGGCTTCTTTTCTATTCCATTTCTCTTCATATCTAGTTTGATGCCAATATCATAACGCTTTTGCTGCTATGGCTTTGTTGTATAATTTAAGTTAGATATTTTCATGTCTCCTGCTTCAGTTATCTTGCTTACTATTGTACAGCTATTCTGGATCTCTTATTCTTCCAAATAAATGAGGTTTTTTTCCTAACTCTGTCCAGAAGGTAATTTGCATTTTGATTGGGATTGCATTGGATCTGTATGTTGATTTTGGTGGTTTGACCATTTTGACCATGTTGTTTCAGCCTGTTCAAGAACATGTGCTGTCTTTCCATCTTCTCAGTTCTTAAATGTTTTTTCTTCAGTGTTCTATTATTTATGTTATAGAGTTCTTCTGCCTCCTTGGTTAAATGAATTCCCAAGTATTTAATTTTTCGAGGTTATTGTGAATGAGATGCTTTTCTTGATTTCTTCCTCAGCTGAATCACTATTGGGGTATTGGAAAACTATTGATTTATAGGTGTTGTTTTGTATCCCTTTACTTTGCTAAATGCATTTATAGGCTCTAGAAATCCTCTGGTGAAGTTTGTTTTAAACTTCTAGATATAGGATCATATTTTCAGCAGAGAGTTTGACTTCTCCGATTTATATTTTTATTTTCTTGCCTGGTCCCTCTGGTAATGTTTTGAGGACTGTGTTATATATGAATGGTGAGAGTGGGCAGCCTTGTCTTGCTCCCGAATTTAGTGGACGTGCTTTTAGATTTTCTCCATTTAGTATGTTGGCTTTGGGTTTGTCATAAGTGGCCTTTAACATGTTGAGATAAGTGCCTTTGATCCCTAGATTTTCTTGCATTTTTAAAATGAATGGGGGGTAGATTTTACCTAAGGTCTTTTCTGCATTTATTGAGATGATCACATGACTTTTGTCCATAATTCTGTTTAAGGGATGAATTACATTTGTTGATTTGGGTATGTTGAACTGACCTTGCATCCCGGGAATGAAACCCACTTATTCTTGGTGCATTATCCTTTTGAATATGATTTGGTAATATTTTAAGGATGTTTGTATCTATATTTATCAGGGATATTGCTCTGTAGTTTTCTTTCCTTGATGTGTCTTTGTGTGTTTTGGTATCAGGGTTATAACCAGCTTCATAAAATATACTTGGGAAAGTTTCATCCCTTTCAATTTCATGGAATAATTTGAGAAAGAATGCTGTTAGTTCTTCTGTAAAGGCTTGAAAGAACTCAACTGAGAATCCATTAGGTCCTGCACTTTCTTATTGTGGAAGACTTTAAATTGCTATTTCAATTTACTCGTTGGTATTGGTCTGTTTAGATTTTACACATTTTTATATTTCAATTTGGGCAGGTCATATGTGTCTAGAAATTTGTCAGTGTTTTCTAGATAGTGCTGTTTATTCAATTATAAATTTTCAACATAGATTCAGATAAACCTCTGGATTTCAGAAGGGTCTAGGGTGTGATCTCCTTTTCATCACTGATATTGTTGATTTGTTTCCTCTCTTTTGATTACTTTGTCTAAGTGTTTGCCAATTTCATTTATCTTTTTCAATGAACCAACTCTTCATTACATTGATCCTGTGTATTATTTAATTATTCTCAATTTTATTACAACTTTGATCTTAATTTTTTCCTGTCTTCTACTGGTTTTGTGTTTAGTCTGCTCTTCTTTTTCCAAGGTCTTGAGGTAGAATATACTCTTATTTATTTGGAGTCTGTCAAATTTTTAAAAGTAGACAAAGAGTGCCATAAGTTTTCCTCTTAGAAGTGCTTTCATACAATCCCCGATACTTGATATGCTGAGTCTTTGGTCTCATTAGTTTCTCAGAATTTCTTAATTTCTATTCTCATTTCCTTTTTGATCAGTTCTTCAGTTGGGAGAGCATTGTTTAAACTCCCTGTATTTATGTGGTTTCCACTTTTCTTTTCTCATAGAATACATGGGATTACATCAGATTTTGTATTTGCTAATATTTGATTCTTGTCCATGAATAAGATCTATTTTGGAAAGAGTTCCAGTGTTGCTGAGAAGAGGGTAAATTCAGCTGTTTGAGGTTGGAATATTGTTATCAGCTGTTAGGTTGGCTATCAGTTAGATCCACTTTATTATAGTGTTGATTAGGCTTGAAATATATTGTTTGATATTTTGATGACCTGTCTATTGGTGACAAGGGTGTGTTGAAATCACCCAGTGTTTTGGGGTTGGGATTGAACTCATTTAATATTATGCAGTATTTCTTTCATGTAATTGTGTGTGTTCACATTTGGGGCATAAATGTTTACTATTCTTGTAACTTCTTGTTGGATTGTTGATGTTACTAGGATGCAGTGGCTTCTTTTTGTCTTCTGATTAATTTTTGCTTGAAATTTATTTTACCAGAATTGAGAGATACCTGCTCCTGCATATGACCATATGCCTGGAATATATTTTTGCCATCCTTTTACCTTCAGTCTGGGGTTGTTTTTGCCTATGAGCTGAGTCTCTTATTATCTTCATAGAATTGTATTCTGTTTTTGACACATTCTACTAATCTGTGTCTTTTAATTGGGAAATTAAGACCATTAACATTTAGTGTTAGTGTGGATATGTGTTTGTGTTGTTTCCTGTCATATTATTGTTATATTTTATCCTGTTTTGATTCTGATTTAGTGGATTATTCTTCTGTTTAACTTCCTCTGTGGTCATTGGGAATTGTTTTAGTTCCTCTGAGTGTAGTACCCTTTATAATGCTGGCTTGGTTCCCATGAATTCTTTTTGTTTATTCTCTTATTTAGAATAAAAATATTTTACTTGTATTTAATTTACAGAAATTCTTGTCATCGAATGTTTTTATTTCCCCCTCAAATGTTAAACTGTTTTGCTGTGTATAGTAACCTTGGCTGACAGTTGTTTTCCTTTCGGGCTTGGAATATCTCATGCCAGGACTACATGGTATTTAGGGTCTTAATTGATAAATCAGAAGTGAGCCTCATTGGTTTGCCTGTAATTTGTAACCTGGTTTTTCTCTCTTGTGGCTTTTAGTACTCTTTCCTGTTTCTATATGTTAGGCATTTCGATTATGGTATTTCTCAGCCAACTTCTCCTTGTACAGTAAGACCCCTCTTTGGGGTCCTGTAAGTCTTCTTTATGTGAATGTTTACCTCACTTCTCCTATGGGAGAAATTTTCTGCAACTACCTCACTGAAAATGTTTTTGCCTTTCAGACCTGGCAAAACTCAGAGGCTGGGGTAATAATGTCAAGAGAAGCAGCATCCTCTAGCACCTGGCGGGCCCTGGATCAGGGTGTGTGAGGGGGCTCTCCCCTCCGAAAGCATAAAGGTCAAAGAGGCCCAGTTGGGCACACAGCCTGACCCTAGCAAACACACATCCTAGCTAAATGTGAAGTTGCTGTCTGGAGTTGGCAAGGCAGGCTAGTCTTGGAGGAGCTTGTGTGTGTCCCAGTAGACTCAGCATGCTACAGCCAGGAGCCACCTTGAGAAACCTACAGCCTTGAGACTGTTCGGCTCTGGGAGTCAGAAATCCCATCATTTGCATCTCTGGGGCCCTGTGGACACTCCACTGCCCTGCTTGGGTGGGTGGCAGCCTCTTGACAGAGTGACCTGGCATAAACACCCTAAGAGGTTGATCATGGGGACCATGGGCTGTGATGCAGAGGGGAGTGGAGGACACCAAGCCCCAGATACAGTGGGCCAGGGAAGTTGCCCTCTGTCATGGAGGTGAGACCAGCTGCATGTGAATTTGTGCAGACACAAGGATGGAGGTGGTGGCAGCCTCCTCCTGGCAGAGCTCTGTGGCCTGCTGCCCCCACCCCAGGCCTGTTGGATAGTGACAGCTATGGCCTTTGCTCCAACCCCAGCGAACACAGCTTGAGTAGCTCCAGAGAGAACATAGGTGAGGTCCGGGTGCTGGTCCTGGGAGGACACCCCACAGCAGCAACAGAGAGGAAAAACAAATGTTGCTGCGTCTGTGTATACTGACCACAGCCATCCTGCCACAGGGCACAGGGCTGAAGAGACCAGAAGTGGGTGTCACTGAGCAGAGGACACTGGTTCCAGCCCCTGCAGTCCCTGCAAAGGTGCACGATCTGCGGGATCTAATCAGAGGACAAGAGCTTCAAGCCCTTCACCACGTCTAGAACAACCAGCACCAAAATCACTTTCAAGAGACAGACCAAAATTCATTTGGAGGAATAAGAGACCCAGAATAGCTAAAGCAATCCTTAGCAGGAAGAGCGAAGCAGGGGGTATCACAATACCAGACCTTCAAATATACTACAGAGCAATAGTAACAAAAACAGCATGGTATTGGCACAGAGACAAACCCACATAAATACAGGTATCTCATACTTGACAAAGGAACCAAAAACATACAGTGGAGAAAAGACAGCCTCTTCAACAAATGGTGCTGGGAAAACTGGAAATCCATATGCAGCAAAATGAAACTAAACCCATATCTCTCACCCTGTACAAAACTCAACTCAAAGTGGATCAAGGACCTAGAAATCAGACCAGAGACTCTGCACCTAATAGAAGAGAAAATAGGTCCAAATCTTCATCATGTTGGCCTAGGACCAGATTTCCTTAACATGACTCCCAAAGCGCAAGAAATAAAAGCACGAATCAATGATTGGGATAGAGTCAAACTAAAAAGCTTTTTCTCAGCAAAAGAGGTTCATCAATGGCTGCTATGTTACGGTTAGCTAGGAGCAAGAAGTTCTTGTACAGCAGGAGGACTATAATAACAATAATGTACATTTCAAAAATCTAAAATAAAGGACTTAATGTTTTCAAAAAAAAGAAAGAAAGAAAGAAATGACTAGCATTTATATAAACAGAAACCACAATTAGGGCAACTCTAGGCAGAGGAGCAGCATTGCAATGAGAAAGATCAGCATATGGAAGTAGAGTGGGATGAGAAGGAAGAAATTACTCTTAATTTACATTATTTATTATATTCTTATGTTCAGATAGCATTTCATGAGAGTTTTAGTTCAGTTGTGGAATTTTGCAAATATCCTCTTTTTGTTGTTTTCCAGAGTGTCCATACACCACTTTTACTTGCCATAAAGCATAACCAAGTGCAGGCGGTAGAAACTTTAATTCAGTGGAAAGCAAACATACGTGCAGTTGACTGGATGGGAAGGTATAGTACTTTATTCCTTTATAAAACCTTAGTGGTATAGTAACAATAACTCATTGCAAAATGATTAATGGGAAGGACACTATTATTAATACAATTATTTAGAATACAGTGATATATGTAAACAGAAACCACAGTTAGGGAATAAAATTAATTATTAATTAATTAATTATTCAAATAAGTGTGAATATGATTCAAAATTATTGGCGGATGTTTGCTATTTGGTTTGTTGGTCCCATGACTTTTCGTTAGCTAAAGAATTTTCCTATTAGTTTGTAAAATATTTACATTTACTTTACATTTTGATTCAGTATTGAAATTTTAAACCTTTGTACTGTATTTTTACCTTCTGCTTCTGATATATTATTCTTTTTGAAATGATGCATTGATCATAAATAAACATTTAAAATTATTTTCTCAGTTGGTCAACTGTTGTAAATTGCTTTCCTTTTAAAATATTGATGTTACATTATTCCTAAGTAATTTTTAATTTCTATTGCCAGAAACTGCCAATTTTTAACATATTTTGATGCTTTTGTTTTTAATTGGGAGGGGCAGAGAGAAATAGTTTCAAAGGGATAAATGTTTCATGTAACGAAGATAAGACATAGGCAGTTGATAAAGAGAAAAATAGATAAGTCTTAGACTCTTGTACAACTATATTTCTTTCCTAGCTTTTGTAGTGCATCACCTTGAAAGCAATACTTATAATTAAAATATTTCCTGATGTGAAAAATAGGATAATACATGCTTGAAGGATGATTGTGACATTGTACATATTGCATTGCTTTCAGTGTCTAGCAAATGCTTATCAGTGCCATTAATTCAAACAATGACTATTATCACTATTATTATTATTAGTAGTAGTAGTAGTTGTAGTCTGGAAATAGCCTTTTCTGTTTGATCTTTAGCTTACTGTGAGTTACCATGCATTACATCACACTAGGAAAGAAATGGAGCCTTCTTCATTGACATCTTTACCATTTTCTGATAAATGACTTCATCATAGTTACTGTTCATTGAAGGATTTTAAGTTTGTAACTTCTACCCCATTGGGAAAAGAGGTTTCTCTTTTTTCCTTTTAGACTTGAGGTGATTTGCAAAACTGAACATTTGCTCTCCCAAGATGTTTATATCTATCAGTATCTGTAAAGTAAGATATCAAATTGAAAAAATATTATATATTAGCTGTTCAAATAACTCTATTAAAATACTTAAGGTTGAAGTTTTCTATGTTATTGTAGAACAGCCGTCATGCTTGCTCTGGCACATGCTGCTTCTCCAGGGTGGTATTGATGTCTCTGCCGCAGATGACTTTGGACATATGGCATTACCTTTTGCTATCTCTAGTGTTCAGAGTGGGTATTTATATTAAAATATTAATCAACATTGATTGAAGTCTCAAAATATTTACAACTATTGCATTTACATATGAGGTAAGATTTCAATGTACAGCTATATATGAAACAATAGTGAGTTAGAATAGTTCATCAGCCGGCAATCCAGCAAGAGTCTAGAGGAGAAGTGGTGATGAGTGCAAGAGTCTTCTCAGAGGTTTCTTTCTTCCCCTCTCCTCTCCTTTTCTTCCCTTGTCTCCTTAAACATGCTAGTAAATTGCTGTACCACTGAGATACATCACTAGCCAATACCTTAGGATTTTAAAAATTTTATCATCATGGTTCCCAACCTTAGCTCTTTCATTCCAAGTATAATTCCTTACCATGGGGTAGAAATAGTGTCACACTTTGATTTCTCCATTTATCAATTTGGGTCTCGAAATGCCCAGTTGAGCAGAAAATCTTTTTACTCTCACCTGAAAATTAGTTTTTCCACCATCTTTTAAAAATTTCTCAGGGACCTAAGGATTTTCTTGAAGTTTAAGGAGATGGGGAGAGGACTTTTAAAATGTTTTTGTTTCTGTCAATTTTGTTGCTGCTGTGTTGCTTTGGAACTAGCTCTGCGGTCTGGTAATGATTAACTTTTACTACAAAGTGGCCTATTGATTCCAATCCCTGAGTATTCATGGCAATACACACTTAGGCTTAAAAATTACAACATTATTTGAAGTTAGGATTCAACCATTATTTTTGAGAAGCCCTTAATCATAAAAGAAATGAATTGTGGAAGAAGAGAGAGCTAATGTTTGTAGGGACATGACATTTTATGAGTTCAAGCTATATCATTTAATATACTTTATTGCTCTCAATGCATGATCATTACATCTTACTTTCTTTTTTCTTAATATAAACTTATGGGTGCAGTGGCATGTGTGTTTACCCAGCTATTTGGGAGACTGAGGCATGATAATTGCTTGAGAACAGGAATTCCAGACCAGCCTGGACATCATTGTGAAATCCCATCTCAAAAGCAAAAGAAAATAGAACAATTTACAAATAATGGTCAAGTTAACAAAATGTCCAGGCTTACAAATCTGAACTGTATATTATATATTGTTATGTAAAACATTTTTATGCATTGAATGTTTCGTTATTTTTTATATCAATATTAAAATTCTTATTTTGTTAATTTCTTATACATAACCATAAGGAATTAATTATTCAATATATGAATGAAGATTATAAAAATTCTGGAAATACCATCCCTGCTAAGATTTCTGAACGTGAATTATTCTTGGTGGGGAGCAAAGTTAGTCTACTAGGGTATTAAATTCTGATACCTAATTTTCTGATCAGTCAGCACTTTCAGAAAATTCTTCAAAACCTGTCTAGATATTCCACACCACCATCATTTCTTCTTTAAGCAGAATTCATTACAGATTTATTCCTCAAACTGTTACCCTTACTGTATATAACAGTTTTAAAAAACAACACAAAAATGATATTTGATAATTCTGTGCGCTTTTGGATCATTTTTCTTTGGATCAATTATTTATGATTTATCATGTTTTTCACAGATAGGGGACCTCTATCTTCACAAAATGGTGAATAAGAAAATCTGATGTTGGATAAACCAGAGGATACAGAAAAAAAAAAAAGATTCAGCAGTATCCCAATTGGGTATGAGAAAGCAACCATATGTGTATTAGCTGTTATTCTAAGGTGTATCTGAGCTGATTAGTTCAGAAAATTCTCTCTGATGACAAATGAAGTATACCTGTCCCCAAATATCATCAGAACTGTGTACTTACTAATTTTAAGGCAAAGGAGGAACCTGAAACATACCTGTATATACAGGATTAAATAATGCACTTAAGCTTCACTAGAGATATATGCTGCCACAATTTTACTTCAATGTTTGCATTGGACATTACAGGTCCCTTCTTTGCTTCAGTGAATATGGATAACTGTGCTTTCCATGATTCTGCATATTGACATTCCTATATGGAAACTTGTCTATGTGTTTATTAATATTAAAAATGTAATCTTACCATTGGAAACTTAAAATTTTCTGGAACCGACATTCCTAAATTTGATTTAGCACATTTCAGACATGTGGCTGTAGTCATTTAAAGCCCCAATCAAAAACAGAACCCCAAAGCTAAAGTAAACTTTATCAATGTTAACCACTGGGACTCAATTCACATTCATTCATTAGGATATTAAAGGTTTGTCATATTCAGGTTTCATTGAGTATATATCTCATTTGCTTTTCAGGATCTCAGAATGCACATGCTCCCAGGAAGGTAAGCTATCTTCTATGCTATGTTATTAGCTGCTTGCTGGAGAAACATGTAATATTTATATAATGTCTTGTCTTCAAGAAGGTGAAGCTCTTCAACAGAATGAAAGGTCTTCTTTCAAAAAAAGGAACATTGAAGAAGGTAGCAAGGACACTTAACTCAGGTAATTTTTGCATTTCACTGTCTGTGGAAACATGCTCATTAAAGCCTCTGAAGTGACAGCACCCTTCCTATTCATGATATACATTTTTTCCACAATATGTTGGGAGTATTTTCTCCAATAGGTCTGTATTGATGATTGCATACAATTTTCATAATATTTCTGTGGAGACATTAGTAAAAGATATTGTAGGATTTTTTTGAGGTTCTTTATATCATAGATGTTTCTCCAATGGAAGTTCCCACATTGGAATCATTACACCTGTTAGTTGGATAATGAGGCTCGTTTTCTTTCCCCAAGAAGTTTAAACAGAGCTTATGGGGAGTAGGTCTCGAGTCCAGAATCTTGGGAGAGTGAGCTAATGTGTTGTTTTTGAACCCAGAATGTCAAGTCAGTCTGTGAAGCACAGGAGAAAGTCATGTATAAGATAATGTCAACTCTGTTGTGGCTCCTAGTGTGTCAAATAAATGCACCAAACCTGTGTTATGCTTTATATGCCACTTTCTTCTTGAGTTTCATAGTTCTTGTTGTCACTCTGTAGCAAGAAATTATGAAATGTATGAGCGTATGCACTTTATTATATCCCTTAACTGTAAAATGAACATTCGCTGGAGGAAAATATTTCCTCAAGTTTTGACTAAAAATAGTCAATCCATAAATACTTACACATGCTAATGGAGTGTTTACACACAATTCTTTGACTTGTGGTTTCCTTGTCATCTTATCAATGATGTGGATTGAGCCCAGAATATTTTCCATGCAAAGTGGTTGTTCAAGTGTTGAGCTGCACCTCCAGGCCTCTCTGATTCACTGCTGGGCTTGCTGCATAGCAGTTTCAGAGAATTGCCCTTCAAGGAACTAAAGGAGTTTCCTCCAAATTGGAAGATATTGCCAATGAAGTAAATACACGATAAATGAAAGCAGCATTCACAGTTGCTGTGCTTTATGACACATCTCATTTGAAACCTTGAATAAAAGTCAGCAGTAGGGAGCTCAGGCCTTCCACATCATTGGATGCAGTGTCTCCTGCAGAGAGCATGGACTGCCCCCTTGGAGCTCCAGCTCCAGGCACAGGTTTGCTGGTGAGTCCCCAGCACAGAGCTCATGCCATCCACACCATAAGGTGTAGCATCTCCTGCAGAGAGCACCAGGCCTGCTGTGCCATCAGGTCTGAGGCTTGAATTCCCAGCTGAGGAACATAGGCCTGCTGCCACTTGAGTCCCCAGTGGGGAGCTCAGGCCTGCCTGGACCATCAAGCCCAGTGCTTCCAGCACTGAGCACAGGTCTGCTCCCCCATACCCTGCCCCACCTCCATCTAGTACCCAGGCCCACACCCTGGCCTGGAGTCTAGCCCCTGTGCTGGAACTGACCATCTATCAATACCAGTTCACCTCCGTTCAGAAGCACTGATTATTTCCAACCTGGAGGTACTGGGACAGCACCTTTCTTTGGTCACCACTTGATCAAGCTCCTCTCAGGCATCATGCCATTGAAAAATAAAAAGCTTGAACTGTACAGTATAATTTCATTGCAGAATGTTTTTAAATTAGTTGAATTATAATGATTATTCCTAATATACCCATTATATTCCTACCTTTCTCTTTTTTAATATTCTTATCACTCTATCTTCCTCATATATCTATTTCCTTGGAGAATCTCTTTTCTCTCATGCTAACAACCTATTTCTTTTAATTCCACTTCCACTATTCCTATGACATAGTATATCTATAGACTCACTTCTTATCTCATTAATGTTATGTCCTACAACTCTCCTCATCCTCTCTGTCCAACATTAGAAATTGTAGTCCTTATTGCAAACTTATGCTGTAGATAATAATTTGAACTCATCTCTGTTTATTAAGACAACACTGTTAATATCTTAATAGGGACTATTTAGATTAAGGATGCATATTTTTTATATGGTGTGCTGCTCCCTCAAGGGGAGGTATTGGAAATTGGCAGGAACCCTACAACTCTTTAAAGGGAAACTGCAATACCAAGGATTCACACTACTAGAGGGGAAGATACACTAGCAACATGAGAAAAACATGGGAAGAAAATGTCCCAAACAAACCCAGATGCTATACCAAAAGAACCCAATGACAACATGGCAGAAGCATTGTCAGAAAAGGAGTCCGGAATGTACATAATTAAAATGATCCAAGAAGCGAACGAGGAGTCAAGAGAGCAAATGCAGGCAATGCTAAAAGAGCAACTGCAGGAAGCAAAAGATCATTTCAATAAAGAGATAGAGATTCTGAAAAAAAACAAACAAACAGAAATCCTTGAAATGAAGGACACAATAAACTAAATTAAAAACTCAATAGAAAGCTTGTCCAACAGGCTTGATCACTTGGAAGACAGAACCTCAGACAATGGAGACAAAATATTTAATTTTGAAAACAAATTCAACCAAACAGAGAAGATGGTAAGGAATCATGAACAGCACCTCCAAGAATTATGAGACATCATGAAAAGACCAAATTGAAGAGTTATTGGGATTAAGGAAGGCACAGAGATACAAACCATAGGAATGAACAGTCTGTTCGATGAAATAGTATCAGAAAATCCCCCAAATCTGATGAATGAAATGGAAAATCAATTACAAGAGGCTTTTAGGACACCAAATGCACAAAATCACAACAGATCCACAGTGAGGCACATTATAATGAAAATACCTAACATACAAAACAAAGATAGAATTTTAAAGGCTGCAAGAGAAAAGCATCAGATTACATATAGGGGGAAACCAATACAAATATCAGCAGACATCTCAGCCCAGACCCTAAAAGCAAGAAGGGCCTGGAACAACATATTTCAAGCACTAAAAGAAAATGGATGCCAACCAAGGATTGTATACCCAGCAAAACTTACTTCCAGATTTGAAAATGAAATAAAATCATTCATGTTAAACACAAGCTAAAAGAATTCACAAACAGAAAGCCTTCCCTACAGAAAATTCTTGGCAAAATATTCCAAGAGGAAGAAATGAAAAACAGCAAAACAAGACAGTAAAGGGAGGAATTACCTTAAAGGAGCAGCAAGTTAAAGGAGAAACCAGGTTAGGTTAAAAACCAAAATAACTCAAAATGACCAGAAATACAAGTCATAACTCAATAATAACCCTGAATATTAACGGCCTAAACTTATGCCCCAATATTTATGCCCC
>JAJEJO010003512.1:347165-370250 GCA_020662805.1 Glaucomys volans
TTCTTCTTCTTCTTCTTCTTCTTCTTCTTCTTCTTCTTCTTCTTCTTCTTCTTCTTCTTCTTGCCATTATTATTATTATAATCATATTGGTGTATTGGAATGAAGCCATATCCCTTGGTGTGGCATGAATGTAGTCTATTAGGTTTCTAAATTCTGATCCCTAGATACCTAAATTTCTGATCAGTCCTCACTTTCAGAAAATTCTTCAAAATATGTCTCTCCAAGTGTTTTCTGAAGTATTTCATTAGTAAAACTACTCCCCAATGATGTCAATATGTATTGGCTTCAGAGGGGCACACACATAATTGCAGGTATTTGAGAGGCCAAGGCAGGCTTTTGTCAGGGTTCCAGCCAACTAAGAAATTTACAGAAATCTCTTCTCCAAACCTAGTAATGTGGGTTTAAATTTTCTCTGATTTTTTCCTAATATGAATTTTTCTCACTCTGTATCTTTTTCCCCTTCTCTGCTTGCAACATCCTCTGGACAGTCTCCTTACCAATTCATATATCATCAGATAAACACATTCCATTTAAAAACCTTTCTATATACAGCCTTTCAGGCTTCCACACACCAACCAACAATTAAGTATTTCAAATAATGGCTCTTGTCATCTAAACTTATGTTTTATTTAAAATTACCTTTGGAAAATTAAAATTTTAGTATTATAGTTAGTGTTCCTTATATTTGGATAAATTTTCACTCACATTAATTTTATAAGGTAGTGCAAGTAAATCATTTAATTTTCAGGAGAGTCACAGTTGGACATGTCAAGAGAGGAAGTGCAGGAGAGGCTTGATGGCAGTGAATCTAGCCAGCAAAAGGTATGCACAAGTGTCAATTTAAATTGCAAATTTCTTCCTCTTTTTTTTTTTTTTTTTTGCTTCCAGAAGGTCACATAGGCCAAATGACATGACCTAATACACTTTAGGCATCCCAGTGTCATAGTGTGATGTTTCATTATACAATATTTAACCAGTCATGAATCTGAAAATAGATTTAGAAATCAAGGTGGATTAAAGATAAACTTTGTGCAAGAAAATGCACCAATATTTTTAATAATGTTTGTGCTTTCATCTGGGTGACATCCATAAATGGTGACAGATAATTTTGAGACTCACAAATAAGCAGTCAAAACTGGAGCATACATAAAGGCAATGACGAATGAACACATTCATGTAAAATCAGCTTCCTTCCCAAAGGTGCAGCATTCAGTTTTGCATTACTTGCCATCCATGCCAAGGTTAATGACATCATTCTCCATGATTTCCAGTGTCTTGATTGAAGAAGGTAGCAGGCTCAAACCAGACACATACCTGCTGTTAACAGAACCCTAATCATTCAGAATGTGTTCTTCTCTTGTAATTCATAAAAAATATCTATCTGCTCTATGAACTTTCCCTACAAGAATGCAAGAAAATCATTAAACGTATTTAACTTGCCTCTTCACATGTTGTTATGTTGTAAAGTGGAACAAGAGTGGCCTATGGGGATAAGGAGGATGAGTGCAATGACGCTAACACCACGCTGGGAGCTTGAGTTCTGAAGACCAGGCTCGGTTTAATGTGGAATAAGCAAGCTTATATAGCAAACATTCACTAATTACAATTGCCAACAGCTGTTAACACCCCCATGCCATACTCCCGAGCATGCTCGTGCTAGGCTTGTGATTGGCTCATGATCAGACCAATTAAGGGAAGAGAAAGTGCCTGAGCTCTGTATCCTCAGGCACTCCTACAATTCCCCCTTTTATTTGTGCAGACATGTTTCCTCTGGCCAGGAGTGACAGCATGCTACCATGGGGTGGCCAACCCTCATGGAGGCAAAAGGGAATTTTGGCTGTGCCTGTCTTAGGTTGTCCCCTCTGGGGATCTTACCTGTCATTGACTACCAGTCATTGGTCACCCTTGCCTAGATTGCACAATGTTGCGATGGCTGTGTCTGTCTTAGGTTGACCCCTTTGGGGATCTTACCCGTCATTGACTACCAGCCATTATCAGTGATGTTCCAATGGTGACATATTGATGTAAGAAGGGGGTAGGTCTGGGAGTTTTATTAGTCCTTTTGGTCTTTCTTGCTTGACTGGAGGAGGCATGCTGGTATGGTCAAGCCTCTAAGTGCACAGGGTTTCTGTCCTGCAGGTGGGTATGCTGGGGCTTTGTGCTCATAAACATAGTCACAGATCTGCTCGAACTGTTGACTTGAACCTGTAAGGAAAACTTGCAGCATTTTGTGAGAAAAAGCAAAAAACATATAACCTTTGATATTGGGGAGAAAAAATACTTTCTTGTACCAGAATCAGGAGAAAAGTCAGCATTTTCATTGAGTTAGAGGACTGGCTGGGAAGAATTCTTTTTAGAGCATGGCCCACAAACAACAAAACCACATTTGAGCATAGCTGGATTGCTTGTTCCCCAGGAGAAATGAGAGTTTGAGCGTGATTAAAAGCTCTTTTAATTCATAAAGGGGGGCATTGCCCCATCTAGAGCCACACCATCATCAATTTAAGACGGCCGTTTGGATGGTTGTTTCTCCTCATTTGAGTTACTGGTGGGTATGGCTGGGACCCTCTTGGAGTCCTCAAGGGTGTTGAGGGGCCCACTTCCGAGGAACAGTCAGACGTTCTTCACAGGCACCCAAATAGGTGTTGATGAATCCTGTGGAAAAACACAAGCAAACCCTCACCCTTGGGTTAAGAGGGGATGGGGGCCTTTCCAAGTGAGGGTAAGTGGGTCTCTCCAATGCACCAATGGCAGCTCTGTAAATTTGATATCTCAATTTAGGTACTTGGTTATTAGGTTCATATATTGAAAATGCAAAGTAAGGTTGATCTTGTTCATGCAATGGTATAGAAAAAAAACAATCTTTAATGTCTAAAATAAAGATGTAACAATTTAAGGGAATGGCCTGCAGGAAAGGGAGACCTGGTTGCATGGTCCCCATTTTTTTAATATGTTTATTTATCTCCCTCAAATCATGTAATAATCTCCATTTGTTTTTGTCCCCTTTTTGAATGATGAATACAGGTGTGTTGTGTAGGCTGTAGGAAGGTTCAATATGACCTTTGTCTAATTGCTCCTGTATAAGTTCTTTTAAACGTTTTAGTTTTTCTGGACTTAAGGGCCACTGCTTTACCCAAATGGGATTTTTAGTATCCCATTGTAAGGGAATTGGAGCCAGTTGGATAATTCCCATTGATAGAGCAGTGGCCTCTAGGATTGGGGGTGATACCACTCCCCTGTATTAGGAGTTGGCCAGCAACCTGTAAAAGGGACTACTCGGCCTGAGGCTCCACATTTGTCATGCTCAATTATGTCTTCAAAAATTTCTGGACCTTCTGTAGTTATATAGGTCCTCATTTGTTTTAATAGATCCCTTCCCCATAAATTGTTAGCAATACCTTCCACTACCAGGGGTTGAAAATTCCCTGTTTCCCTATCTGGGTCTACCCATGTGGCAGGGTCTCTTAATTTCCTAGAGAGTTGGAGTCCTCCTACCCCTTGCACTTTAGGACCTGCAATGGTTTTCCAGTCCTGTGGGATTTCCTCTGCCCTCAATAGGGTCACTTCTGTTATGTAATCTATCATTCCTTTAAATAATTTGCCATTGATCTTAAAACATAGCGTCAGTTGTTGGGCTAGCACAGGGATGGTTCAATGAACTTTATGTAAATGATCCCTTCTTACTGGGGCTGGAGGGCGCCCCATTGGGAATTTAAAGGCTTTCCATCAGCATCAAATTTGGATTTACAATCTTTGGCCCAGCAAAATACCTTTTTGCATTTAGGACATTTAGAGGGAAGGAGGCCCTTAGGGGCTCCCATGGAAACTCCCAAGTTAGGACATTGATGTTTATAATGGCCCTGTTGTCCACAGTGCCAACATCCGGCTTGCCTTTTTGGAGCATGTGCTTGGACTATTCCCTGTGCTATTGCAGCAGCCATTTGCTGGTGTTTTCCCTCATCTCCAGTAATGTCTTTAGTTGCTAATACCCAATCATCCAAGGTACTGCTTCTAAATGGGGCAAGAGCTTGCCTGAATTCCTTTTTGCATCCCTCCCATATAAGGTCCCTTGCTAACATTTCAGCAGCCTCGGTTATCTACTCTCCTATCCACAGCTTCCTGGACCCTCAGGAGGAATGTAAGGAATGGCTCTTGAGGACCTTGAACTAGGTTTGCTAATTTTTGTCCTTTTCTTTGATATCTCCTACTCTCTTGAAGGCCCACATTGCAATGATTCTCACCTGATCAAAATAGATGGGCGGTCCTGTTGCCTGCACTGCCGAGCTTATGAAGGGGCCTGAGCCATTAAGGGCTTCAGCTGTTAATTGTACATATGGTTGCTGACCTGATGTTAAATTTCTTTCAGCTTGCTCTAGGCAGCCATCATGGAAAGCGGCATTCCACAGTAAAAACTGTTCTGGAGGTAAAACAGCTTTAGCTAAGTCCCTGAAATCAGTGGAGCACATTAGCAGCACAGACTGATATTCTAGCAATTGCATGGCATAAGGAGAACTCAAGCCATCCTCTCTCACTGCCTTGTGAAGCTGCTGTATGGTTTCAGTCTCAACCGGATACCAGGACATAGGTCTGGTGGGTGTTGGATTAACATTAATAGGAAAAACTTGTGGGGGGTTTTTTGGGCGTTGTTTGGAACACTGTTTCTTTGTAGCCAAAATTTTTATCCTGTTGTTCACAGACGACACCATAGGCCTCCAGCCATGGAGAGGTGGGCAACTCTGCTACGGGATTTGAGAATTCTATGCTCTGATAAGGTGGCAAGGAGGGATCAGGGGGAGTAGTCACCCCCTGTGGTGTGGGCACAAAGGCGGACCGCTTTAATTCCTCCTGTGAGGCTGCAACCTCCTCCTCCTGCTCTTTACTGATACCATGTCATGGCACAGTTTCCATTCCTTTATCTTTTTGGACCCCTTCTTTTTCAAGAGACATGTCCTCCAGCTGGGAAGCCAAGGTCCAGGGGGGGTCCCTCTCCTACGGGAAGTGATTCAACCCCCTGCAAGCAATCCAGAAGGGCTGATATCACTGGGTAGAAAGTACACAGAGGTTGGTCCCCCGTTTTTGCTTCCCATTTTTGTGCCTGCCATAATACTTGTTGCCAGCATTCAGCGTAACATATGCTATCAGAATTCATCCAGGCCATTTTGCAGTGGCTGCTGGAGAGCTCCGGCCCCGGGGCGGCTGGAATTCCCAGTTCCAGTGGGGATCTTAGGCCCCTTGGTGCCATCCTACAGCTTCCCCGGCAGAGAGCGACCACACCTGCGGCTGCCTGAGCCCACAGCACGGACTTCAGCCCTGCCTGGACTATCAAGCCCAGTGTCTCCATCACTGAGCACAGTTCTGCGCCCCCGCACCAGCTAGGTCTAGTGCCCAGGCCCACACACTGGCCCAGTGTCTAGCACCTGTGCTTCATCTGATCGTCTATCAACACCAGGCCACCTCTGCCCAGAGGCATTGATCATTCCCAACCTGGAGGCAGAACCACCCTTCTTGTGTCACCGCTTGATCAAGGGCCTCTCAAACAACAGGTCATTGAAAAATAAGAGGTTTGAACTGTACAGTATATTTTTATCACAGAACGTTTTTAAAATTAATTGTAATACTATGATTATTCCTAATATATTCACTTATTCCTACCTTCTTCTTTTATTATTATGTTTATCACTATTTCTCCCTCTTATATATTTGTTCCCTTGGAGAATCTCTTTCTCCTCACACTAACAACCTATCTCTTTTAATTCCACTTCCACTATTCATAAGACATAGTATATCTATAGACTCACTTCTTATCTCATTAGTGTTTTGTTCAATACCCCTCCCGATTCTCCCTGTCCAGCATTAGGATTTGCAGTCCTTATTTCAAACTTACCAGTTATGTTGTAGATAATAATTTGAACTCATCTCTGTTTATTAAGACAACACTGTTAATATCTTAATAGGACTATTTAGAATAAGGACATATATTGTTTATATGGTGTGCTGCCAATATTGATCTCTCAATTCCAGGGGAGGTATTGAAAATAGGCAGGAACCCTGTAAGTCTTTAAGAGGAAACTGCAATACCTAGGATTTGCACTAATAGAGGGAAAGATACACTAGCAACATGAGAAAACATGGGAAGAAAACGTCCCAAACAAACCCAGATACTATACCAAAAGTACCCAGTGAAAACATGGCAGAAGCATTGTCAGAAAGGGAGCTGTACATAATCAAAATGATCCAAGAAGTGAACGAGGAGTCAAGAGAGCAAATGCAGGCAATGCTAAAAGAGCAAGTGCAGGAAGCAAAAGATCATTTCAATAAAGAGATTGAGATTCTGAAAAAACAAACAAACAGAAATCTTTGAAATGAAGGTTACAATAAACCAAACTAAAAATTCAATAGAAAGCTTAACCGAAATGCTAAATCACTTGGAAGACAGAACCTCAGACAACGAAGACAAAATATTTCATCTTGACAACAAACTCAACCAGACAGAGAGGATGGTAAGAAATCATGAACAGAACCTCCAAGAGTTATGGGACATCATGAAAATATCAAATTTAAGAGTTATGGGAATTGAGGAAGGCATAGAGACACAAACCAAAGGAATGAATAATCTGTTCAATGAAATAAAATCAGAAAATTTCCCAAATCTGATGAATGAAATGGAAAATCAAATTCCAGAGGCTTATAGGACACCAAATGCACAAAATCACAACAGATCCACACCCAGGCACATTATAATGAAAATACCTAACATACAAAACAAAGATAGAATTTTAAAGGCTGCAAGAGAGAAACATCAGATTACATATAGGGAGAAACCAATACAAATATCAGCAGATTTCTCAGCCCAGACCCTAAAAGCAAGAAGGGCCTGGAACAACATATTCCAAGCATTGAAAGAAAATGGATGCCAACCAAGTATCTTATACCCAGCAAAACTTACCTTCAGATTTCAAGGTGAAATAAAATCCTTCCATGATAAACACAAGCTAGAAGAATTCACAAATAGAAAGCCTGCCCTACAGAAAATTCTTGGCAGAATATTCCAAGAGGAAGAAATGAGAAACAACAATATAAGTCAGCAAAGGGAGGAACTACCCTAAAGGAACAGCCAATTAAAGGAAAAACCAAGTAAGATTAAAATCCAAAAATAAGTCAAAATGACCAGGAATGCAAGTCATATCTCAATAATAACCCTAAATGTAAATGGCCTAAATTTATCAATCAAAAGACATAGACTGGCAGATTAGATTAAAAAGAAAGACCCAACAATATGCTGCCTTCAAGAGACGCATCTCATAGAAAAACATGCCCACAGACTTAAGGTGAAAGGTTGGGAAAAAACATACCATGCACATGGACTTAGTAAAAAAGCAGGAGTTTCCATCCTCATTTCAGATAAAACAGACTTCAAGCCAAAGTCAGTCAGAAGGGATAAAGAAGGACATTTCATACTACATAAGGGAAGCATTAATCACCAAGACATAACAATCATAATTATTTATGCACCAAACAATGGCACATCCATGTACGTCAATTAGATCCTTCTCAATTCCAGGAACCAAATAGACCAAAACACAATAATACTGGGGGACTTTAACACTCCTCTCTCACCATTGGACAGGTCTTCCAAGCAAAAATTGAACAAAGAAACCATAGAACTCAATGACACAATTGCTAATTTAGACTTAACAGACATATATAGAATATTCCATCCATCAAAAAGTGAATACACTTTCTTCTCAGCAGCTCATGGATCCTTCTCTAAAATAGACCATGTGTTATGCTACAAAGCTACTCTTAGCAAATACAAAAACATAGAGATACTACCTTGTATTCTATCAGATCATAATGGAATGAAATTAGAAATCAACAATAAAGTTAGAAACAGAAACTACTCAAGACCTGGAGATTAAATAATATGCTATTGAATGATGCATGGATAGGAGAAGGCATTTGGGAGGAAATAAAAAAATTCATAGGTCAACGAGAACGAAGATACAACATATCAGAATCTCTGGGATACTATGAAAGCAGAGCTAAGAGGAAAATTCATTGCATGGAGTGCATTCATTAAAGGAAGGAAAGGTCAACAAATCAATGACCTCACATTATAGCTCAAAGCCCTAGAAAAAGAGGAACAGATCATCACCAAAAGTAGAAGACAGTAAATAATTAAAATCAGAACTGAAATCAATGAAATTGAAACAAAAGGAACAATTCAAAAAATTGACAAAACAAAAAGTTGGTTCTTTGAAAAAATAAACAAAATTGATAAACCCTTAGCCACACTAACAGAAGGAGAGAGAAAATCCAAATTACTAAAATTCGTGATGGAAATGGAAATATTACAACAGACACAATTGAAATACAAAACATAATAAGAAGCTACTTTGAAAATCTATACTCCAACAAAATAGGAAATCTGGAAGACATCAACAGGTTCCTAGAGGCATATGAGCCACCCAAACTGAATCTGGAGGACATACACAACTTAAATAGATCAATTTCAAGCAAGGAAATAGAAGAAGTCATCAAAAGCCTACCAACAAAGAAAAGTCCAGGACCAGATGGCTTCACAGCCGAGTTCTACAAGACTTTCAAAGAAGAGCTCATTCCAATACTCCTTAAAGTATTTCATGAAATAGAGGAGGAGGGAACTCTTCCAAACTCATTCTATGAAGCTTATACCACCCTGATACCAAAACCAGAGAAGGACACATCGAGGAAAGAAAATTTCAGACCAATATCCCTAATGAACATAGATGCAAAAATTCTTAACAAAATTTTAGCTAATCACATACAAAAGCATATTAAAAAGATAGCATGATCAAGTGGGTTTTATCCCGGGGATGCAAGGTTTGTTCAACATCCAGAAATCAATAAATGTAATTCACCACATCAACAGACTTAAGAACCACATGTTTATTTCAATAGATGCAGAGAAAGCATTTGATAAAATACAGCACCCCTTCATCGTCAAAACACTAGAAAAAATAGGGATAGTAGGAACGTTCCTTAACATTGTAAAGGCCATCTATGCTAAGCCCCCAGCTAACATCATTCTAAATGGAGAAAAATTGAAAGCATTCCCCCTGAGAACTGGAACAAGGCAGGGATGCCCTCTCTCTCCATTTCTGTTCAACATTGTCCATGAAACTCTAGTTGGATCAATTAGACAGACCAAAGAAATTAGAGGAGTACGAATAGGAAAAGAAGAACTTAAACTATCCCTATTTGCTGATGACATGATTCTCTATTTAGAAGACCCTAAAAATTCTGGAACTCATAAACGAATTTAGTAGAGTAGCAGGATATAAAATTAATCCTCAAATCTAATGCATTTTTATTCATAAGTGATGCAACCTCTAAGAGAGAAATTAGGAAAACTACACCATTCACAATATAGCCTCTAAAAACATAAAATACTTGGGAATCAATCTAACAAAAGAGGTGAAAGACCTCTACAAGGAGAACTACAGAACACTAAAGAAATAAATTGAAGAAAGTCTGAGAAGATGGAAAGATCTCCCATGTTCTTGGATAGGCAGAATTAATAGAGTCAAAATGGTCATACTACCAAAAGAACTATACAAATTCAATGCAATTCCAATTAAAATCCCAATGACAGACCTCATAGAATTAGAGCAAGCATTCATGAAATTCAGTTGGAGGAATAAGAGACCCAGAATAGCCAAAACAATTTTTAGCAAAAGAGCCTAGCAGGGGGTATCACAATACCAGACCTTGAAATATACTACAGAGCAATAGTAACAAAAACAGCATGGTATTGGCACCAAAATAGACAGGTAGATAAGTGGTACAGAATAGAGGACACAGAGACAAATCCACATAAATACAGGTATCTCATACTTGACAAAGGAGCCAAAAACATACAATGGAGAAAAGATAGCCTCTTCAACAAATGGTGCTGGGAAAACTGGAAATCCATATGCAGCAAAATGAAACTAAACCCATATCTCTCACCATGTACAAAACTCAACTCAAAATGGATCATGGACCTAGGAATTATACCAGAGACCCTGCACCTAATAGAAGAGAAAATAGGTTCAAATTTTCATCATGTTGGCCTAGGACCAGATTTCCTTAACATGACTCCCAAAGCACAAGAAATAAAAGCAGGAATCAATGATTGGGATAGAGTCAAACTAAAAAGCTTTTTCTCATCAAAGGAAGAAATCAGCAATGTGAAGAGAGAGCCTTCAGAGTGGGAGAAAATCTTTGTCACACACACTTCAGATAGAGCACTAATCTCCAGCATCTACCAAGTACTCAAAAATCTTTACACCAAGAACACAAATAACCCAATCAATAAATGGGCCAAGGAAATGAACAGGCACTTTACAAAGGAAGATCTTCAAGCAATCAACAGATTTATTAAAAAATGTTCAACATCCCTCGTTATAAGAGAAATGCAAATCAAAACTACCTTAAGATTTCATCTTACCCCAATTAGAATGTCTTTTATTAACAATACAGGCAACAACAGGTGCTGGCAAAGATGTGGGGAAAAGGGTATACTCATACATTGCTGGTGAGATTGCAAGTTGGTGCAGCCACTCTGGAAAGCAGTGTGTAAATTCCTTAGAAAACTTGGAATAGATCCACCATTTGACCCTGATATTGCACTCCTTGCCCTATATCCAAAGGACTTAAAATCAGATTACTACAGTGATGCAGCCACATCAATGTTCATAGCTGCCCAATTCACAATAGCTAGATTGTGGAACCAACCTAGATGCTCTTCAATAGATGAATTGATAAAGAACCTGTGGTATATATACATAATGGAATATTACTCAGCCATAAAGAAGAATAAAATTATGGCATTTGTAGGCAAATGGATGATGTTGGAGACTGTTATGCTAAGTGAGATTAGCCAATCCCAAAAATCCAAGGGCCAAATGGCCTCTCTGATAAGTGAATGATGATGCTTAATGCGGGCTGGGGGGGGGGGAAAAAGGAGGAAGGGACTGAAGGCCAAAGGGGGAGGGGGGGGGGGGGGTCGGGGTGGGGTCGGGGTGGGGGGGTAATAATAACAGAATGTGTGACAGACACCATTGCCCTGTGTACATATATGAATGCACAGATGGTGTGACTCTACTTTGTGTACAACTAGAGAAACAATAGCTGTACTCCATTTGTGTTCAATGAATCAAAATTAAATAAATAAATAAATAAATAAAAAGGATTCATCCATGGGCAAAGACTTATTACTAGTTCCCAAATGTGGCTACGCTCTTTATCATCTACCTTTATTTGCCTACTGCACAGCAAGGCCTGCAGACTGGCCACTTGGCTTTTCCGCAAAACTGAGGGTGAATTACCCATGTAGCTTATGTTGTGCAGGTCACTCACCCAGGATTACCTCACCCTCTGCTGGAGTGAGGAAGATGAGTGCAGATCACTCACCTGAATTGGGCTTACCTCACCCTCTCACAGGTGTCCCTGTTCAGGTGCCAAAATTGTTGTAAAGTGGAACAGGAACAGCCTGTGGGAGTAAGGAGGATGAGTGCGACGACACTAACACCTCGCCGGGAGCTCGAGTTCTGAAGACCAGGCTCGGTTTCATGCAGAACAAGCAAGCTTATATAGCAAACATTCACTAATTACAATTGCCAACAGCTGTTAACACCCCCGTGCCACACTCCTGAGCACGCTCATGCTAGGATCATGATTGGCTCATGATCAGACCAATTAAGGGAAGAGAAAGCACCTGAGCTCTATATCCTCAGGCACTCCTACATTGTTAGACCCAAGAACTTTGATGCAATAATTGGGATATTATGAAATATTGGAGGTATCATTTTGCCTCCTGTTCTCATGTTGTGTGTGTTAGCTGGTAGAGGATTTGCATGCTTTTGAATGGATTTCTCTTCCACAGCTACACATGGGTTCTTGTAATATGCAGGTTTATCAAGGGGATGGGTCCTGGACAGGGTTTATATCTGAGCATCACATCTGAAAATAAACATGTTAAACATGCTGGTTTCGTTCAGTAACTCTGCAAGGAGAAAGAATACCCTCGAACAATGGTCCCAGCTTATAGAAAAATATCTATCACATATAAATAAAATTTATGTTTTAAATGATCTCAAGAACACCACAAAATAAGGGACTGAGTGGGTAAGTTCAGTTTCACCAGGAAGGCATAGCCTTGTGTCTCCTAAGCAAAGTATTGTTGTACATAATATAATGGTGTAATTTTAAATTCCAATGACTTCACATTTATAAGAATGTTAATGTCCAAATAGTGATGATGAAATCTATATGCAAGCAATTATCACTATTGTTTTTTGCCAGAGTGACTCTGAGGAACATGCACAAGTGTGTGTTATTTGTGGAATTGTAGAAGGTTAAGAACCACATAGGATTCAAAATACATTGCAGAGAATATTGCAAAAAAGATGAGCATTAGTGTTTAGTAAATTTTCAGAGTTTGTCTGTTACCTAGCTACTGAACACAAAGAAGGTAAGGAGTGGCACAGCATATTAGGTTTCAACCACAGGTTTAATTGTGGATATTCTTACAGAAGTGAATGGTGAGTTTCCTTCAAGACATGCTTTTATCTCAGGTAAATTGGAATAAGGGAAAGGAGAGAAAAAGAGGGAAGGAAGACTGAGAAATGCAGTCAGTACACAAAGTCAAAAAGGAAAAAGAATCAGTGGATCTCAGGGGAGGTTGGGAAACTCAAGGCCTGCATGGGAGGTAAAGGAGCAGTGTTTTCACACTGGGAAGAACTTGTGAGTTTCAAGTTCTCAACATGAATGAAAGGGTGTGCAGATCTTTCCCAACCTTGGTGACTTTTTCACAGTTGGAAATGAATTGAGGAGTGAAGACCTGATCCACAAAGCTAAGTTCATTGACTAAAAATGACTGGAAATATATAAAATCTAATGACTTTCAGCATGGGGCCACTCCCTGTGACAAAAAGTACAGGGCAGAAACAGCAATGGGAAAAGTAGAAAGAAGTATGAATAGTCAAGGAGAATCCCCCAAACCCAGAGGTAACTAAAATTCGCTTTGGATAGATTACAGATCCTTTGAAACTTTAATTTAAGGGAACCTCCAAGGGAGCTGCATTCTCATAAATGTAAATGAATTGGAAACTGACTCAGCAGTTTTTTCCTTCAACATTTTTGTTACATTCTAAGGTGATTCCATTGATCCTGGTCTGCAAGAAACACCATCTGGAGCCAGGGAAGAGACTTCCTTTGGGGAAATACACAAGAATGCCTACTGATTCCTACAGTTCAGGACACAGACAGATCAAGTGCAAGCATAAATCTGGCTTTCATTCTGAGCAGGTCTCTTGAGGAGGGTGAGCAACTCAGAAGATGAGACAGCAAAAAATATTGCTAAGATATATTTGTTAGTTTGGCAGGCTGGAGGGAGTGACCAAAAGTCATACAAGGAATGAAAAATGCAAAGACACAAGCTCCCACCTTACAGTTTCCTTTGGAAAAACTAAAGGGGAGGGGAAATGAGAGAGGAACCAGGAATTATGATGAAATGGAGAGAATGTTGCTCAACTCTTTTCTACTTGTCTACTTTCAAATGAAAATCTGGTGCAGAGATGATTGAAACCCATGGGGGCTGGAAGAATCAGGGTAACCCACAGCTCCCAATCTCTCCCCTCCTTATCTAGCAGGCACCACAGTGTGTGAGGTTTCCATGTGTCACTGAGGTGAGCGATCTTGGATTTCTGGAGCATTTGTCATTTAAAATAAGGCTAATATTTCCTTTTGTACTCTTCTTATAATCATCAGTAGTGGTTTTATTTCCAACAGTACTTCATTGATGTGTTGTTGGAAAACCAGGTCCTTGGCATAATACCTCAGGGTATTACTGAGATAAATTAGGAACTCAAAAAATCCAATGTTGTGCTCACCTGGGAGATTTGGTCAAATACATGAAATGCTATCCAAATGGATGATATGCCACCCAGATTCATTTTTAACCAGAAACTATTAAGCAGTTTATTCATAAAACAACATTACTATTACTCTTAGTGTATTTACCATTTACTATGAAACACAGAGTTTATTGATATGTGATAATTCTGCAGGCTTTCAGAACACTTGTATTTGGACTGCTTTTCTGAGTTCTTTATGCATTATCAAACATTTTCTCCACAGATATGGGACCATGAACTTCTCGCAAAAGAGGAAAAAGAATGTTGAACTTCTCTTAGGCTGCAACACAGAAAAATGGTTTTAAGACTCTCTCTCTCTTGCTCTCTCTCTCTCTCTCTCTCTCTCTCCCTCTCTTTCCCTTTCTTGCTCTCTCATGATATTTTTATTAAATAATTAATGGCCATTATCATTTTTTTCCTTGGACTCTTGATTTTTTTTTCTTAAATGTTATATTTTTCAAGCTCACAATTTTGATCCAACATAACTAGGTTAATGCTTCTTTGTTAGAGTTATTTTTGATCCATAACATTGCATTGGAGATTCACATGCAAAAAACTACAAGGCCTTTATGTGTGTGCATGTGTGTGTGTGTGTTGTGTATATTGTGTTGTCTTGTGTAGAGTGTCCAAAAATCATGTACATATCAAATTGACATAAAGAATGCTCAAAAAAATTAAAATTAAAAAAATGGATCCACATGCCTTTAATTCACGTGATTTAAAAAGGTTCAATTTAAATTGGGTAAACAAGTGTAAGTAAATTGTCTTTAAAATTACTTAATTCACAAGTCTCCAGGTGGTCAAACTAATAAAATGCTATCTATAAAATGTTAATTGATATTAATTAATTGTTGCTAGGATTTTCTTCAACAGGAGATGGCAAATACTGTTCAATACACTTATCTGATATCTTGGATTTTACAGTAAAATAAGTAAATTAGATTCAATATATATAAAATTAATCAAATGTGTTTGCTAGAGACATCTGATTAATTTACAAAGTTAAAATGCTAACTGTTAAATAACATCTAGTACTCTTAACTCCTTAAATTCCATGGGGCACAACAAGATTGTAAAAGATTTGTCTTTAGTTTGCCCTCTCCAAATTTACAACACCCTTATCAAAGGTTTCAATGGAAAGTTTTGCCTCAATGTCTGAAAAATAGTCCCACTTTATGTCAAAAATTTGTTCACCAGGCTATAGAACCTATAAGAATACCCTAGACTATATTTAATTCAGTACATGGCTCATATTCTTTTGCTTCATCCTTCCTTTGATACTTCACAAATTATACTTAAATTATTAATAGAACAATTGGCATCATGGGGGCTTTTAGTGGTACCCCCAAAAATTCAGTTACATCCTCCTTATAACTATCTAGGATATATTATTAATAGCCAAAAAATTACTACTCAAAATTTACAAATAAGAACTGATAAGTTGGGTACTTTAAATGATTTTCAAAAATTATTAAGAGGTATAAATTGGATAAGACTGTATTTTAAAAATTACTACTGCTGATTTAAAACCTTTATTTGAGATGTTAAAAAGAAAGGCTAATCCAGTCTCTCTCAGACAGTTAATGGAAACTGGCAAGCAAGCACTAACTAAAGTGGAACAAGCTATTCAAACTCATCAATTACAATAAATTGATTATAATCAGCCTTGGTCATTTATTGTATTAAAAACTTCTTATACTCCTACAGGCAGCATTTGACAGGATGCACCAATAGAATGGTTGCACTTGCCTGCTACTTCAAAAAAAGATTGGTCTTTCTTGTCCTTCACAGATTGCCTTGTTAATAATTAAGGCTAACTCAGAAGTAAAAAATTGTTTGGATTAGAAATGCACTCAATTGTTATTCCATATACAAAGGACGAATACTTACAACTGTGTCACTTAGAGGATCAATGGGCAATTGGTTTTCATGGTTATATGGCACAAATATTATTCCATTTACCTAATCACCCACTTTTACATTTTATTAACCAAACAAATTATTTTTCTAGCAAAAACTTCTGTTAATCCTCTCACTTATTCAGCTTCCCTTGTTTTTACAGATGGTTCATCTAATGGCAAAGCTGTTACTATAATTGACCAATTACCTCCTATTGTTCAATTTACAGGTGAAACATTAGCCCCCAAAACTGAAATTGTTGCTATTATTACTGCCTTTAAAAATGTGTATCAGCCTTTTAATTTATATACAGATTCACAATATATAGTTAATTTGTTTCCAGTCACTGAGACAGTTACACTTTCACATTCTTCATCTATAGTTACAAGATTACAAGAATTACAGACATGAATTCATCAAAGAACTAATCCCTTTTTTATAGGACATATTTGGGGGCATTCATCTCTACCAGGACCTCTTGCTGAAGGAAATAAACAAGATGATATATTAGCTAAAAAAGTTTTTTTTTTTTTTTACAGCCATGGAAGACGCAACAGAGTCACATAAACTTCATCATCAAAATGCCTCTGCATTACAGCACCAGTTTCATATTACCAGAGAACAAGCGAGGCACTTTGTTAGGTCATGTCACACATGTCCTACCTTCTTTCCTTCTCCACAGATGGGCATAAATCCCTGTGGATTACAACCTAATCAGTTGTGGCAAATGGATATTACTCATATACCTGAATTTGGAAAGTTATCATTTGTTCATGTAACTGTTGATACTTACTCACTTGTTATTGCTTCTGTGAGAACAGGAGAAGCTTATAAAGATGTTTCACAACACTTATTTTTGTGCTTTGCCTCTCTAGGTTTGCTTGCTAGAATTAAAACTGACAATGGACCTGCTTATACATCTAAAGCCTTTAAAAAATTATGTTATATGTTTCATATTTTTCATTCTACACAAATTCCTTATAATCCTCAAGGGCAAGCAATTGTAGAAAGAGCACATCAAACTTTAAACACACAAATATCAAAACTAAAGAAAGGGAAATTAAAGTATAGTTCTCCTCATCACATTATACAACATGCTTTGTTTACCATTAACCACTTAAACTCTGATTCTACAGGTTCAACACCTATGATGAGATACTGGGACAAAAGTCCTCAGCCTAAACTTATGGTTAAATGGAAAGATTTACTTACAGGTCAATGGAAAGGACCTGATGTACTTTTAGCATCAGGTCGGGGATATGCTTGTTTGTTTCCACAGGATGCAGAATCTCCCTTGTGGATCCCAGATCGATTGATCAGGCATTATGAGCCATCCTTACAGAAGGAGGATTCCACCTCATGCTAGTTTATTTGCTCACCCTGATTATCTTAGTATTTCTAAGGATAAAGATTCTTATTCTATAGAGTGTGATCATTGTATAATGACTAATTGTATTACTTCCTCATTTTCAAAAAATTATTCTGTTTTTATGGTAGTTCATCAACCTTCATATGTTATGTTGCCTGTTTTATTAGAAGAAGAATGGTACAATGATCCTGGAGCTGAAGTACTTAAAAAACTTAATGAACTAATAAGACCAAAGCATTTTGTATGAGCCCTGATCTTAGGCATAACTGCTTTAATTAGAATTATAACTGCTTCAGCTGTCTCTACTACTGCACTTGTACAAGAGATTCATACTGCTTCTCATGTTAATGATTTATCTCATAACACTTCTATTGCTTCAGCTGCACAGGAGAGAGTTGATAAAAAGTTAGAAACTAGAATTAATGCTCTTGAAGAAACCATTTTGTTTATTGGCAATCAGATTCAAATTATTAAGATTCAAATGACAACTAAATGTCATGCTAATTATAAATGGATTTGTATGACTCCACTAAAGGCTACTAATGATACCAGTTGGGTACAGGTTCAAAATCATTTAAGGAACATCTGGAATAATAGTAATATGGCCCCTGATATCAATACTTTACAATCTAAAATTAGAGATATAAGTCAAGCTCATTTAGAAGTTAGTCCCTCTGCTGATTTGGCTCAACAAATTTTTTCTATTATTAAAAAGACCATTACTATTAGCACGTTTCTTCAAGATATTATACAATTTGGAATAGGTGCTTTATGTTCTAATTCTAAGTTTTCTTCTTCCAGTCATCACCACCTGCACTCGAGGAACAATAAAAAATTTACAAACCCAGATCAATGCTATCAAATTAAAAAATAAAAAAGGGGGAAATGCCATGCCAACTGCTATCCCCCTCAGTGCTTGACACAGTTCCACTGGGATTAATGAAGATTCTTGCATGGTCTAGTCTTCTGGGAAATGTGGATGTGACATGCTCCTTCCTGTTTTTGTGTTATTTCTTACTGTTAAAGGTGTAATATTTGGGTGTCTACATTTACAAATTTTTAAGGAAAATTAAGCATTATATGAATTAGAACATAAAAACAAGACCGTTTCCCCCTTAACTAGTTTCATATGTATTAAGACTTTAAGTAATAGGAATCTTATAAAAATCTAGCAAGAGTTGCTATTTACCCTGAGGGAAACAGTTACTGCTTCTAATTGGCCTAAAGCAGCTCAGTTAATCAATGATCCAGAGAAAGCTCAGAAAGAAGCTCCCTATTGTTCCTGTTAAACTAGTTATTAACCACATAGTGTGAGTTTATATGTTGTTCATAGAAATGGCTTCTGTGCATGATGTTTCCAGTAATGTAGAAAGTAGGACTAGTTAAAGATTATATGGAAGAATACTTAAAAATATTACGAAGAGCTGATAATATTTAATCTGCTAATGCATCTTGCCTATTGCCTTGTAGCTTGCATCAGTTTTCTTTTGTGAGGCCTCAAGATATTGTACTCAAGCCTAAAGTTAACATATAAAATTGGTGTATGGAAAAAATAAAGTTAGAACTTAGCATCAGATCTCTGAGTCTGCGTTGCTTTGTTCTCCACCTCGCCAATGCCATCCCTCTCACCAGAGGACCCTGCGACCCCTGCTAGGGCTGGACCCCAGCATATTTGGACTGCTTTTCTGAATTCTTTATGCATTCTCAAGCATTTTTTTCACAGACATGGAACCATGAACTTCACACAAAAGAGGAAAAAGAAAGTTTATGATAGTGAAACAAGGGGACATGGGAAGAAGGGACACAACAGTTTCCAGCTTGGGTATGAACAAACACAAACAACCAAATGTGTATTAGCAGGTATTCTAAACACATATATTGGAGTTAAGCAGCTCTGAAAATTGTGTCAGATGAGTAAACATTTATGCCTTCCTCTTAAATCTCATCACAACTTTAGGCTTAGTAACTACAGGGCACATGAGGTGCAGGAAATGTACTTATCATAAAATGGATTAAATGATTCTGAGAAGATTCACTCAAGATGCCAGCTGCCACATTTTCATGCTCCTTTGACATTGAACTTCTCAGAGTCCTTCTTTCCTCCTCTGAATACAGACCACTCTTCTCTCCAGCATCCACTATCTTGCCAATTTCATTGTACTAATGGTCATTGCAGACTGGTTTATACCCTTGGATACTTCACTGCAAATTTGGCCAAAGGTATATTCTTGATTCTGATTCTGAACCTTTGAGTCTTGTGGCTTTCATCAACACCTTTATAATTTATTTTGCTTCTTTCCTGTAAAATGCACCTCTTATTTACTGAAAACTGTCTATCCATAAATTTTGACTAAAAGTAATCAATCAAGAATATCCTTGCACAGAGCATTGATTGAAGTATTTGCTCATATTTCTTTGACATGTTTTGTTTGTTTATAATCTTCTCAATGGTGGACAATGAGCGAGATCCTTTCCCAGTTCATCAGTTGTTCTCCCACTGAGCCTCTCCCACAGATGCTCTGATTCTCTGGTGGTTTGTTAATATGCAAGTTGGACAAAAGTTCACATCAAGATCCTAAGTGAGTTCCCTCAACATAGGAAGATATTGTCATAGAAGAAACTACATGGTTAATGAAAGCAATATTCACAGTTGCTCCATTTCTTTACAGAATGCATTGGAAATCTTGAAATACAGTCAGGAGTGTTTTTCACACTTGAGAATACCAAGCACCAAGAAGTTTAAGTGACTTGGAAAGAAGCCAGTTAGATATTCTTTTACTTAATATTAATAAAAAATAAATTTTAAAAGTGTTTTTACCCTTCTGATTTATGTTTGGCATGAATAACATTTTCTTACAAAAATGTTTCATTCTAATGTTTAAAAAGTCATCACAGTCTAACTTTGTAGGTCTCAATTGTTTCCAAAGGTGTTCCTGCTTCCTTCCACTTGAGGTATTTTCTTCAGGTAAGTTGTTAGTTGAAGGGGCAGAAAGCATCCCATTCTGGGTGGCATAATTTAACAGATTCACACAGAAGGAGGAGATTTTTAGGGAATATTTCACCCCCAGTTTTATTGAAGTTTCAGATCAGAAGCAGCTACTCTTAACTCTTACATTTTTCTCCTTAGCACAAGTGTGCATAGTAGCACTACTTGTAACACTCAAAATCTGGAAATAAACTAGCTGTCCATCAAAAGTAAATGGATAAATACCTTGTGATGTATTCAGATACACTATAGCACTGAAAAGAAATTATAGCTACATTTGAAAAGGAAAAGAATGTGGAATGTATGACTCCATTAATATAAACTGCCAGGTCAAAGAAATTAATTTATCAACTGAAATCAGAATGGTTGTTATTTCAAGACAAAGGTGATACTGATTAGAATAGGTGATGATAACCTTTTATTTTTGTAATTTTGTATTTGTTTTAATTCGTTATACATTACAGAAGAATGCACTTCGATATATATATGTTGGAGTATAATTTCACATAGAATCCCCCCGGTGGCACAGTTATATATGTACACAGGGCAGTAATGTCTGATTCATTCTACTATCCTTCCTATCCCCTTTTCTTGATATAAGTGGTAATTTTATAAATTTACTTTAACTCAAACTGGGCACTTTTTACTTTTGCTCAATTATGTTTTATTGGACAATGCATGAGAAAATTCATAGGAAGAAATAACTTGGAAGAAACATAATTTGGGCTTGAAAATTTGTAAATTAAAACCAACAAAACATATTATTAGCAAAACATAAATCATGTTAGCTGGAATGGCCACAATGTATGGGACTACCTGAATTTTGCCAGCATTTGAAGCATGGCATGGTGAGTGTGCTGAAAAGAATATTAAGAAAGAATATTAAGCTGACTCTTGGGGTCCTCAGTTCTAAGCCCACTACACAACTGATGAACCATATGTTTGAATTAAACATGTAGATCTTAGGTTTGGGGCACTTAGGTTGAATACCTTCAACAGTAAAATGTGAAATACAGGTAGCATAATTTTTAAACTTTCTCAGTCCTAAAATTTTCTGAGACTCCAACACAAAACATATGTGTTAGGCATCCAATTATTTGAATTTCAAGCATTCCTCAATAGTTGATTGTGAATAAAAAAACTAATAGAGTAATTCTAAAACAAAAAACTATGATGACCATACAATTATCACAAAACAGGAGCATATTGAAAATGAAAGGTGTCCTTAAATCAATTATACATAAGTAAGCTTTAGAAATACATATTAAGATTAACCAATTGCTCGCATTATTTTGGTGTACATAAATTATAGTTATTTTCAAAAATTGTGTTTAAAAACAAATTTCAAATAATATTTTATGCATTAAGGCAATGAAAATGATTTTTATATTGCTTATCTTAATTTTTGAAAATCATAAATTACTATATTTATTCTTGGTCCACATAGAAGAACTTTAATCAGGTTTTAAAAATCATATTCTTATTTAGCACTGTGTCATTAATATTTTTCAAAAGAATATATTTCTTATCACAACATGACATTATTTTCCAAAAAATTGTGTTCAGTATTCTTGGATTAAAGCAACTTTTTTTTTTTTTTTTTTTTGTGGTGCTGAGGATTGAACACAGGGCCTTGTGCCTTCAAGGCAAGCACTCTACCAACTGAGCTATATCCCCAGTCCAGCAACTGATTTTTAACAGAAACTTTTTAACTTTATTTTATTTGTTTATTTATTCTTACACGTGTTGCTGAGCATCAAACCCAGTACCTCATACATGCTAGGCAAGCCTGCTACCATTGAGCCACAAACCCAGCCCTAACTGAATTTTTTAACATCTGACTCTTCTCTTTTTTTCTGCATATACCACAGTTTGTTTATTCAGTCACTTAGCAAAAATCATCATAGTTCCTCTCATGTTTAGGCATTTACAATTAAAGGGAGGTATTATTAATATTGAAGGAATATCAGGGTTTTATAACTTTCTCTATCATGAAGTCTTAGCAAATGCAGGCCAAGAGAATGAGAGTTTTCTGCACTAAGCATATCAAAGTAATCACAATTAATATATGATAACAATTAAAATTTATTTTTAATTTATTAGAGCTTTATAGCTATACATAAGAGTTGGGTTCATTGCAATAAATACACTCCACACACAGTCCTCCAGCCCAACTCCATACAGAGTCCTCCAGCCCAACTCCACACACAGTCCTCCAGGCCCACTCCACACATGGTCCTCCTGCCTAATTCCACAGACGTCCTCCTGCCCACTCCACACAAGGTACTCCAGCCCCACTCCACACACTGCCCTCCTGCCCTAACACACACAGTCCTCCTGAGAACTCCACTGTCCTCTTGCACACTCCACACATGATCCTTCTTCCTAACTCCACACACGGTCATCCTGAACACACCACATGGTCCCCAATCCCACTCCACAAATAGTCATCCTGCCCACTCCAGACATGGTACTCCAGTCCCACTCCACACGGTTCTCCAGCCCACTACATACAAAATCCTCCTGCCCACTTCAAACACAGTCCTCAGTCATACTCCACAAATGTTCCTCCTGCCCAATACACACATGGACCCCAGCTGCCCTCCACCCATGGACCTCCAGCACCACTCCACACAAGGACCTGCTGTCCACTCCACACACAGTCCTCCTGCCCATACCTACATGGTCCTCATGCCCATTCGATACACAGTCCTCCAGCCCCACTCCCCACACGGTCCTCCTTCACTCCACACACAGTCTTCCAGCCATAATCCACACATGGTCTTCCTGACCACACCACACATGATCTTCCTGCCCACTCCACAAATGATAATTCACCCCACTCCACACATCACACTCCTTCCCACTCCACATATGGTCCTCCAGCCCCA